>CATOUR010000048.1:3600000-4136721 GCA_951848785.1 Callosobruchus maculatus | reverse complement strand
GGGCCTTCCAAATAAAAACAAAAATTATTTGATATCTCACACACAGCTTGTTTTATTTCATTTTAACATCAACCCGTCCTTATTGAAAAACCCTTTAATGTTAACAACGCCATCTATGCACCTACAGCCTTCAGTCCAGCTATTCATGTCATTGACTATAGTTCTTGTTCTCCTAGGTCGACTGGAGAGATGCTATAGATCTAGCGGAGTCTGACATGGATTTGTCCGTGTGCACAGTGAAATACATGAAACCTTGGCCAAATACCTACACATTCACGAAAAGAATTGCGGAGCACGTCACAACGGAGCTATGTAAAGACAAGATACCTGCCATCATTCTTAGACCATCCATAAGTAAGTGCATACTGTTTACATTTATACTGTAACAATAAAGTCGTTGCTTGGTGATGAGCTACCAACCAACATATTGCTCATAGCAACCAGCAGTTCAATTGGTTCGCATGAGACAAGGGTATGTGGGTGCGTGCGTGTGTGCGTGAGTCTAGCTAGCTGCCAAGAAATGAAAAATAGGACAACAATGGTTTAATAAAGATTTATTCCAGTATATATGAATTCAGTACATTTGTATTCTATCTATTTTTTTTTAAACAATAACTTATCTTCGGACTCTTCGGAGGGAAGTCCAGGGAGTAGTTCTCATGGTGCTCTCCCCCTAACTTTTCCTGAATGTATTTTTGAACCCTATTTGAGGAATAAATTTTCCAATTTGTAACAATAAAAGCGTTGCTTGGTGATGAGCCACCAACCAACATATTGCTCATAGCAACCAGCAGCTCAATCGGTTCGCATGAGACAAGGGTATGTGGGTGCGTGCGTGTGTGCGTGAGTCTAGCTAGCCGCCAAGAAATGAAAACAGGACAACAATGGTTTAATAAAGATTTATTTCATATATATGAATGCAGTACATTTGTATTCTGTCTATTTTTTTTAAACAATAACTTATCTTCGGAGGGAAGTCCAGGGAGTAGTTCTCATGGTGCTCTTCCAAAGAGAAGGTGGTGCTCCAAAGAAGATGTCACATGCTGCTGGTGGCACCCCAAAGAAGGCTGGCTTCTTCAGAAGGAGTTCTGGTGGTGTCACCCCGAAAAAGTGCTCATGATGGTGGCATGGAAGAGGTGTGGTGCCCTTCCAAAGAAGTGTGGTTTTCCTTGGTGGCACCCCGAAAAAAGAGGTGGTTTTCCTTGGTTATCACATAATTGCACAGACACAAAAATTATCTTAGAGAGACATAGTTATTCTATGTCTTTACGGTTTGAGTTCAGAAAGCGAAAGGAATAAACCATTACATTTCATCTAGAAGCTAACGTCGGTAGAGAGAGAGCATGCCCCCCACTCGTTAGATTTTTCCCAAAATTTGTGCGCACTTGCGCAGATTGTATGATATAATATTTCCAGCTGAAAGAAATAGAGATGGGAAAAGGTAGAGGTGAGAAGTAAAATAGTTATGAAAATGTGACTAGTATAATGAGGAAGTAGTTGCTAAAAATGGAAGTTGTAAACTATTTATATATGGTAGCCAAGTAAATAATACAAAAAACATTTTGAAAACGGGTGAACCGTTACAATACGATTGGCAAGAGGGTGCCTAAAATGCCAATATAAACGCATCTGACGGATAGGTTTTTTTTAGAAATAAGCTGTGAAGCATTTTCGTAAGGCACCCCATCGCTTTGTTTCCTTCCATTATTCTTAGTTCTTATTATGGTTGAAAGTGTATGTTCTTTATTAGTTCTTCCCACACCTTCTCGAGCTGCAGTTTCTAAAGCATCAAGTCATAATTCAAAACAGTCAAGTTAATTTCCAAAAATTTCAGTTGTAAATTCAAACTGACGGGTATAAGTTACAGCTGTATTAATTGTCTAAAATAGTTCTCAGTTCAGTGTAACATGTGCCTCAGTCCAGCCAAATATTAGATAAAACGTCTTCAATGAAAGATGAGCCTATAGGTACACAGTCTATGAATGACCACTTCAACGCAAAAATTGCCAGTCCACTAGAATATTATTTATGCCTAGTTTGCGTTTTTCCATTCACTGATAGAAGCGTGATCCTAGTGATTTATTATTTCACTCAATTTGTCCAATCGTTTATAGTTGAAAAATTATTTGAGAAATAGAACTAGATAACTTTTGCACTTGAACGTATTTTGTATTCTCATATATTATAAAATAAAAATACTTTAAAGTATCTTACAGGTTTTTATGACCGTTTTGAAACCCGAAAATAGTACCTACCTAAAACCATTTTTGAAAAACAAAAAATCTTGAAAAGTAGACAACTAAATTAGTTTCTACTTAAAGTCGTTCACTCACACTGTACATACTGTAATTTCAACATCGAGATGTTAAAAACATCCTCCAAAAACTGAACACGAATAAAGCTACTGGTCCTGACCAAATTCCAGCCATTGTCCTTAAACGCTGTGCCGCTGAGCTTGCACCTATTCTTTGCAAACTCTTAAAACTTTCGTATCAACGAGGCGTGTTTCCCGCTTCGTGGAAGATTGGCTGCGTACAACCCATCCCTAAGAAAGGCAAAAAACTGATCCCACCAATTATAGACCTGTGGCTTTTCTCAGCATCATGTCTAAGGTTATGGAGACTGTCATTAACACACAGCTCCTGAAATACCTGGACAACAATAACATCATGAATGATCGCCAGTATGGCTTCCGTAACCACAGGTCTACAGGTGACCTCCTTGCCTACGTCACTCACTTGTGGAACAGAGCAATAGAAAATCATGGCGAATCCCGTGTTGTTGCACTTGGCATATCGAAATCTTTCGACAGAGTGTGGGCATGAGGGACTTCTGGTCAAGCTTGCTGCTTATGGACTACCACCTAGCCTGCGCCAGTGGCTAAATAGCTTTTTGAACGACCGATCTCTGTTTGTTGTAGTCGAGGGCTGTCCATCAGACGTATTTTCAATGAACGCGGGTGTTCCTCAGCGATCTGTTCTATCCCCTCCACTGTTTCTGCTGTACATCAACCAGCTGCTGGAAATAACATCCAATCCAATCTACAGCTTCGCAGATGACAGTACATTAGTGTCGTGCATGGAACCAGGCAAGCCACTATCATCCCAGGAGACGGTACGTCGGCGACAGCAGCATGCCTCACAGATCAACGCAGATATCAAAACAATTGTCGAGTGGGGATTAGCAAATAAAGTACAGTTCAGCGTACAAAAAACTCAGGCAACGACACTTACAAAGAAGTCTCACGATGGCTTACCAGTCGTGGAAATGGAGGACCACCTCATAGTTGAATCATCTTTCGTCAAGCTTTTAGGAATCAACATCAATAATAACATGTCCTAGCACGACCACATCGTCAGTATTGCTAAAACGGCATCCCAGAAGCTTGGAGTTTTGTTCCGCTGTAGGAAGTTGTATGCACCAGAGCAACTACTGCTGCTCTACAAGGCACAGATCCGACCATCGCTGGAGTATTGCTCCCATGTGTGGGGATGCGCTACGAAGCACTCTCTTAAGCTTCAGGACACTATCCAGAAAAGAGCAATTAGATTAAAGGATACGCCTAATCTCACAAAGGACCTCCACAGCCTGGAACATCGAAGGAGGGTGGCTGACCTATCCATGTTTTACAAATTCTATCACGGAAGATGTTCGAGTGAGCTCTCCCAGATAGCAACACCAAAGGCCGTCCGAACCAGGAACACTAGAGAAGCTCTGCGAGCTCATCCTTACCAGGTCGCGGTCCTTACTCCCCGAACTAGTCTCCTCCAGCATTCCTTCTTTTGGAGAACTTCGACGCTGTGGAATCAGCTGCCGGGGAATTTGTTTCCCGGCGGCTACAACCTGCAGGTTTTCAAATCTAATGTGAACCGACGCTTATCCTCTCGCAGCGCTTCTACAGCGCCATAGGCTTTCAGCCTTTGCGGGAGGCTGATCATAAAAAAAACTCTAAAAGTCATAAAATAGAAGATTATAGCAAATCAAATGATTATTCGAAAAAGTAATATTTTCAGAGAAAAATATAAACTTTAAAAGCGTTTTTCTCAATAACTGAAAAATATGACTTGGGCACCTTATCGGATCCTTCAATTTGAAAGTCTGCTTCTCATTTGTAATTGATTTCAATTAATTGTTTTCTAGTTGTCCACAGTGAGAAGGAACCAATGCCTGGTTGGATCGATAACTTGAATGGTCCATTCGCGCTTGTTGTCGCTGGTTCAATAGGTAAGTCAATGTTTTACTTACCAACTTCTTTCTGCTGCTTTTGAGTTTCAAATATAATAAACGATGTATTTTTGCAGGAGTAACAAGCACATTCTATGCTAGGAAAGATGCCTTTTTAGACTTCGTCACAGTCGACAATGTGATCAAAGGCATGCTCATTGCTACCTGGGATAAGGCTTTGAGGTATGTCATACATCATCATAGTCACAATACCTTAACAGACATGCTGTTTGCTCGTAAAATGCATTAAGTCGCTGCTAGAGTACTGGCGACACGAATATTATCAATAGTTTTAGAAATTATTGTAGCTCGCCATCGTTCGCGATTTACTGTCAGTTCAGTGGCGCTTTTGACACTCATATCCAGCAACTATTTCCTCGTATCCATCCAGCGTGTAGGGGAACGGCCATGGCGCCGCCCACTCGGAGCATGACCCTGAACTACAAGTTTCTCTATATTATCGCTTCTGTGAATATGTCCGAACAATGTAAGCATTCTCATCGACAGCATGGAGGATAGCCTCTTTGGATTACCGAGCTCATCCAGTATGGAAACGTTAGTTCGATGGGCGGTATAAGGAACTCTCAGCATTCTCCTCCACGCCTACATTTCAAAAGCATCTATGCGAGCTCGATCTGCCTTTTTAACAGTCCAAGTTTCCGAGGCATACAAAAATGTGGAGAACACAAGAGACTGAACCAGTGACATTTTGGTAGATTTAGTGATGTTATGGTCACGCCATATTTTAGTAAGCTTTGTCATGGCCACCCGTGCCTGTTGAATCCGCCGTCGAATCTCATTCTCACAGCTACCTGAATTGTCGATCAAAGAACCGAGGTACACAAAACTTTGAACTACCTTACAACTGCCTATTGACTTTATTTCTCGATGATTGTCATGCTCTCTATCTACGATAGTAACCTTGGTCTTGTTGTAGTTAATACCAAGACCATATGCTGCACTGTGTTGTTCTAAAACGTTCAATAAAACTACTAGTTCTTCCTGAGAAGCAACAATAAGGGTTGTATCGTCAGCAAATCTTAAGTTAGATATTTTGCTTCCGCCAATAGTTATACCGCCATTCCAGTTGTCCAATACCTGTCTCGTCACAAATTCAGAGTAAATGTTAAATAACATCGGAGATAATACGCATCCCTGACGAACTCCTTTTCTGGTTGCTGTTTGACCATACAGGTTACCATCAATTCTTACACGAGCTGAGCTAGACTCATAGAGTTGCTGTATGAGAAATACTAAGTGGTAAGAGACTCCCATGGAGATAAGGATTTCCCACAGTTTTGGCCACTTTACGTTATCAAACGCCTTAGAATAGTCCACAAAGCAGATAAAAACGGGAAAATGATGCTCTCTGGCTTTTTCAATAATCTGTCTTAATACATTGATGAAAAACAATGAAGTTACTTTTCCCATTAATCTCTTTTTATTTACCAAGTTTGCCAAAACTTTCGGTGGGATCTACGTAATAGACATTTCTCAAAATTTTCTAAAAACCATTTGTGATTTGTGTAATGTTCAACTCTGATTTTCAGCAAAGACAAGAGTGACATTTCCATCTACAACGTCTGTTCGGAGCTTCTGTGGAAAATGTCTTTGTTCCATGAATACCACAGAGAATGCATGGATACGGTGGCTTTTGAAAAAACCATGTGGCGTTTCACAATCCGTATCGTTCAGTGCTGGTACAGGTACTATTTGGACACACTGTTTCACGTTGCTCTGGACGCAGCTATCGATCAGATTTTGAAAATGCAAGGAATGAAACCCAGGTACCTACATCTGTTCTTATACTACAAAATTCAAATTACAGCATAAACAATCAGCACAATATCTCAGGTTGGCGGCAATTACACGCGCATCCCCCCTTTTGGACGATTATTTGTAGAGATGCTAACGATACTTCGATACTTGATCGTTGATAATATTTTTGTGTTATACATACTAAGGGCCGATCAACAGGCACATTTTAACAAAGGCTTTGACCAATCTGAGCAGCCCGTTCAAGAACATGCAAAGTACTCTGAAAACTATTGATTTCTCTTGAAGTTTACCTAAAAGAGGTTAAAAATTACATGCTTCATATACAATCGACCATTATGAACAATCTAGTATCTTTTGCAGTCTGATTTTCCATCCTAGATAGGTGAAAAATTGCATTTTCTTGTTTAACAAAAAGTTTAACAATTGTTAATTTCAACCAATCAGAATCCGCAAAAACTGTAGATTTGATTGCTGGTTTTTTCTTCTGCTAAATGATGATAACAAAAAATTAGGGTTTTGAATAATTTTTTTTGTGATAAATGGAGAGATCAAATATAACTTTTACAACAAAACTGTTTTTGTTTCCTTTTTTTCGCAATAATTCAAAAGATATATCAAAATAAAAATGGGTTTTTGAATCCAGAACCGAAAACACGCCGACGGCTCCCGAACCCGTGTGACGTACTTCGTGAAAATGCTTGTAACAGTTGTAACCAAAATGTATATTTGTTGCAACATAGGCGATGAATGAAGTTTGCAACTCGAGACGAAGTCAACGATCGAAAAAATATCTTTTTGAATGTTTGAAATTAGATCACAGATCCCAGTAATAAAGTACCTAAACAAATGTGTTCTGAGGCGATTTTTTCTCTAGCATGCTGGGTGACCGAGTGGCATAGTGGTCGACATCCTATGACATGGTATCGCTGGTGGTGTTGGTTCGAGACCCAGCCCACGCAACTACTTTTTTTTATTTTTTTTATCCAAAAGATTCGTTGGAATGCTTTTTACTCATGTTATATCATTTTTTTGTACCATCGACATAAACGTGTTTTTGAATCAAATGTTATTAGATGTTTTACTAGTGCAACAAAAATTACGAATAATTTTACTTTTTTGGAATAATTTCATTTTGATACCGCTATCAGAGCAATTGGCGATTGATATTGACCGATATTGACGGATAAACTTCACTTCCACTGACTGAATTCTCCACCACCGCCTCCGGTATTTAGCTTTTGCAATATGTCAAGTAAAATGTCTAATAAAATTTGATTTATGTCGATGATACAAAAAAAATGTGTGTAACATGAGTAAAAAGCACATCGATGAATATTTTGGATAAAAAAAAATAAAAAAAAATAGTTGCACGGGCTGGGTCTCAAACCAACACCACCCACGAATACAGCGATATCAAGCGTTACGATGTCGACCACTATGCCACTCGGCCACCCAGCATACTAAAGAAAAAGTCGCCTCAGAACATATTTGTTTAGGTACTTTATTACTGGAATTTGTGATCTAAAAGCGGGGATATAAAGGATCCATCAAATTACCGCCCTATTTCTTTGCTTTCAACTATTTCCAAAGTCGTTGAAAAACTAGTTAAAAGACGAATGATGGACTTCCTATCTCAGCACGCTGTTTTTAGCTCTTCTCAGTTTGGTTTTCTTCCCGCCAAAAATACTCATGACGCTATTTTTTACGTTCTGGAGCAACTTTTCACGCACTACAACAGCGGCCAGGCAACTGCAGCGGTGTTCTGTGATTTTTCGAAGGCTTTTGACTGCGTTAATCACAGAATGCTGCTGCGGAAGCTTGATGTCTATGGTTTTCGGGGTGTGGCACTGGAGTGGTTCGAGTCTTATCTTTCCTCAAGACTCCAGTGTGTCTTAGCGAATGGCAGAAACTCTTCTGATCATTTTATTAAGCATGGGGTCCCTCAAGGCTCTGTGCTGGGTCCAATTTTATTTCTTTTATATATCAACGACTTATTTCATTTTGATATATCTGGAAAGTTCACTGCCTTTGCTGATGATGCTACTGTGATATGGCACAAAGATGAGCCAGAAGATCTGGTCCAAATAATTGCACGTGAGATCGTTGTTATCAAAACCTGGTGTGATTCAAATGGGCTGTTATTCAACTTTAAAAAAACACAAGTTCTTGGATTTCGTGTTGATATCAATGACATCGTTTGTGAACAATTTTCCATCAAAAGCTCTGAATGTACTAGGTTTCTTGGATTGCAGCTTGACGTTGACCTTAAATTTCAAAAACATATTATCAGTTTGAACAAAAAGCTTGCATCAGGCTGTTATTGCGTACGAGCTGCAGCAACAAACTTGGGCATCTCGATTGCTA
Source organism: Callosobruchus maculatus (assembly GCA_951848785.1). Taxonomy (NCBI): domain Eukaryota; kingdom Metazoa; phylum Arthropoda; class Insecta; order Coleoptera; family Chrysomelidae; genus Callosobruchus; species Callosobruchus maculatus. Next base: position 4,128,354 of record CATOUR010000048.1, on the reverse strand, counting down.
GGACAGTTTTTTTCGCGGTGGTGCAATCCCATCTGTCCTACGGTCTACCATTTTGGGGCTGTTGTAGCCAGTTCCTTCTCCAATCTGTCTTTAAGTTGCAAAAACGTGCAATACGATATATTGTAGGTGCTTCTTGTAGAGATCCTTGCAGACCGCTTTTTATTCGTCACAAAGTCCTTACACTGCCATCTGTTTTCATATTAGAGACTACGAGCCTAATACACAAACATCGTTCTTCATTCTCCGACCATCAACAAGCTTATGCAACTCGCCGAAGACATGACATTCCGCTACCAATACCTCATTCTACCCTCGTGTGAAATTCCATAATATATAATAGTGTAAAAATATATAACTACTTGCCATCGGATATTAAGGCAATCCCAAATATTATGAAGTTCCGTAAAGCGTTAAAAAAAATACTAATAACACAAGCATTCTACTCGCTGGTCCAATATTTTGAATTTTCCTTCACTCAATGAGTTAGTCACCTATTGCCCCAAGTGTTTGATGAACATAAAAATAACCTTCATCTATGGGGTGTCAGTAAAATTTTTAATTTGTGAATGTCTGACTTTTAAGTATTTTATTTATTTTTATGTATTTGTATTTTAATTTTTATGTATATGTATTTTCATTATGTACTTTTACATAGTTATTTGCTTTGTCAATAATATTTTTTATATATTTTTGGCAATAAAGCATGTTAACCAACCAACCAATTTCAAACATTCAAGAAGATATTTATTTCGATCGTACACTTCGTCTCGAGCTGCAAACTTCATTCATCACCTATGTTGCAACAAATATACACTTGTTACAACAATAGTTTTGTTACAAAGCTTATATACGATTGATGAAAAGTGTCATCCAGCTTTGACCTTTTGTTTTCAATATTGATAAAATATTATTGAATGATATTTATTAACCTAGCCCGCGATACCCAATAGAAAGCTTTTGCTAAATAACATCCAATAGAAAAGCTGTATGTTGATAAAATCGGCCCTAAGTGTTATACACTCTGTGCATTTTTATTTTAGTTTTGTAAAAACTAAAATAAAAATGTGAAAAAATTGTTTATTTTGTTGATAAAGATTTGTTTCAAAAAACGTATTTCTAATTCCAGGCTTCTTCAACTAGTTCGGAAGATATTCATAGCCCAGCAGGCCTTGGAGTTCTTCATGAGGAACGATTTTGAGTTCAATACGGAGAATTTCGACCAATTGGACAGCAAGCTCTTAGAAGGCGACAAAAAGGCTTTCAGGCAGCTTGGAAGGCCTAAAAAAGGAGACGATAGGTTGCCTTTTGCTATCATTGGTATGAAAGGTGTGAAAAGGTTTATATTCAAGGAAAGGGAAATGTCGGCAAAAGAAACAGCTACGCGAGGTAGAAGGTAAGGCTAAGGGGGGTTAGAAATTGACATTAGCACATTACTACACATTTTCCATCTGTAGTTTCTAAAGCGTCAAGTTGGAAGGAGTTAAAAAAAGTAAACGCATCCAAGAAATCAGGCGCAAGTGCTGATGATATATATCATTCACACCTTTGGTATTTCTTTTTAAAAGCCACTGTTTCACCCATTTAGAACGTTTTTTCTTGCTGTATTTCATTTTAATAGCTAAAGCCGCCGCCAATGCTAAAGTATTATCCATGTTAACGGACCAAAAATTTGCGAGAAACTGAAAGAAAACCGAACAGTGTGTGGAGGTATCGTTCCATCGGTTTAACCGACATCGGTTGGCACGTCGTGCAAACCTGATGAAAAGGAACGTGTGTGGGGCCCTATACAGATACGGCATCCACCGACGATAAAGTGACAGCACCTTATGCTGATGTATGGTGACTATGGTGTCGTCAGGTGTCAATCTTGTCTGGTTGTCACTCTACTCTTCGCTTCAAGTGTTCTGTCATTCTGTGCTTCAACCTTCAGCATGTGGATGTCGGCATTTTAGCAATTCACGAATTCACGAGTTTTATTCCTGATAGGCCTGCATTTATAAACCCCATTTTGTACAATAAAGTTGCCGGTTGTTATAAAGTGTGTGACAGTGTTCCAAATTATGGTCACCTACTATGGTGTATGGTTCATTATATGAGTAGAATTTTCAGGTTAAATGCAACAATTTTACATTTTTACACTTTATTTAGGCATCTAGACTGAGATGTCTAACCACCCAACTTTTGTGACCATCTGCCACTAGTAGGTGCCATTATTTTTGGAACAGTATCCATAATTCCCTAAAAATGTTTCGTATATATGAGGTAATTTAGACAAAATGTTCCTAGAATATTCAAAAACATTCTACCACGATTTTTCATGTAATATCCGTGCGGAATATTCGGCGGAATATTCTAGAAATATAGGGTGTTTTCCCATTTCGAACGTTTACAGAATATTCTGTAAATATTTTAATTATCCATGGAATTTTCTCAGAATATTCATAATATCTGTAGTGAATGTGAACAGAATATTCTCATATCATCCAGTACTATGTGGGATATTGCTGAAATAAAATGAGAATTGCTTGAAAACCATAAGAATTGCTACATATCCCCCTCAGTCAAGAAAAGAACTAGATTTTTATATTATATGTGCCTAAAACCCGTGGCTTTGGAGTGCACCAAAAAAATTTATGAAAATTACGCAGAAAACATGCATGTGAATTTGGTGCATGCGAATTTGATTGCAATAAAGTGGAAAGTAATTATTAGGTTTTGGTTAGGGTTTAACAGCGATTATCCCTGGGTATTTCTATTATCTTCAGCATAAAATTTCAAATCTAAAGGTATAAAAGGTTGTCTGTCAAAAATAACGATACCTCTGACTGGAGCCTTTCAAATTCCTGTTAAAATATTACTACCATTTCACGTTGTGATTATGTTTATGGCATGCATTTTTCTGCCAAGTAAAGAACGTTTTATAATTTTAACAGATTTTAATGCAATTTTCATTTACCTCGAGCCTGCTTATACGTTGATGTTCCCTTAAAATTAATCTATCGATTTATTTAAGTGTGTTAATAATGTATTCTTGATGTTTCAGATTCTTGATCATGAAGTACGCCTTCAATTATATACTGCTAGTCATTGTCATATATTTTATACTCGTGACGTGGATACTATGAGGGGTTCTCCAGAATTCCACTGCCTTAGCTCAAGATTAAACTTATTTCTCATCATTTGTAGTGATATGTATATACAGGGTGAGTTTTTAGTAGCGGCTCGGTCGATAACTCCACTACTATAGAAGATAGCGAAAAAAGTTGTATACAATAGTTGTAGCCACGGATATGCTCCTTGCTCAGAAAATATTCTGATTTATACAGGGTGATCCATAACTACGTGGTGATGCAAACATGCATTTTTTTAAATGAGACACCCTATATATTATTCCACATTCAAATTCTACTAATGATTTTCGTTCTTCCAATATAGGGTTTTGTTACATTATACAGAGCATTTCAAAAGTTATGACCATTTTTATATCCAAATCGCGGTCAAATGAACGTACTGTATATCAAAAAGTAATAAATCAAAAATTATTTTTTTTACATGAAAAGATTAAAAATATCCTCCAGTTTTGAAATCGGCTATAAAAAAAGCCCGTGACGCATATTCGTATACAGGGTGATGTAAAATGCAAAATCCAAATTTTCTCTTTTGTTTTAAATGTAACCCCCAATATTTTATTATCTCAAAGAATTTCTTTTAATATGCTTTTTCATCTTTGTATAGCACTTGTTGTACCTACGTCCATCAGTTTCCGAGATATTTCGATTTTTCGGTAAATTTAAAATGTAGCTTCTAGTTGTGTACTGAAATTTATTTATTTTGAGAAAATACTATCTAATTTGTTTTTTATTTAAAAAACAACTAAATTATAAGTTCATGATTATATTTAATGAAGTGAAAACCCTAAATCATCGAAATAATAAAGTCAAGTATGCTGAGGAAGCAATTTTGTAGGCGTCATGCATAATTATCAAGCAGATTTATCAGGTGTGCTTTGAAAAATTGACTGTTTTCATAACCTGCTCGATAATTCCGTACTGTGTGAAAAACCAGCTTCAAAAATTAATTTTTCCTTTGAGGGTATTTAGGAGAATCTTTGAGAAATTGTCTACTTGCCTCTAGAATACATCAACTATGAACAGCAATATCCAGAACGGAGGCAGTCTAAAACTAATGCGTTTGAAAGATTGAAGAATAGTTTTATTTGGACTGTGTCGTTTGATATTTCATAGCATCCTTGATACAACTGCTTGATGATTATGCATGACGCCTATAAAATTGTTTCCTCAGCACACTTGACTTATATTAGTCGTTAATTTAGTGTTTTGACTTGATTAAGTATTATTATGCCCTTATATTTTAGTTGTTTGTTAAGTAAAAACAAAACTTGATGGTATTTTCTCAAAATAAATAAATTTTAGTAAACAAATAGGAAGTATATTTAAAATTTGTAGAAAAATCGAAATATCCCAGAAACTGATGAATGCAGCCATAACAAGTGTTATACAAAGATGAAAGAGCATATTAAAAGCAATTCTTTGGTATAATAAAATATTGGGGGTTACATTTAAAAAAAGAGAGAAAATCTAGATTTTGCATTCTACATCACCCTGTATACAAATATGCGTCACGGGTTTCTTTTATAGCGGATTTTAAAACTGGAGGATATTTGTAATCTTCTTATGTAAAAAAAATTATGTTTGATTCATTACTTTTTGACATACAGTACGTTCATTTGACCGTAATTTGGATATAAAAATGGCCATAACTTTTGAAATACCCTGTATAATGTAACAATACCCTATATTGAAATAACGGAAATTATTAGTAGAATTTGAATTTGGAATAATATATAGGGTGTCTCATTTAAAAAAATGCATGTTTGCATCACCACGTAGTTATGGATCACCCTGTATAGATCTAAATATTTTCTGAGCAAGGAGCATATCCGTGGCTACAACTTTTTTATACGACTTTTTTCGCTATCTTCTACAGTAGTGGAGTTATCGACCGAGCCGGTACTAAAAACTCACCCTGTATATATAATATCGTGAACTGAATAAAAAATATGTTTTTCGATATACTTTTGTGTTTTATTTGTTTTCCTACGACCTAGGCACTGGCTTTTACATCATCGGAAAAGTTATTGCGGATCTCCTAAACAAGCTTCCATTCTACGGTCTTCCCGTTAAACTGTGAGGTTGGTTAGTAGACTTACTCTATGTTCGCAAAAACTCTGCCGTAGTAGTTGGCTTCTCCCCTTGCTTCTATTACGTCAACGCTAGGGTCACGCAGGGATCGGTACTGACCCCGATATTTTTCCTGCTCCGTATTAATGATCTGCTCTCTACCACTATGAACCCAACCCACAGTTTGGTGTTAAAAATAAACAACTTTCTCAAATAACATTTTCAAAGTCTAAATCAAAAGAAATTAAACCTGAGCTTGTGTATCAAGACGTACCTAGTCTGTTTTTGTTTAGTTTTTGGCTTGGATTTTTTATTAGGTATTGTATCTGTCAGATAGTGCAGTAGTCACTTTCTATTTATCGTTGTTTAAGTTTAGGTAGATAAATCCTAAAAATGGGACATTATTTGTAAACAACTTTAAGGATTTATTAATTTAAACTTGACAACGATAAACATAAAGTGACTACTGCACTATCTGACAGATATAATGCCTAATCGCCAACTTATAACTCACCCTGTATATGATAAAATAGGTAAATAGTCATCATCATAGTCACAATGTCTTATCAGACATGTTGTGAACTCGTAAAATGCATTAAGTCGGAGCTAGAGTATTGCCCATAAGAATATTATCTCAGAGGCGTGCTCAAAGCCATCATCTTTTGACGTTTCAGACCCAAACATTGCCAACTAACCTGAAAATTCTTCCAATGCAACCCATGTTACAAACACTGCTCTGCACTGTCCCATCTCGAAAAACTGTTAAACTACACTCGAATATAGCAGAGCAAGTCCGTAAGGTTTCACTACAGTTACCAACAAATAGCGAATTCGATTTTATTGACCAAGCATAAAAGACGCACAAACAAAACAAACGTTTGACAGTCGGAGGTTACCGTAAACAAATCGCAGGAAAATTACATAGGCGTTGCCAACTCCTCAAAATTTATGTAAGACAGAATTTGCGTTAATGATGAAGAAAGATGCAGTAACGCAGTAGAGGTCAACATATCTATTGATTTTGCTGTAATCATTTCTGAACCATCAAAATACTGTCTTTTTAACGTAGAATGAGAATATTTCTGGATACTATACAATTAAGACGATAGTAAACAATTATGATTGCCGTATCTGGTGGTCGATATGACAACGTAAGAAAAGATGTTGGCCTATTAGTATTAGTTGTCTACTACCTCTATGTTCAGTTGTTACTCTAAGAATATTATCAATAGTGGAGCTCTTGATACTCATATCTAGCAACTGTTTCGTCATATCCACCCTGCGTGAGGAGGAACGGCCACGGCACCGCCCACTCGGGGCATGACGCTGAACTATAAGCTTCTCCATATTATCGCTTCTGTGAATATGTCCGAAGACCGTAAGCATTCTCGCGAAACAATGGAGAATATCCTCTTTGGATTACCGAGCTCATCCAGTATGGAAACATTAACTCGATGGGCGGTATAAGGGACTCTCAGCATTCTCCTCCACGTCCACATTTCAAAAGCATCTATGCGAGCTCGATCTGCCTTTTTAACAGTCCATGTTTCCGAGGCATACAAAAGTATGGAGAACACAAGAGACTGAACCAGCGACATTTTGGTAGCTTCGGTGGTGTTATGGTCACGCCATATTTTAGTAAGCTTTGTCATGGCCACACGTGCCTGTTGAATGTGCCGTCGAATCTCATTTTCAGGTAAATAGTAGGTTTTATCAAAATATACATTTATTTAGTTAAACAATCTTGGGATACGGTCACTCATTATATTTCCAAAATATAAAATTTTAGGACGTTTCGACGCTTCTATTAGGCGTCATCTTCAGGTATTAAAACTAAAATAAAATATCAGAATTGTCAAACAGATACAAATTGACTAACATTTACAATTAACTCTTTTTTAAACAATTAAATATCGAAGGAGGAAGGTAAATATTGATAAGATGGAAGAAAGTATAGGCTGTGTTCCATTTATTAAATTTGTATATATGCATGAAAGATTGCTTGTATCTGTCCTGAAATTCATGCTGTTAGAACTTTTTTTTATATGTATCATCTCTAAGATGTTTCTTTTATACCAATCTTTCTCTTTGCATAAAGTTCTAACATTGTTAAAATCGATGGTATGTTTATTTTCTATAGCATGTTTGCTGAGGGCGGTAGAATACAGGTTTTTATTTTTAATATCATACTTGTGTTTATATATGCGTTTATTTAAATATTGTTTAGTTTGTCCTATGTATAAGTTGGGGCAATCTTTACAAGGTATTTCATAAACCAAATTGCTATGCATGTCCTTTTCTAATGCAGGTTTCAGGCTTGAAAATACTGCACATATAAAGAAAAAGTTCTAACAGCATGCATTTCAGGACAGATACAAGCAATCTTTCATGCATATATACAAATTTAATAAATGGAACATAGCCTATACTTTCTTACATCTTATCAATATTTACCTTCTTCCCTCGATATTTAATTGTTAAAAAAAAAATTAATTGTAAATGTTAGTCATTTTGTATCTTTTTGACAATTCTGATATTTTATTTTAGTTTTAATACCTGAAGATGACGCCTAATAGAAGCGTCGAAACGTCGTAAAATTTTATATTTTGGAAATATAATAAGTAACCTTATCCCAAGATTGTTTTACTAAATATTTGGTACCGACGGTCAGGATTCAAAAAGCAAAAAGGTAAATAGTAGGTTTTATCAAAATGTACAGTGATCCCTTTCGAGCCCTGTTCGTTCCGCTCATGTAGAAGAGGAAAATAAATGATCCCGCACAAATAAATCTCAATTATATAATTAGCGGTGAATAGTGCCCATTTGTATTTTCAGACAAAACTCCATCAACAAAAGGCAAAATAATCTCACGCCATATAATTTGTTTTAGTATAGCCGTTTGATTATTACATGTGGATCCACCTAAAATAAATATCTAATTTAATGTGTTTTTGTTCGACCGAATTTTCCTGTCAAATTATTTATTTACCGTCTGATTTATTTTATTATATTGTAAAATACCTATTTTCACGTCAGTACCGGCAAGGTATCTTGATCTGATTCGTTGATTTTACTTCCCAGACCGATATAATTATGTATAACGAAAATCCACGTCACTATTTCCGTCGGCCTGTCTGTCGGTCTTTTTGTCTATTGGCGTTTTCTAGCCTCGTAATCTCAGTAACCGCTGCATAGATTGCAATGAAATTTGGGTAGAAATATGCTGTGGTATCCTAGTAGGCTATAATTTCGAAAATCATTACATGGGCGACGGAGTAATTAGCAAAAAACCCAAAAATTTCAAATATTCCTAAAATTTTGTTTTTAGGTCGTTTTCTCCTTTATTTTTGAATAGGTGTGAAATTGGAGTGATTGGGAGGCGGTAGGCTGTAAAACTGAAAAACTTCTGGTATTCATAATAGGCTGTTCATTGACCTATGAAAGAAAGGCCTAGCGACATGATACACTTTCTTAGGTCCACCCTAACATTGCCTAGTTTATTACAGAAAGCAAAGTTTACGGAATACATATAAGTTGGATCACTCCGCAAAAATATCAAAACGACCTGCCCCTTGCTCCGTCTCCCCGGTACACCGGTAGCAGTGTACCGACGTCAGCCGGGAGATACGGGGCGGCGCAAAGTAGAGGTTGAACGTGTTTAACGCGAGGTGTATGCAGTGTCTCAAAAATATCGGATTTTGTTATCTCGGATTTGTTTGCAGGAAATGGATAATATTTTTAAAGTTTGATTGTATCAATTAAATTTATTAACGAATGGAAAATGACAATCAGATCCATCCTTATTTTGTGGTAAACCTTGGAATGTAAAGGTTATAAATATAGGGTGTTTTACGACGATTAAGACAAGCAATATGTCGGAACTGGGCAGCAGTAGAGAATTATAGTTTTGGATATGTAAATTAGAGCAGATGTGTCTTTTTTTCATTGTACTACCCAATGAGGTATTTGTTTTTGGTCACGTGACATTCGATTCAAAATTATTAGTGGGATACTCTGTACATTTGTGCCTTTCTGTGTTCCTCCCGATAAAACAGTTCGAACAAAATAGCACACTTGGGGTATAAAGTGATTAATTCAAGACCTACAGGTACTTAAAGGATGGTATCACGCTAAAAGCGTATAGTGAGACAAAATATTCATTCGGTGGTCTTACCATACCACCCAGAGACATCCTAAATTATATTTTAGAGCTCGGAAATATTTTTATTGATAACTTTAACAATTTAGTTTCTACAGTAGTAATTGGAATGACACTGAAAAGCAAAATTTCAAAAATAATTTATTCACATCCAAGTAAAGCATTTCCACATGATTATCCTTTAAAATTGTACATACGAGTTCGTATATACTATACGATAAATTTTATAAGCTGTGGTCTCAAAAATACGCCCAATAAACAAAACATTAAGGTAAAAACACTACAGCACCTTTGAACCAATTTTTACTTATCTACGAAATAGCTACAATATGTGAAATCATTTGAGATTCATTAGTAATAGTTTTACTAGGTTTTATTTTTGACAACCATTTATGTAACTTAGTGCATTAGCAAAATAAACGTTATATTTGTATTTGTATGTTTAAATCGGCTGTCAACACCTAGTCTTTCAATGACCCTCGTATATACGTAAAACCGCTAAAAGACCCTCGTACTTGGGCAAAAACCAACGCAAAAACTAACTGGCGCGTGCGGCCGCGGCATCGCTTTGATGTGAGATCTTCAAAGTGCCGACGGAGAGTGATCCAACTTATATATATTCCGTAAACTTTGCAGAAAGCAAGGGACTTCTGATATATACACACACGAGTAGTATTAACATCGTTCTGTATTGTGTAACGTGGAAATTGTTGAATTGATTTTCATGAAACTTCGACACAGTATTATTGATGTGGCGAGGATGAGAAACCCCTATGGCGGTGCATCAATAATAAAAAATTTAAAAATATAAAAACAGCTCAAACTTAAGAAACAGTACAGTGTAAAAGCCGTTCAAACATAAGAAGGTAGATGCAAGAAACTATTTACGAGAGTTTTCTCACTAATAGAGGGGAAATATTGCGGCATCGTTTCGTTGGTGTGAATGTCGCCATTTTTTATAACGCTGTAAACACTACGGCTTAACAGAAAATACTGATGCGTTAAACTAAAAACAAATACACTTATACAGGCGCTACCTAAGTACGTTTAAATTACTTTATCATTAATGAGTCATTTGTTTCCTTTAATCCGTCATAAATGAATAATTAAGGCCAATATATCAGGTAAGATGGTAAAGTTTATCTACACCAATGACAGACACCAAAAATGTGCAATGCAGGTAGAAATTTTCGACTTAATTGCTCTATACCGGGTGTCCCAGAATTTCCTTGACACATGATATTTTCGTAACGTAAAACACATTTTTTTTGTACGTCAACCCCTAAAACTCACCCCTAACTTTTTTTTTCAAATAGCACCCCATAGGTTTTCCTACATAAATGATATCCCCATTTTATTTAAAATCTTGTGGTATCTTTAATTTTATATGCAAACTTATTTTTTCCGTAAAATCATAAGCATAAGACAAATGAAATGATAATTTTTTTGACGCCTGATATTTTTGTAACAAAAACGGATAAAAAAGAAAAGTAAGTGGGTTTTTCAAGGGTAGTGAATGACCTATCATTCCTTGCTTATGAATCATTTTTTTCTTATTTAAATCCCTGGAATCCACCCCTAGCTATTTCTTTCAAATTTCATTCCACAATTTTGCCTGAAAAAATAAATTCTTTACTTGAATCTAATTATCGTAGTGCCTTACTTTTTATGCCCCTACTGCAATTTGTTGTCAATTTTGGCGCCCGTGTGCGGGGACACCCTTCACGGGGCTGGCGCGGCCCGATGTAACCATAAAACTTTTTCACGTTTTTGCACTTAATTTTGTTGTCACATTTTTTTTTTATTAGTTAATTCATGATAATAAAAAAATATTTTCCGTATATGTTTTAATGAATTTATGCTTACGATTTCATGGATTAAACGAAAAAAATTAAAGAATTGCAGTAGGTGCATAAAAAGTAAGGCACTACGATAATTAAATTCAAGTAAAGAATTCATTTTTCCAGGCAAAATTGTGGATTGAAATTTGAAACAACAAGCTAGGGGTGGATTCCAGGGGTTTAAGTAAGAAAAAAATGATTCATAAGCAAGGAATGATAGGTTTTTCACTACCCTTGAAAAACCTACTTACTTTTCTTTTTTATCCGTTTTTGTTGCAAAAATATCGGGGGTCAAAGAAGTTATCATTTCATTTGTCTTATGCTTATGATTTTACGGAAAAAATAAGTTTGGATATAAAATTAAAGGTACCACAAGATTTTAAATAAAATGGGGATATCATTTATGTAGGAAAATCTATGGGGTGCTATTTGAAAAAAAAAGTTGGGGGTGAGTTTTAGGGGTTGACGTAAAAAAAAACGTTTTGAATGCATGGTATGATAGATCCTATAGTACCTTCAAAAGTACCATTCAGTTCTTGCTTGAACCGTTTTTCATTACGAAAATATCACGTGTCAAAGAAATTCTGGGACACCCGGTATATTTCTGAAATGCACTATAAATATCGTTGAAAAAGTGTTGAGAAGTTTAACGTGAAAAATAGTTCGTAATATGAGCTAAAATTAACAATAAACGAAAAAGTTTCAGTCGTTTAAAGCTTTATTGATGGGTTAATAATAGTTACATAGATTCAGAGAAACTAATAAAAATCATATTATAATGAAATCTCATTTATTTTTAGTCTAATCAGAGTGATACACCCTGTATAAACTTGCTTGTAAACCTTAGACCTAAACAACAACTATATCACTTCCGACTTCCGTAGAAATGATTGTGGATATGCACAGTGTGTGCCCTAATTTTAAGAAACTTGGTCCTTCGACTTTGGCGAGGGGTATTTTCATCGCTTTCAGTTTCGTCGCTCGATGAATCAGGCGTTGTTCCATCTTCAGGAACTGTTGTTATCGTGGTCGCTACACCATTCATCTTCATTCTGGAAATTGCAACGTAATCTCAGTCATATGGGAAAAATACATTCCCCAAATTAAGACTTCAAAGCTTGAAATATGAACTTTATGTCACTGCTACCACATTCTTGCTCACACCGTAAGCCTCTAGTTGGGCGCCAAATGCAAAGACGCTATGTCGCAAGGGTCACGCAGTAATAAAACAACTCACCGACTTTGAATAGTATATTTTCCCCAAACTCTTACAACAGAATCCATCGTATTATCTAGTTAATGACGTCCCCCTCATTGATTGTCGTTCCACTTACCATCTACTGGGCGTTCTCATATCAATTGGATACTCATATTGTAGAAATGCATTAAATAACAAATCCACTATTAAATTTAGAATTTTAGAACGACGTCACACAGCTTATCGTATATTTTTATCCAAACTAAACGTGTATACAAAATTTCAGCTCAATCGATTGAAGATATCTGCTTCAAAATTGAGTACCAAGATTTCACCACAACAAGCATAGCTACATAATATGTACAGAGGGAGAGTAGTCACTGCCGAAACAAAAACCAGTTAGGTAACAAAATGGTTAATAATTGGGAATGCGGCAAATAAACGCAAAGGTGGATTCCTTCAAGTTTATTCCAAGCTTTCGGAAACTTTAAACATTTAAAACACATTAAAAACCAGATATCTGTTCTAAAATCGGTAATTTATGTCTAAACCACGTGGAAATGTACTTCAATGAATGACATCCAGAAACAATGACACTTGTCACTTGTCTATCACTATTGACAAATGACACAGATCGAAATGAATGGGGGAAGTATTGTTATTAATTGATAAAGGATCGATGACCCTGAGAGAACGAGATACTATTTTCGACATGTTTAAATATTTTTTTGGAAAAACAGATGAAAAAGAGATAGAAAGTTCAAGTAGAACACCCAAAAGAGCCGATGCAATTATAGGTTAGGATGTTTAACAAAAAGAAATGGGCGAATGTTAAACAAACTAGTCTTAAGTATTTGTAATATTATGTAAATAATGGCAAGTGGGGGTAATTTATCAATTTTCACTATTATCAGTTGTAATAATAAAAAAGTTTAATTTAATGAATTAGATTCCTATTTGTTATTAATCTGCTGGAGAAAACCAATAAAAAATAGTAAAGGAGTTGGTCTATAACCCAAATATCGCATAATAATTATTGGAATTATTATATTATGGAAAAAAGGGTGGGAAATACACATTAAGCATGATACTACGACACTGACAGATATGATCACTTGGCGGACAGATTTCGAACCGGTCTGCGCATGACGTCACCGTGTGACAAAAGTGTAGAAGCACATGGCGCCAAAGCATTGATTTTTTAGTTTTATTTCGTTTCCTGTTATATCTGTCTTAATATTCATACAAAATGAAAATAGCTCATGCACAGTATAATATAAACGATACATATTGCTCTGTATCTGAATAAAAAATTAGTTATACAGAGAATTGATATTAATGGACGCCTGACCCGTTTGCAGTAGTTCCGAGCGTTCTGAATTTAAAAATTTGAATCTATGTACTCAAAAACAATTTACATTGTGGAAAAAGAACAGAGCCAGAGTGGTCTGGACGTATTTTTCTGAAATCTCATATAAGAGGTTGATTGGAGTGCCTAGTGAAACCATCTTTTTGTGGGAAAATTTCTCGGGTAGGGGGTGGAATTTTTATATACTCCATTCAGGAGCCTTTGACTACCGTTCTTATTTTTTATATATAGATTATGATGTTGCGTCACCAGCTCTTCAAGCCAATTTGCATGTGTATTTACTGTATAATTCTCTTAATAAAAGGCAGACAAGAAATAAATAACATGATTTTGTCATTAGAGGTTTTTAAAAATCATGAACAAGCATAATGGCATTATGTTTATGGCGAATGAATATTGACTTTTTTCTGCTAATGATTGGTGGAAAAATACATTACCAAATTTTCTTATTTTTTATTTATTCAAATATATGTCACAACCGCGTATATATGTTAAACATAAAATAAAAACATATCACTATACAACAATACAATATCTTTCTGGGCACTGAATTTAGCTAGTACAGGTGAATTCTCGTACACTAAAGACTCCTAGTAATAACAGGTTTTTCCTCAATTTTTTAAAAAATGTTTTCACACGATGTATCTGTTTAATAATATGTTTGAATTAAAAAGTTTGATCCAGTAATGGTTTCTGATGGCCTGGGTATAGGGCACATCATTTGTTGCTCTCTTGTGTTGTAGTTAGGTATTGATTCTGTATATGTGAGTCTATGGGGAAATATATTTTGGACAGACAATAAGAACTGAAAAAGGGGTGAATAAGAGCATATAGAACTAGCCTTTCTCTATATGAACTGAAAATGAAATATCAAAATACGTTCTGCAACCTGTAAATCTCCAACCATCTTTTAGCGCATTTTTATTTTATGTAGCTTTTTTTTATACCAAATAGGAAAGGCGCTAGGAAAGCTGGATACACCGTCGCAGGACCCTGTATACTTATTACTTTATACTATTTTACAATGTTAGTGAATTTCAGTTTTCTAATACTCGAGGTCTCTTTAATTCCCCTATCAAGAATTCGTATTCTGAAATACATTTTGCATCTAGAAAACAAGCCCATCTTTGCTTCATCAGTCACAACTACATTCTCTGATAATTTGTTTAAATTCGCAAGATAGTTTTTTTTTCAATTTTCAAAGCGTTTCCATTATAGTTGGAAAATATATGGCAGAGCTCATTACATTTTGCCAAGAACTCATTTGTATGCTTTTGTAGTCCACCTTTTGTTAAATAGTTGACCCAATTGAGAGAAGTAACTGGGATATAACCCAGTTTCTCTTTATTTTTCAACTTAAATGCAATGAAACCTACCAGATTTTCCAAACCATCCCAAGTAGCGGTAGTGTGACGAATAGTTTTTACTTTTTTATTATTACATCCCACAACCACACAGTAAACCATTGTTCAAACATGTGTTAAACTCCAGAATCGCAAATAATTAATGTTTTGTCAAACTTTACAACGGTAAGCGAGTAAACTCAAGAAAATAAACTGAAAATGTTCGGCTATCACCTGTAACTAAACCAGTAAACAAACCCCGTTTGTCACACGCTGACGTCACAGGTGGAAGTGAGACGGAAGACATCATGCGCGTGAGCATACCTTCTAAAGTCGTAGTATCATGCACATTAAGGGCTTAATGATCATATTATGGAAGTATGTCAATTTGTGGGGAGGATTCTTAATTATTAAAGTGGAAAATCGTTCATTGGAGAAATGTTTAATATAGAAAGGTATTTTAGAATGTTATTTATTGAACTTAGATAAATAATGATTACCAATTATGCATATGTTAGGAGCAAACACCGATTTCGGCCAATGGACGGAAAATATGGTCAAAACGGGTTTTGGCTGCTACCGTTTTGCCAATGTCCGAATTATCACTTTCCGGCTGTTCAATGTAGCCCAGAACGCGTTTTGGGTTAACTACGATTGCCAGAACACGTTCTATATTCTATTACGAATAAATAAATCTCAATTATTTGCTGTGTTGTGTTACAATATTTCCTCTGAGCTTAGAATCCATAACTAAAATGAAGAAAAGCACTTGTAGATCTTAGGTCCGTGAAAAAAAAAACTGAAAGAAACATACCTCACAATCTCTTATGTCCAGCTACTACATGAGCGGAGTGAATAATGTCAAATAACTCGTGGGTCATGCAAAAATAACGCAGTTCGGCTGTTTCGTCTGTCCTTCTTTCAATTAGCTTTTCAATATAGCCAATTTTTAAAATATCACCTTTTCAATCGTTGTCTTTGTTTTGAAGATATTGTATCACCGTTACTTTTACAAGCTTTTGCCGCCTTTATCTCTGTTAGTGTTTGGTCGTATCTTTCTCTTGTACAAATATTACTACGATCATTGCTACTCCTTATGACTTTTTGCAGTTCGTCATTAAAACATAGCCTTAGGTCTTCCATGCCACTCTCTAGCTACTGTATAACCCGCACAAAGATCAAATACTAAATCAATACACTAGCTCCAGAGATATCGTTGACAAGCTGAGACACTCACAAAATCCACCACGCGTTATGGCAATTGCAGTAGACCAGGACGCGTTTTGGCAATCGTAGTTGAGTCAAAACACGTTCTGGGCTACATTAAACAGTCGGAAAGCGATAATTCGGGCATTGGTAAAATGGTAGCAGCCAAAACGCGTTTTGGCCATATTTTTCGTCCACTGGCCGAAATCGGTGATTGCTCTTAATACATACATACCTTGCAAGTTAAATAAGAGCTTTTAAAAAGTGACAGACGAACCTGTATGATGTGTTAGCCGCTCGTGTCTCACCGACTGGTTCCCCGCTTGACCTTCCATTTGGTTCCCCAATAGGCTCCGCATCGATACCGCTGGGACCTGGAGGAGGATCCTCATCGTTCTGGGCTGGCGGTGGTTCCCCGGTTTTCTCCTGGGGGCTAGTACCTCCTTCGGTGCCGCCTCGTTCGCTTCCTTGCGTCGTTTCAGCCGCCGTCTGGGTCTGGGTGGACCGCTCGTTGTACTCCACGATACTTCCTATGCTGCTCACGTTCAAATTCAGCTCGAGCATATCCGGAGTGCTGGCCGTTTCCAGAGGGTTTTCTGAAAAACGACGTTTTAGTACATTTGTACTATTTCTAGTACATTTTGTACTATTTCTAGTACATTTTGTACTATTTCTAGTACATTTTGTACCAGTTCTAGTACATTTTGTACTATTTCTAGTACATTTGTACTATTGCTAGTACATTTTCGAAGTCGAAGTACAAAAGTCCATTTCAGCCAAATTCTAGTACATTTTCAGTTTGCGAAAAGTGGACCACAAAACTAATCTACCTATCTGACTGTTGCGGTAGTAAAATCTCATACCTTGGAGTTTTTCTAAAATAGATGTATAATGCAAGAAATTGTATGCTTGCAGAAATTTGACAGGTTTTTTTTGCTACTCAGAAAATTATAGCACGTACATGTGGGTCAATTTTCGGCTGATCATGAGATTCGCGGATTTTAGTACAATTTAATACAATCTAGTACATTTTATTGCTTTCATTTAGTACATTTCGCGCACCGCCGCAGCACTGGACAACAGTGCTGCCGTTTTAGTACATTTGTACTATTTATAGTACATTTGTACTATTTATAGTACATTGTGTACTATTTCTAGTACGTTTTGTACTATTTCTAGTACATTTTGTACTATTTCTAGTACATTTTGTACTATTTATAATACATTTTGTACTAGTTCTAGTACAAATTGTACTAATTCTAGTACAAATTGTACTATTTCTAGTACATTTTCGAAGTCAAAGTACAAAAGTACGTTTCATCCAAATTCTAGTACATTTTCAGTTTGCGAAAAGTGGACCACAAAACTAATCTACCTATTTGACTGTTCCGGTCGTAAAATCTCATACCTTGGAGTTTTTTTGAAATAGATGTATAATGCAAGAAATTGTATGCTTGCAGAAATTTGAGAGGTTTTTTTTGCTATTCAGAAAATTATAGCACGTACATGTGGGTCAATTTTCAACTGAGCATGACATTCGCGGATTTTAGTACAATTTAGTACAATTTCGTACAAATTAGTACAATTTAGTACAACTTAGTACAATTTCGTACAATTTGGTATTGTTCTATTGATATATAAACACTATCCGATTTTATCCGACCAGGGCAACATTATCTACTACGACCCCTCAGTACTCAAATTTAATCATAATCCATACAGCGGTTACTGAGGTTACGAGGCTAGAAAAACGCTAACAACAGACCGACAGACAAATAGGCCGACAGACAGACCGACGGAAATGAGTGACGTGGATTTTTTTTTCGTTACGTAGGTATCATAAAACGCCCAAAAGGCGAATGATCTCAATATCGAAAATTTTCGCGATCACAATACTCAACAATCAAAATTTCATTAAAGCTAAGCTGGAAGAAAAGATCATAAAATTTTCAAAATTTTGAAATTCTTAAAACTTTGACAATCTTGAAAATCAGGCGTTTTTTGTCCAGTCCAGTTTTGAGAATGTTTGCTTTTGAGGTGTGACAACTTCACTAGTGTCATGCATACATACATAACCTCCCCTGGTGTCACGACTGTCTCGGTATCTCATTTAACCAAGATAGATCGTGAAATGATGTAAACAAACATCTGTCAATATTAATACGAAGCGGAGGTTATGTCTGTAGATGGAGAAAAGGAGGTCAGATGACAAGGTACAGTCACATTCTCAGGATAGCTCCACGAACGACTTATTACGTCACGCTTAGATTTATTACGTCACAGCTTTGGCGCGAAATTTTATGTTTGGACTTTGCAGGTGCTTTTAAGCCACTTCGCGTTCACAGTAAAAAGTAAACATGCTAGTTACATGGGTTTTGGTAACATCAATATTCCGTCATAAAATTTTGTTCGGAAAATACCCCATTGCAACCTATGGTTTATCAAAAAGAATTACCAAGAAGGGGCTCCAAACCATTCCTGTCCTCGACTTCCTCAGGTTCTTGTCGTACCCGGGGTACTGTCATGCTCCTACTCAACTTTTCCGATATCCGTTTCTTGAAGCACATAGGCCCCGGTTTCACGAAAGCTAGGTTATGGACCAACATTTCCTCTTCTGCATCAATCAGCAATGTCGAGTTGGCCTTGTCGTTGTTTGTTATTGGTTTGACGAATAACCTAGGAAAACGTATGAGGTGATGGTAAAGAATTATAATTAAAGCCTCTTAGAAAACTAGGCTCAAGCACGCCATCCACACGGGCACCGCCGGGAGTATTTCCAGACAAGATTGCTGCGCATATTGTAGAAACGTCAAGAGCACCTTCTGATAGAGAGCATACAAAACGCGTGAAGAAGGGATTGACTTTACTGAGGAAGAACGCTCCTACCCAAACAACGTTTTCCCGACCCTTCTCGATCGAAGACATTAATAATGCCATATCAGATGTTAGGCCTGGAAGGGCTCCTGGTTTCGACGGCGTCCTGCTAGAATTTCTCATTCACGCAGGTCAGCATACAAGAATGTAGCTATCTCTCTTCTTCACGAACCTCCTTAATACGGGAAACCTCCCACGGGAATTCAAAAGAACGAAGGTCATATCAATATTAAGACCCGGTAAACCGAACGATCAACTCTCCAGCTACAGACCTATAGCCTTGCTCAGTTGCTCCTATAAATTGCTAGAAAGAGCCGTCTACAACCGATCGAGCGCGACTATCTTAGACCGGGTCCTGATAACCCAGGCTGGTTTCAGACTGGGTCGCGGTTGTTGTGATGAAGTACTGTCCCTCACAACGCATATAGAGGCAGGCTACCAGCAAAACATGAAGACGGGAGTGGCGTTTGTTGACCTCACTGCCGCATACGATACGGTCTGGAGGGAGGGTCTCCTATATAAGTTGCTGCAGGTGATTCCCTGTCAGACCACTACAAGACTCATAAACAACATGTTATGCGATAAAAAGTTCCAAGTAATCCTAAACGAAAAAGCAAGCAAGCAGCGCAAATTGAACAACGGACTCCACAAGGCGCTGTACTAGCCCCCTTACTTTTCAATCTATATATATCTGACATGCCAGATGAGAGCTTCAAGAACATTGAGCATACTCTTTCTATCTCTCTCTCTCTCTCTCTATCTCTCGCAAACACTGCAGGAAAACTGAGAACCCGTAACAACATTATCTAAAAGCTGTGTGGAACGACGTGGGTGCCACGGCTCCAACTCTACGAACCAGTGCGTTAGCTCTTGTCTATTCGTGTGCTGAGTACTGTGCGCCTGTCTGGATTAACAGCCATCATACCAGACTAATTGACGTCCAACTAAATCACACTATGAGACTTATTACAGGCGCAGTTAAGACAACCCCAACTCAATTGCTGCCTGTACTCTCTGGAATAGCCCCACCGCAGCTGCGAAGGACTGACGCCCTTCTAAGTGAGTATAACAAGATTACGACCAACAACAAACTGCCCATCCACCGAGCAAAACCCCCGTTGCAGATAAACAGACTTAAATCCCGACAACCACCAATAAGAGATGCAGAAGGGTTAAAACCAATAACTTCGACTCCTTAAACCAATGGTCCTATCAGTGGGAAGGTTTTGCAGAACACCACTCACGATGCGCATTTATGGGGGCAGCCTTACTTCCAGGATCATAACTACCCCGGAAAGAGTGGGTAAAACTTAATAGAGTCCAAACAGGCCACGGCAGATGTGCCGACTCCCTTTACAAGTGGGGCTATGTGCAATCTCCCTTATGTGACTGTGGCGCGCCCCGCCAAACTATAATCCATATTAGCGAATGTGAACTGCGTGCGTTTCAGGGATCGCGAGAAGAGTTTTTCACAGCTACACCGTTGGCGCTGAGGTGGTTGAAAGAACTGGACATCAACATGTAAATACCAAAGACTATGTATCTTAGTTTGTAGCTGTATATATTTTATTTTAGTCTAGGTTATAATAGTTTTTTTTAATCTATATTTACTATTGTCATGTTTTTGAGCCATACGATAAATAAATAAATTAAAGCCTTGTGTCCACTTGCAAATAAAATTGCTAGAGTTACTCTCACAAGTCCCTTGCGTAGCATGTGCACGACGTCATTCGAGAAATATTGCAGCAAAATTACTTGCACGTAAAGGACTTGCGACTTGCTGAGAGCTTGTAGTGTACACGGTTACTCTCAGGAAATTAGTTTGCCACAGACATTTCGAGACTGTTTTGAAAGTCTTGCAGCAAGAAGTGTTGTAAATCAAATATGGTGAAGTTCAACTGGACGAGAGAAGACACGTGTCTTTTAATTGAAAATTTTGAATTATATCCCGAATTATGGAATGTACATACTACAGAATTCAAGGACAGAATCAAATAGCAGAATTCATTACAAAAATTGGCCGACTTATCTAATACCTCGACAGCAGAAATTCAAGGGAAGCTACATAATTTGAGAACTCAAGTTAACCAAGAGTGGAGAAAAATTCAAAAAAAGAAAAGTGGACAAGGGAGCCATTATAAGATGGGAAAGAAAAATTATGAGAGCTATTTATGGAGGCGTAAGAACAAACGAGGAATGGAGGAGAAGAACAAACCAGGAACTGGAAGACATACAGGGTGGCCAATCGGGTGACGATAATAATTTTTCTTTAGATAGTCCGTACAGAGACCTATCCAAAACACCCCCATATATGTGTACCGATTATTGATAGTTTTCGAGTTATGATTTTTTTTTTGAAAACTTAGAGATTTTCCAGTTTTTCCAAGAAATCGTCAATAACAAAAAAAAAGAATGCCTTTTGGCTTTTATTTCTTTCAGCAATTATACTCAGTATTAAACCTATTTTAATATCCAATAAAGAGAACCTGTACATCCGAACAATAATCAAGTACATTTTGGGCCCAAAGTTTGAAATCTCTGTTTTTAGTCAGAAAACCAAAACCTTCAAAATTAAATCAAAAATACTTATGTCTGGTTCTGGAGCTCCAATCTAATCTTAAAAACTCTGCAAGACATTGCACTTTCGAAATAATAATAAGAAAAAGCACTTATGGGGGAATTTTGCGCCGTACGTGACTGTTAAAGGTAAAAAGGTGATAATTCACGAATTTCCAAAATGATATAAAAAACTATTATTTTACTTTATTATGACAAATTAAAGAAAAAACTCATAACAACTAACAAACATGATAAACATTGATGTTTTAATCACTTTTAATAAAAAAAATTAATACCGGTGCTTTTTGGTGTGTATTATTGAACTTCTGTTAAATTAAGTTGTATGGAAAGTTAACAAAGGAAAAAAATAATAAAACAACAATCTGACTTTTAATTCCATGGCGGAATTACCTGGGAAGCGTTATCGTAGCATACGCCATCCCTTTTACTTCCCACACCGATAGGTGAAGGGAGGATTGTGATCGTGAAAATTTTCGATTTTGAGATAAGGTTTTTTGGGCGTTTTATAATGTCTACATAACGAAAATCCGCGTCACTCATTTCCGTCGTTCTGTCTGTCTGTCGGTCTGTCTGTACGCGTTTTTCTGTCCTCTTAATCTCAGTTACCGCTGCATGGATTATGATGAAATTTGTGCATCAGTATGCTGTGTGGTCGTAGTAGGTAACGCTGCTATAATTTTGGAAATCGGTACATGGGCGGCGGAGTAATTAAAAAAAATTCCAAATATTCCTCAAACTTCGTTTTTAGGCGTTTTAGAGGTTCGTGATCATTTTCTACGTTTTTTTGGGTGGGGTGGAATTTGGATCTTTGGGGGGTGGGGGGTTGAAAAACTAAAAAAAATGTTGTATTCATGATAGACTGTCTACTGACCTGTCAAGGAAGACGTAGCGATATAAATCACCTTTTTAGGTCCATCCGAACATTGCCTTGCCTAATACCGAAAATTAATTATTAACACAACTGCGCTTCGCCGACATGAGCTCGCAAAGAGCTACTCTGAAAGAAAGGGATGGCGTATGCTACGACATCGCTTCCCAGGTAATTCTGCCATTAAATTGGAAGTCAGATTGTTTATTATTCCTTTCCTTTGTTAACATTCCATACAACTTAATTTAGCAGAAGCTCAATAGTACATAGCAAAAACATTTCAAAAATCACAATTTGAGAATTAGTTTTTTTATTAAAAGTCATCAAAACATCAATGATTATTGGGTTTATTAGTTGTTACGAGTTCTTTTTCTTTAATTTGTCATAATAAAGCAAATTAATAGTTTTTTTAATCATTTTGAAAATTCGTGAATTATCACCTTTTTACCTTTAACACTCGCGTACGGCGCAAAATTCCCCCATAAGTGCTATTTTTCTATTATTATTTCGAAAGTGCAATATCTTGCAGAGTTTTTAAGATTAGATTGGAGCTCCAGAACCAGACATAAGTATTTTTGATTTAATTTTGAAGGTTTTGGTCTCCTGACTAAAAACAGAGATTTCAAACTTTGGGCCCAAAATGTACTTGATTATTGTTCGGATGTACAGGTTCTCTTTATTGGATATTAAAATAGGTTTAATACTGAGTATAATTGCTGAAAAAAATAAAAGCCAAAAGGCATTCTTTTTTTTGTTTTTGGCGATTTCTTGGAAAAACTGGAAAATCTCTAAATTTTCAAAAAAAAATCATAACTCGAAAACTGTCAATAATCGGTACACATACATGGGGGTGTTTTGGATAGGTCTCGGTACGGGCTATCTAAAAAAAATTATTATCGTCGCCCGATTGGCCACCCTGTATATATGAACCTCAGTATTGTAGCAGTCATCAAAGGACAGAGAATAAGGTGGCTAGGACATGTGGAGAGGCTGAATGGGATGAGAATGGCAAGACTACATAGTTATGAACCGGAGACCAATAGAACAAAAAGGAAGAGTAGACCAAGGGAGAGATAGCTGAATAAGGCAGAAGATGATTTAAAAAAAATCAATATTAAACACTGGAAAGAGAAGACGGCAGACAGAAATAGGTGGCGTGAAATAGTGCAGGATATAGTCAAAAATAGGTGGTGAAAGTATTCAAAGACAACTTTAAGTTACATAAATTTTAGCGGTATAAGATCAGACTGTACTCATTTCTGCCCTAGGCCTTCATGACCTGTTGTGCAAACTAAGAATAATTAAATACCCAGACTTCTCACCCATAATGGCGCCTTGAATATCAAATTTTGTAGGAACCATTTTTATATCCTCAGGAAATGCTCTGCTCGTTATTTAGTATGCTCTAGCCTAGTACCCAACCAAGATGTAAAGTGTTGCGTGAAGCTAGTAATCTGAGAGTGTTGAAACAGTACCTGTAACTGGAAGGCAGTTTCGAGAGTCTGACTGGCTTATCGTGGACTGTGACTATCTCGCCGATTTCTGATTTGTCTGCCGTTGCCACTTCTTCTTGTCTTGGTGGTGATTTTTCCTGAGGATACTCCACCCTGTTTAAAACGACCCGAGGACTCCATACGTCCAACACACTGGTTTGAGTGGCCACATCGCGACGTTTTACCGCAGCCTTGCACTTCTTCATACGCGGACGCATCTTGACATACTGGGTTAGGTGCACAGGTGAATGTCAGATAGTGTCTGAGCTAAAATGAAGGGTAGCAGGGTGCACAGGGTGATGAGTTTGGGACTGCATAGTGGAACGAAAACGCTGTTATGCTGTTAACGCGGTCCGGAGGACCTTTGCCTTTATTTTCATATCATTCATTCATATCATTCACTATCTATCTATCACCCAGAAACCAGACAATGTTAAAGAGCAATGAGGATAGAGAGAAAGCAAACGGAAGAGCAAACAGTGAGAAATGCACCTAATAATAATAGTGATAATAATAATCAACGTCACTTCCAAACGCGTGCAAAGAGAGGCTTACCATAGACAGAAAACTAGGGGGCAGATGAATTATAGACATACAGTCACTTCGCACAACACAAATACAAACACTCAGACATTTCTTCCACACCAAACAAACTAACTTACATAAGGCAATAGTAAAAGCAGACAAAAACTATACACCACTTAACCTCTCTAGTCCAGATCACGTAGCAGATACATATCCAATCACAACAAGAAAAAATAAACACCTGGTCGCAGAAAGCACTGCACGGCAAACATAGATACCGTGTCACCCAAGACCACATTAGCAAAAAACAGTCATACACCTGCTTGCAGGATGGCCAGCTGTTCCCAGAAACGGAGGGTTTCAAGCTTGCTATCCAGGACCAAGTAATTGTTACACGAAACTACAAAAAATATATAACTAAAGATCCATCCTTAACAGACGATAATTGCAGAAAATGTCAACAACAAAAACAAACAATAGATCACGTAACAAGCGGGTGCAAAACTCTTGCCGGTACCGAATACACAGCCAGACATAACTCTGCGGCCAAGATCATACACCAAGCATTAGTTACAACAAACAAACTAATAGAAAACACAGATCCGTATTACAATTACACTCCGACATCAGTACTCGAAAACGATCAATACAAACTATACTGGGACGTTGAAAGACAAGACTATCCCAGCCAATAGCCCAGATATAGTTTTCCAGTCAAAGGCAGACAAAATTACCTATTTGATAGATATTGCCATTAGCAATGATGTGGATATCCAAAACACCTACGCTGGAAGATATCTAAATACACGGAGCTTGCCATGGAAATAAAACGACTTTGGAAACAAAACAAAGTTGTCATTGTCCCCCTCATTATGTCGGTCTCAGGCCTTACACCAAACACATTTACACAAACCTCCAACAGTTGGGCCTGGAAGAAAAGTTACACAAAGTATTCCAAAAGTCTGTAATCTTGAAGACCTGTAATATTGTGCGATCCTTCCTAAATTCCGATCCATAATAGTCCGGGTGTTGACTTGGCACAGCCCGTCAACACTTGTTGCTACCGCAATTATGCGAGAGGAACTTAGAAAGTCAGATGGAATATCAACGTCAAAAAAATACAGGTATGACCTGAGCAAAACAACATAAACACATTAAAATTAAATTATAAAAATGTTAAAAAAAATTACAAAACATATAGCGGAGCAGAGAGACGTTATTCTTACACCAAAGGAAATAGCTGAAACGATAAAACATACCCACAATTGGAAGTGCCCAGGCGGGGATGATGTGCAAAATTTCTGGTATAAGCAATTCAGTGCAACATACCAAATGCTTACGGACCAAATCAATAAAGCCATACTCCTCCAACCGAATAGGCTTCCCAAATTCCTCACGCAAGGAATAACGTATATAAAACCCAAAAACGCAGACATCAAGAATGCTGCCAACTATCGCCCTATCGCTACTCTTAGATTACTGTTCGTCTCTTTTGGTGTTGAAGTCGTCCAAATTACTGCCTATGTAACTGCAGCTAAGTCCAGCGATGGTGCATCAGACATACACAATGACGGTAAGACCCATGATTACGTATGCGTCTTTGGTCGGGTGGCCAAAGATGAAACAGTGAGCTGCTATAGCAGAGCTAAGCAAGGTCTCAGACTTGCTTGTCTGTCCATAACAGGTGCAATGAAAAGCGCATCCATAGCAGTCTTAGAGACTATCCTGGACCTCCCTCCGTTGTAAATTGTGCGAGACGAGAATGGGCTACTTTATACTACACACCCTACCAAGAGAAATTTACAAGGATCTTGGACACAACCAAATCGCAGAATATGTGGAGCACACCATAATGGATGCTAGAAAGGACCACATAACTCCGAAATATATCTATAACAAGAAATTCGAAACTATAATAAGAGATCGAGAACTCTGTGAAGTAAACAACCTGGTACACAGATAGATCAAAGACCGAGCAAGGCACATGAGCGGGAATCTTTGGAAGAGGAACTAGACAGAGCATTCCGCTAGGAAAATACGCCTCGGTATTTCAGTCAGAGGTGTACGCCATCCTGCAATGTGCAAGGATCAATAATGAACGATCTTACAGAAACAAGAGGATCGCAATACTTACAGACAGTCAGGCTACGCTTAGACCACTAGAAGCGCCCAAAGTTACGTCTGCTCTAGTCTGGGAATGTTTACAAGAACTGGGAAGACTGGCAGAACACAAGAAAGTAACTTTGGAGTGGGTGCCAGGACACTCAGGTATAAGAGGCAATGAAAGGGCGGACGAGCTAGCAAGACTAGGCTCGTCTGCCCTATACATTGGAGCGAGAACCCGCCCTGGGGGTGCCTAAAAGCACAATCAGACACCAGGTCGGAGAATGGATGAAACATCAGCACAAGAAGCAGTGGAACTTGTTGCCAGGATGTGTTCATGGAAAAATATTAATTAAAGCTCCATGCAAGAAAACAGCTGAAACACTCCTCTCCTTGAGTAGGAATCAGTTCCCAATAACGACGGGTCTCCTCACACGACACTGTGGCCTAAAGGAACACCTGAATAAAATGGGACTCTACAATGGAGACCTCAACTGCAAATTCTGTGGAAGAGGAACTGAGTGAGCCCTACATGTGCTCTGTGAGTGCGAAGCGCTAGATCACAAGAGACAACAGCGCTTTGGGAAGGCCAAGCTAGAACCAATGGAGTACAGCTCAGCACCAGGACCAGTAGGAAAACTGCATAAACTGATGCAGGGATCCAGATTGCTGGAGTGGATACTGGAAAGGCATTTTCTCGACGGATGGGTGTTGGTGGTGGAGCTATTTGGCTGTGTCACTTAGTAATTATTAAATTGATTTTATAGAAATTTTGACACAATGTTACTGCCAACGCGTGGATGGAAAAAGCGTATGGTTTTTAGAAATCGTGTCAGTGGCGGCGCAACAACAATCAAAAAACTAAAAATATGAAAACAGTGCAAACTTCGTTCTTAGATGATTTTCGGGGTTGCTGATCATATTTCCCTATACTATACTACTTAGAGAGGGTAAAATTGGAGTAGTTTGGGAGCAGTGGGGTTGTAAGTTGACAAAGTGAAAAATTTATTGTACTTGTAGTGTCCGCTTTGGTGCCCACGGGAGTTTTTGTATTGGATATTCTTTTTGCGGGCAGGATGTCGATGATTTGATTGCAAAGAGATCTCAGACTATAACTTCATGCTATAGGAAAATAAATCAACTTGACTTTCTTTGCTATTACGAATAAAAATATAATTTAAACACGTTATAACAGGAGTTGCCAACCTGTGCGCCGCGGCTCCCTGGTGCGCCGTAGAAAGTAAAGAGGGGCGCCGTGAGTCGATTGTCTGTAAGTCTAAAGCACAAATATTTCTGGGAGCCTAAAAAGCAACAATACCTATTCTGACGCTCGCCACATTTTGAAACTACTGGAGAAGATTACAACGTTCAGGAAGAAACTAGAAGTTTGGATAAAAAAGACGAATGAAGGTGGCGGTCAAGATTGCTTTCCACAATCCAGTGAACTGGTTATCCCACAAGACGTGATGGCCCTCCTGACGGAACACTTATGGAAGCTCACTGAATGGCTTTTGAAATACTTTGCAGATGATGATGTCGAAAAATTTGCGTGGATCCAAGTTTCCTTTCGTAAGCAAGCTCCGCCAGAATTCTCCAAATCCAATTTGGTGGAGTTTTGGTTATCGATTCAAAATGAATATCCAAACCTAACTTCAAAAGCTTTAAGAATTTTTATTCCGTTCGCAACGTCATATTTATATGAAGCTGGATTTTCAGCCGTAGCTGTAATCAAGAACAAATATCGCTCAAGGATCAATGAGGAGCAAGAGTCGCAGTGTCGAATTTTATTCCCCGTTTAGAAAAACTATGCGGAGATCACCAAGCTCAATCGTCACATTCATTTGACTGTAGTATTTTATTTTTGTTTTTCTAGAGTCTTTCTTTTGTTTTATGTTTCAGTTCTGAATTCTTATAAATATAATAAAATGAACTTCATTTCCTATTGAGGAAGTTTTAATTTTTGTGTCTACTGTTATTGTAGATACCTATTTGTTTCGACAGTATCTATTTAAAATAGCTGTCTAAGGTAGGGCGCCGTGACAAAATGCCAAACTTGAGAGTGCGCCGCGGGTTGAAAAAGATTGGGAACCTCTGCATTATAACATGAGTTGGTTGCAGGAATAATTCCTTAAAGCTTTCGGGATTCGTCCTGAATTCGATAAAACCGACAACTCTATCCGACTATCTCTATCCCACCCCACCGTTTCAAGGGTGGGACCCCATCCGTTCCCCCATGTCCCAAGGGACGATCGCGGCAATGGCGGCAGTCATCCCCCTCCCCTCCCCACCCCCCTTTTCTACCCCTCCCCGCAAAACGCACCCTCGCCCTGTTGACACGGACCGAGCCGCAGAAGTGCTGGGCAAATATACGTTTCGCATTAACTTCCCTGATGACGGCAGGGGTGGAAACGCGATGGTCCGATTGGGCGGAAGGGATGGTTTTGCTTTCTGCTGCTATTAGCGGAAGGATAACGAAATTTGGTAGAGCGATGTTAATCTGATTGAAATACGGTGAAGAAGACAATCCAATTCAATTCAATTTATTTATTAGTGCTACATATAGTTATATAGTAAACTACCCTCGTAGCTAGCCATTAGGATGTGCATTTGTTTATAGTCTTTTTAAAAAGCTAAACTGAAGCTTGATTGAACACTTTTATTATGAAACTTAAAAATTACATGAGATGCTTCAGGCAGCAAGACAACCAACCAACTACTGCCTTAAGGGCACAAACAGGAATTTATAATAGGGTAATGTTCATCCTAAGTACACATCCTAATGGCTAGATGCGGCTAGATAGATATAACTATATGCCTAAGCTATTACACTATTACACAAGTAAAAAAATAGCAACTAAAGTTGCAAAAATATACATATTTGTAGCACGTGTACACATTACATAAAATTAACATACATCATAACACATAGTACAAAAATTAAATAAGTTTATTGCATAACGATATAGCTATAATCGTTCTTTAGAAACTTATTCTCACTGTAAAATTCTTTCAGCTTCATAAAGCGTTTCACTCTTGTTTCAAAAGCTTCACTACCCAAAGTTTTTACTTCAGTGGCCATAGTATTTTGAAAAAAAAACTGTATATTGTGGTATAATGATTTATAGAGAGAACATAACTTACAGCCCCCCACCCCACCCTCTAGCGGCGACTCCCCCCCGACCCAGAGGTCGCAAGTTGTTTCACTTTTGTTTCAAAAGCTTCACTACCCAAAGTTTTTACTTCAGTGGCTATAGTATTTAAAAAAAACCTTTATATTGTGGTATAATGATTTATGGAGAGAACAAAACTTACAGACCCCCCCCCCTCGAGCGGCGACCCCCTCTCCGACCCGGAGGTCGCAACTGGAATTCTCATTTGAACATTTTTTCGATAGCAATTACGACGGTTTTTTCTAAAATCGTCGCGAAGCAGAGTTTTCACCCCCCTCCCCCCTCGAGCGGCAACCCCCCAAGGTGGCAAACTTAGTTGTACATTCAGGGAACCAGTGTCTTTGGTGGGAACCAAAATTCATTTTTTCCGACCTTTTGCACGCAAAAGACTTTTTGTAGGACTTAACAATTGGCTAAATATCGGTATAGTAGGTAGCTATACATATGTTCCTAAATGTCGTACTTTTGTAAGCCCAAATGTATTTTTTAAGCAGCTGCAGACAACAGAAATATCAGAGATGTTATTACGCGAAAAAAAAGGATATTTAACCCCCCACCCTTATCTTATACATCCAGGGTGCGTTCTGATGCCCCATCTAAATCTCTATGTTGATACCTCTCGAACCTGACAAAACTTTCACTTTACCGAGTGTCCTTTTTTTAAACAGCCAGCTCTTAAACTTAGACTTTTTGAGAAATTAGGGCCATAAATAAAATTAAAATAAATTAAAAGTAGATTAAAATTGAAAATGAAGTCAACTTGATTGACTCAGTACTTCCCACACATTACGGTGATACCAGTTTATTATTTTCCCATAGCATGAAGCTTTAGTCTGAGATCCCCTTGCAACCAAATCATCGCCAGTACCCCCCTCCCCCCCCCCCAAATTGTCGTATGCCGCTAGGTCTTTCCTTCACAGGTCAATGAACAGCCTATTAACAATAATACAAACTTTTCAGTTTCCTATCGGTATGGGAAGTAAAAATTAAGAGAAATTAAAAGTAAAATAGTAATAAAGGTAAAAAGAAATATGCTTGTATATGTCATCTTCCACTTTACTTCCCACACCGATAGGCGAGGGGAGTATTGTGATCGCGAAAATTTTCGATTTTGAGATAACACGCTTTTTGGGCATTTTACGTCGGTCTGTCTGTCCGTCTGTCTGCCTTTGCGCGTTTTTCTAGCCTCGTAATCTCAGTAACCGCTGCATGGATTGTGATGAAATTCGGGCAGCGATGTGCTGGGGGGTCGTAGTAGGTAATGTTCTTATAATTGCATGGTGCATGGGTGGCGGAGTAATTAGCAAAAAACGAAAAAAATTAAATATTCCTCAAACTCCGTTTTTAGGTGTTTTAGGGGTTCCTGATCATTTTCTACTTTTTTTTTGAAAAATTTGTTCGACCTATGGAAGAAATACGTATCGGCGTCCATGTGAGCATTTCCTTGCCTATTACAGAAACCAAGAGACTTAGAGTTTTGTGATGTATACATATACGAGTATTGCTTAATTTCGTTCTATGTATATGGCGTAAAGCAAAAATTATTAAATTGATTTTAATGAAATTTCGACACAGAATTGACTATCGCGGCGAGAGTGGAAAACGCGCCAGTGTCTGAAAAACCGTGCCAGTGGCGGCGTAACAGTAATTAAAAAAACTAAAAATATGAAAACAGCTCATACTTCGCTTTTAGACGGTTTAAAGGCTCCTGATCGTTTTGCATCGTTCAGTTGAAGCATGCAGAATGATAACTGTGGCGTTCTAGTTTCTAAGGAGGGAGACGCAAGAAACTATTTACGAGAGTTTTGTGTTGTACGTTTTTTTGCGGGAGGGTGGGCGATGATTTGGCTGCAAGGGGATTTCAGACTAAAGCTTCATGCAATGGGAAAACAATAAAATGAAATCATTATTATGTGTGGGAAGTACTGAGTCAATCAATTTGACTCAATTTTTTTGCGTATTTGGGGTTAGATGGAAGAGCAGCCCTCCCGTCAGGGATGTGCTAAACCTCTCCCTTACTGTTGATTCCCATATAATTGTCAGGAACTTGTATTAATAAAAACATTAATTTATCATTGCTATTATAAACCTACTGCCGGGTATATCTCAAAGGTTTTTACTATACGGAATCTCGACATACCCTGCAAGTGAGATTTCCCAGAGCCCCGGCACGTTGAAAGAGCTTCCCGGTTATTTGCCGCAGAATTTCCGCGGAAAGCTCTTCGGCGGAAAATATCGGGTAAACATTACCGTACAGTGGAAGCGGCGGCTATATTTATGCGGGGATTTTGAATGTTTAGACTGTCATGGATTCCGGAGTGCATTCACGTGTTCCAGATAACTTTCATGTATGTACGCCTAGTTGCTTTCATAAACATTACACTGCACTGTTTTCATCTTTCATGTACAGTTTTTGCAACTACATGAACGCACGTCGATCAATGCTGCTTGTTTCTTGGTTTTTTGGAGATTTGAACAGGTGTCGGCCAAATATCCTGAACTGAAAGGGTTGAAGTTTGATGATCTGGTAAGATACCACTTTCTTGTATGGAAGCATACTTTATTTTAACCAATATTCTGCATGATACTCACCCTGTAGAAACCCGCAATCTACATCCTACGTTACCCAAACTAAAACTTAAATAATGACCTCATTTATTTGAAAAAAAAGTTGGGGTGAGTTTTAGAGGTTGAAGTATAAAAAAATATTTCGGAAGCATGGTATGATAGGCCATCTAGTACTCTTGAAAAATCTTACGAAAGTATTGCGTCTCAAGTATATCCTCATTTTATTAACCTCATGCTTATGACTTTACGAAAAAATTGGTTTGCGCATAAAATCAAAGTTACTACAAGATTTCAATTAAAACAGGGCCTTAACTTTGTGCTATGCTATGAATATAGATTGGAACTACATGTGCTTTTTATAGACTTTAAACAAGCCTATGATAGTATAAACAGAGAGCGAAAATATGAAGCAATGGTTCAACTAGGAATTCCAGGAAAACTCATTAGGCTAACAAAAATGGCATTACAAAAAACCAAGAACAAAATGACATGGATGGAAAATGTGTTACAGGAATTTGAAGTGAGAAAAGGACTCAGGCAAGGCGATCCCCTATCAACCACACTCTTTAATCTGACGCTTGAAGCAATAATTAGAAAAAACCAAATCAAGGCAAATGGAACCATAATATATAGCATAAGCAGATGACAGCACTAATAGCAGAAACAAAGAAAGAACTAGAAGAAATTGTGGCAAAGATATCTGTGGACGCAAGGAGATTTGGAATGGAGATAATTCAAAGCAAAACAAAATATATGGTCATGGGGCAAATGAAAAAAACCGATGATCAGGCGAACCTAACTTTTATAGCCAACAACATGAAATACACTTTTCAATGGATTAGGGAATGTATGTGTAAACCAGAAGTATGGAGCCCTGAAAAATCTTATGAAATCCAAATATGTATCCAGAAGGACCAAAGAGACAATTTACCAACAGCGACATACGCTTGTGAGACGTCGGGACGTGTACTATGAACAATAAAAGGAAAAAATGGAGTCAAGTTGATTGACTCAGTACTTCCCACACATTACTGTGATATCAGTTTATTATTTTCCCATAGCATGAAGCTTTAGTCTGAGATCCCCTTGCAACCAAATCATCGGCAGCCTTCCCTCCCCTAAAATTGTCTTATGCCGCTAAGTATTTCCTTCAGAGGTCAATGGACAGCCTAAAACATCTAAAAACGAAGTTTGAGTTGTTTTCATACTTTTAGTTTTTTGATTATTGCTATATACGCTGTCACTGACACGATATTTAACAAACATACGCGTTTTCCATCCTCACCACGGTAATAATACTGTGTCAAAATTTAATTAGAATCAATGTAATAGTGTCCACGTTACAAAATACAAAAAGATCTAAAGCAATAAATACTCGTATATATGTATACAGAAAATTCTAAGTCCCTTAGTTTCCGTAATACGCTAGGCAATGTTCGGATGGACCTAAAAAGTTGATTTATGTCGCTAGGTCTTCCTTCACAGGCTAGTGGACAGCCTATTATGAATACAAGAAATTTCTCAGTTTTTCAACCCCCCACCCCCTAACCACCCCAATTTCACCCCACCCAAAAAAAACGCAGAAAATGATCAGGAACCTCTAAAACGCTTAAAAACGAAGTTTGAGCTGTTTTTATATTTTTACTTTTTTTTATTATTTCTGCGCCGCCACTGGCACGATTTATAAAAACCATAGTAATACTGTGTCAAAATTTCATTAACATCAATTCAACAGTTTCCTTGTAACACAATATAGAAGGATCTAAAGCAATACTCTCGTATGTTTACACCAGAAAAAATTCTAAGTCCTTTGGTTTCTGTAATAGGCAAGGCAATGTTCGGATGGACCTAAAAAAGTTATTTATGTTGCTAGGTCTTCCTTCATGGGTCAGTGGGCAGTCTATTATGAAAGCAACACATTTTTCAATTTTACAACCCCCCACCCCCCAACCACCCCAATTTCACCCCCACCAAAAAAAAAGTAAAAAATGATCAGGAACCTCTAAAACGCCTAAAAACGAAGTTTGAGGAATATTTAATTTTTTTTGTTTTTTGCTAATTACTCCGCCGCCCCTGCACCGATTTTCAAAATTATAAGAACATTACCTACTACGACCCCCCAGCATATCGCTGCCCAAATTTCATCACAATCCATGCAGCGGTTACTGAGATTACGAGGACACAAAAACGCGTACAGACAGACCGACAGACAGACAGACAGACCGACAGACAGACAGACAGACCGACAGACAGACAGACCGACGGAAATGAGTGACGTGGATTTTCGTTATGTAGACATCATGAAACGCCCAAAAAGTGTATTATCTCAAAATCGAAAATTTTCGCGATCACAATACTCCCCTCACCTATCGGTGTGGGAAGTAAAAAGGAGTAAGAAAACAATATGAGATGGGAAAAAATGTTGAGTGCTATTTATGGAGGCGTAAGGACAAACGAGGGATGGAAGAGAAGAACAAACCAGGAACTGGAAGACATGTATAAGAACCCCAATATAACAGCAGTCACCAAAGCACAGAGAATAAGGTGTCTAGGACATGTGGAGAGGCTGAATGGGATGAGAATGGCAAAACTAGTTCTCAACCAGAGACCAATAGAAAAAAACGAAGGGTAGACCAAGGGAGAGATGGCTGAAGAAGGCAGAGTATGATTTAAAGAAACTCAATATTGAACACAGGAAAGAAAACATGACAGCCAGAAAAAGGTGGTAGGAATGGTGCAGGATATAGTGAGAAATAGGTGGTGAAACAATGTAAACAAGTATCCAAAGACAATTTTATGATAAGTAAATTTTAGCGGTATAAGATCAGACTGCAATCATTTTTACCCTAAACCTTCATGGCCTGTTGCGTATAAACTAATAATAGTATCACCTACGCTGGAAAGATATCTAAATACACAGACTTTGCCATACAAGTAAATCGACTCTGGAAACGTTTTTATTTGTAACGGTTCACCCGTTTTCAAAATTATTTTTATATTATTTACTTAGCTACCATATACAAATAGTTTACAACTTCCATTTTTAGCAACTTCCTCATTATACCTGTCACATTTTTATAACTGTTTTACTTCTCACCTCTACCTTTTCCCATCCCGATTTCTTTCAGCTGGAAATATTATTATATTACACCATTTGCGCATACCTAATGAGTGGGGAGTATGCTCCCTCTCTCACTACCGACATTAACCTCTATAAAAATGGGTGGCGATACATCACTCGCCCTTTTTAATCTTTGACAGTTAATACTTATAGTTATGTCTCTCTAAGACAATCTTTTGTGTGTGTGCAACATGTCTTAACCAAGGTAAGGGATTCATATTCCCAATGCAAAATCATAACGATTTGATTGCTATGGTTTCGCATATTTTTATTGCTTCTGCTTTTTGTTTTACAGCTATGTGTAGGAATGTGATTTTCCGATTTATACATTTTTTCCATGAACATGTGATGGCGAACATTTTAATCTTTAAATATCAAGTCAATCATATATTTTATTATTAATATTTATTAATTATCTAACAAAAGAGTCGCTGAACATCATTCTTTGTTTCTAGCCATATATTTTTGTGTTACGATGCCTTGTCTTGTGTCTATTTAATGTTTCACTTTTTTTTATAACATTCCTTACGTAAAAATACCTAGCAGTCAGATTTGCTAATTAAGAACGCAACGAAAAAATCTGTTGGACATTTTTGTAATTTTGTTTTACGAGGGGTGAGGAAAAAGTTGGAGATTTTCGAACATATTTTATATATACTTTTTTTTATTCACTACCGTATATCCGAAAAGATCCGGTAGGGCTGTAAATGTAAAGCATTTATGAATCTTTTTTTTTCTATTGTTCTATCTGTTCGCTCTTGTAAATATATGTAATTTGTGACACCATAAAACCCCTCCGAAGCTAAGTTCTTGTTTAAAAAAAAATAGATAGAATACAAATGTCCTGCATTCATATATATGAAATAAATCTTTATTAAACCATTGTTGTCCTGTTTTCATTTCTTGGCGGCTAGCTAGACTCACGCACTCACGCACGCCACAGGCCCTTGTTTCATGCAAACCAATTGAGCTGCTGGTTGCTATGGGCAGTATGTTGGTTGGTGGCTCATCACCAATCAGCGCATTTATTGTTACATATTGTCCAGACCAGTAATAGTTCAGGTGTTGACTTGGCACAGCCCGTCACCACTTACTACCGCTATCATGCGAGATGAATTTAGCAAATCAGAATCATAATAATATTTGTATCATTCTATCCTACCATATTGGATCTACGTTCTTTGTACAATAAAAAGAAGTCCTACTACTACTAGATAAACTAAATCGAAACATGCCGCGGTGACTAATAAGAAAACTTCAAACAGGGATTTCTGGCGTTAGCGCGCCATGTGTTTATAGGATGTAAGAGAAAAAACTGTGTATGATAGCTTTTAACGATGAAAGCTTGTTACTGGCTCGTTTTGATAGTTGATAATAAATCCGTGGCTGTATGTAATTTTATTGTGGTTTTCGTGTAAATATCGGTTCCCGTATTTACTTTTACTCGGATACACGTTGCATCGTGTGAGGTTTCACACACTTACTCTTTCTAAAACAAATCATAAAACTCTGTAAACACTGCTACGCAGAACCGGGCTTAGGATCGAGATGCCAATATAAAAATAACTCAGAATGAGTCATATACAAGAATGTACCAGATATTGTTGGATTTTGAACATTAGGTATACACATATATTGTATAAAGAAAGGAGAAGGGTGCACGTTCTCAATTGACAAGTTGGCAAGCTAGAAAGAGTGAGAAATGTCAGATAGAATTTACGAAGCTAGAAGTTATTTTATTACGAAAGAATTGGGGTACCACACTTTCTAGCGTTTGGAAGCAATCTGCAACCATTGGATTGTATGTACGTTATAACAGTGTTATGAAAGAAGCCCATTGACAGCCAGGCAGCATTAAAAGCATTAAGTGCTTGTAGGTTTACATCAAGGCTCGTTCTGCAATGTAGAAAGGTCTTGGGTGACATTTCGGCAAGACATCAGGTGTCACTCATGTGGGTGCCGAGTAATAATAATAATAATTTTTATATAGTATGTTTATTGTCCATTTGATCATTACAATGATAAGGGACTAGTCAAATTGGTTGAAAAGAAATAAAAAGGATAAAAATATAAAACAAGTAAATACAATTGAGACACACTAATTGGTAGATAAACCCTTGAGGAAAAGAGATTATAAATAAAACCAAGATTATAACTATGACATAAATTCTAAATAGTCACTAAGAGAGTAAAAACAGTTTTCTAAAAGAAAATTTCGACTCGCCACCTTGAATTTTTTGAAAGATGATATGGATTTTAAATCACTGGGAAGCTTGTTGAAGAAGCAAATTCCCGTATATTTAGGACTCTTTTCAAATACAGCAGACGAATGAAAAGGCATCATTAAATTATTGCCATTCCTGGTTGAGTAGTTGCGGTAAAAATTAGCAGAGAAAAGTTCACTCATGTTAGATTTTACATAGAGAAATATCTCATGCAGATAAATGCAAGGAAGAGGTAGAATCTGCAACTGTCTAAATTCACTTATGCAAAATTCATTAAAAATAGGAGACATCATATTCCTTAATATTCTTTTCTGCATCCTAAAGGCACGGATGCGACGAGCCGTGCTGGAATTAGTGGTAATGAAATGACGGACGTGCTCGCAAGGCGAGGGTCGAGGGATAACTTCCTGTGTACTGAGCCAGCTTTGGGGCTGGCAGTAGGTACCATTAGAAGGAAAACAGAGGTGTGGTTGCAACTCTGGACATCTCCGTCAAGAGAGAACTTATTTCAGGACCTCTGGCTAAGGTGGGGCGGTTCTGTCTCTCACTGGACAGAAGCCGATTAGAATACTTGTCGGCCTGCTATTTGGCCATAACACATTCAAACGCCATTTGTATGTGATGGGGGTAGCAAGTGATCCGACGTGTACACGCTGTGACGAGGAGGAAGAATCCTCGGCACACATTATATGTCCCCGTGAAGCTCTTGTGTATCACAGGCAGACTATACTCGGTTCAAGGGTTCTTGAACCTGAGGATATGATGGGCAGGACCAAAGGCCATCCTCACCTTTGCGATGAGGGCTGGACTTGGGAACTAGGGTAAGGAGAGGTGCAAAAGGACCCGTTGGTAGGCCTATGCACTGGTAATTCTGGCCACCAGAAAGCCTCTCTCCTTCTTTCATTCATTCTTGTCTATTCAGGCGGCAATGGCCAGTGAGAACCGTCACCAAAAGTACATCTCTTTATTCAGAAGCCATAGCTTTCAGCCCTTATCGTCAGTTTTAGTCTTCTGACAACTGATAGAAACATGAAGATACAAGTATGTGTTTCTAAAACTAATGGTTTTAAATTTATGGACCTTTTGGGGCGATACGGTCCTGTTCCACAGTTCACCGTCTTATTTTATGCTGTTTGAATATAACCAAATCGAACGTTGGTGGCTTTATTCAGGAATCTATTTTCCAAGTAAAAGTATTTTCAAGATCGTCCCTGTTTTTGATTGCTCTCGTTTTCGGAACAACGTATGTGGTCTTAGTTGAGATGCAGATCATATTCTAAAAGATAAATCCGTTCTATACAGTATACACCCAATAGTCTAGTTACCTGCCGTCAAGCTTTTGAGGATCAACATCAACAATAACATGTCCTGGCGTGACCACGTCGTCAGTATTGCCAAAACGGCATCCCAGAAGCTTGGAGTTTTGTTCCGCTGTAGGAAGCTATATACACCAGAGCAACTACTGCTGCTCTACATGGCACAGATCCGACCATCGTTGATGTATTGGTCTCATGTGTGGGGATGTGCTCGGAAGCACTCTCTAAAGCCTGGTACTACCCAGAAGAGAGCAATTAGACTAATCGATACGCCTAGCCTCACAAAAGGCCTCCACAGTCTGGAACATCGATGAAGGGTGGCTGATCTATTCCTCCTCTATCATGGAAGATGTTCGTGAGCTTTCCCGGATAATAATACCGAAGGCCATGCGAACAAGGAACACTAGAGAGGATCTGCAAGCTCATACTTACCAGGTCGAGGTACCTATTCTCCGGCCCAGTCTCCTCCAGCATTCCTTCTTTCGGAAAACTTCGAAGCTGTGGAATGAGCTGCCGCGGAATTTGTTTCCCGACGGCTAAAACCTGCAGCGTTTCAAATCTAACATGTATAGATACGTATCCTCTCGCAGCGCTTCTACAGCGCCATATGCTTCCAACCTTTGCGGAAGTCTGATCATAAAAAGCACAAATCAAATTGCCGTTTAGGTCACATGGAAAAGCTGCAATACTCCCCTAATAAACTTCGGTGTAGTATGTTCAAGAGTATAAACTTATGTTTGCTTCCACGTGATTTTGATGGATTTTTCAGGAAACTAAAGCATTTCGTTTATCTCAAATGTATACGCCACGAGTCCGTCATCTGTCATTAGATGAACTGACAAACGGTGCGGTCTGCCGAATTAAAAATACCAGCGCGCTTAGTTTCAGCAGCAATCCCATAGTATACGTATAACATACAGTGATTTCACTTCACCTCACTTATGGTTTATGAGTACGTCAGTTGAAAAATCTGTTGAATTTTTTTTAATTATGTTTTCGGCTTGAAAGCTCTTAAAATTTAATCTAATCTTTAATCTATTCTATTGTTTACTTTCAACTACCGCAACATGGTTTACCTATTACCATTGCTTATATGTAGTCAGTCGTAGTATAATAGTTATACAAAATAACTACATACGTTTTATTTTTACTTTGAGGAAGCTCGACCATGTATCAGATCATTATCCTATAAGTTTGTTAAAAATGCCTGGCTTAGTTAAATATAATTTTTTCATAAATGAATCATTAGTGGGAGTCCAATTTACCTACATGGGGTACAATAACGAAGGAGGGGTTCAAAATGGCGCTTATTAACTTCTCCCTCACTCAAACTGATTATAGTATCCGCGTAAGCTTCAATAACACGTCAGTTATACAGAAGGACGCGGTCAAATTTTTAGGCATTATGGTCGATTCAAAACTTATTTGGAGAACTCATATCGACACCATCATCAATAAAATATCAAAACACTGTTTTGTGCTTTGGCGGATGAAACAGTCCTTAGACTTCAATATCCTGAGGATGTACTATTTTGCCTACGTTCACTCAGTACTGAACTACTGTGTGATATGCTGGGGAAATAGTGCATATGTGCAGGAATTGTTTCTAGTCCAAAAGAAAATCATACGAACTATGACCCACAGTGATATGAGAGTATCTTGCAGAAACTTGTTTAAATCACATAAAATCCTAACCGTATATGCCTTATTCATACTCAACTGTGCATGTTATATCAAACAGAATCATTCTAGCTTTATTGCTCGATCTGACGTTAGCTCAGCAAGTGGCTACAACCTCCGAAATACATACAACATTTAACTTCCTCAACATGGTTTAGCTGCATCGGCGAAAGGTCCGGTTATTTTACCTATTAAACTTTTCAACAAGCTACCGGTATCTATAAAATCAATAAATCTCTTTAGGAAGTTCCAAACAACTGGAAAGCAGATTCTACTTGAGAATCCTGTATACAGTATAGACGAATGTGTGAACCTAAATTTAAGTTATCCATAAAATATGTTATCTGGTCAGTAATTAGGTGCTTTTCTCTTTATGTAGGTATTTATTGTAAACAATTTTATTCTCAGATTTTATGACGATGCTTATACCAATTGTTGTTGGTCGTATAGCTATAATAAATAAATAAATAAATAAATAAATAAACAACCGTGATCAAACAGCTAAAAACGTGTTTGTTTATAGTCTCAGAAAATATATCAGAACCCTTCTTCTCCATACAGATAAGAACTCTTATATACAGCAATACTAATCATCCGAAAGAGATGTTTTTTAAGGTCAAATGCCTCAGTCGGGATTTTAAAACCTTGGGCTGTTAAAAATCCCGAGGGACAGCTAGTTACCATCTTTCATGAGGTTATTGAGGTATGGCGAAATTACTGCGAAAACCTGTACCATGAGAATGGCCCTCAGGCCCTCTCATTGGATTTTGAATATGAACCTGATATTCTTTTGTCTGAAGTGGAACATGCCCCCAACAAGTTAAAAACTAATAGAGCTACAGGCATTGATGCTATTTCTGCCGAAACAATAAAATGCTTGGGTGAAGACGGCATCTCTCTTTTATATAATATTTGTAAGAGGGTCTAGTCCTCCGGTGTTTGGCCAGATGAATGGTGCACATCCATTTTTGTTCCACTTCATAAAAAAGGATCTCCAACAAATCCTGACAATTATTATCGCCTACTTTCGTTAATCTCTCATGCAAGCAAGGTTCTACTATATATTTTACAGTCTCGTTTGGAGGGTTTTATTGGCTGGCAAATTTCTCAGGCGCAGGCAGGTTTCGTAAAAGGACGCAGTACGCGTGAACAGATCTTAAATTTAAGACAGATTTTTGAAAAAGCCAGAGAGCATTATTTTCCCGTTTTTAACTGCTTTGTGGACTATTCTAAGGCATTTGATAACGTAAAGTGGCCAAAACTGTGGGAAATCCTTATCTCCATGGGAGTCCCTTACCACTTAGTATTTCTCATACAGCAACTCTATGAGCCTAGCTCAGCTCGTGTAAGAATTGATGGTAACCTGTCTGGTCAAACAGCAGCCAGAAAAGGAGTTCGTCAGGGATGCGTATTATCTCCGATGTTATTTAACATTTACTCTGAATTTGTGATGAGACAGGTATTGGACAACTGGAATGGCGGTATAAATATTGGCGGAAGCAAAATATCTAACTTAAGATTTGCTGACGATACAACCCTTATTGCTGCTTCGCAGGAAGAACTAGTAGCTCTATTGAACGTTTTAGAACAACACAGTGCAGCATATGGTCTTGGTATTAACTACAACAAGACCAAGGTTATTATCGTAGATAGCGAGCATGACAATCATCGAGAAATAAAGTCAATAGGCCGTTGTGAGGTAGTTCAAAGTTTTGCGTACCAAAATGTCACTAGTTCAGTCTCTTGTGTTCTCCATATTTTTGTATGCCTCGGAAACTTGGACGGTTAAAAAGGCAGATCGAGCTCGCATAGATGCTTTTGAAATGTGGACGTGGAGAAGAATGCTGAGAGTTCCTTATACCGTCCATCGAACTAACGTTTCCACACTAGATGAGCTCGGTAATCCAAAGAGACTATCCATTGTGTCGACGAGAATGCTTACATTCTTCGGACATATACACAGAAGCGATAATATGGAGAAACTTGTAGTTCAGAGTCACACCCCGAGTGGGCGGCGCCGTGGCCGTTCCCTTACACGCTGGGTGGATAAGACGAAACAGTTGCTAGATATGAGTATCAAGAGCGCCACTGAACTGACAGTAAATCGCGAATGATTGCGAGCTACAGTTCTCAAAACTATTGATAATATTCGTGTTGGGAATACTCTAGCTCCGACTTAATGCATTTTACGAGTTCACAACATGTCTGTTAAGACATTGTGACTATGATGATGATTCTTCTCCATTAATTGTTCAATATATATCTTTAGCTGCTTAAAAAGAATGTACAGTGAGAAAATAAATTTTTCGCAAGTACACACCGTAAGAACAAGGACCAATGAAAATATGAACACTAAAGTTGACTTTTTTAGTAAATCCACCACTCAAAATTCTTTGCTTTTTTATGGACCCAAATTTTTTAATAGTATTCCAAAAAGATTGAAGGAAATTTCGAACTACGACAACTTCAAAAAGGAAGTTAAACAATATATAAAAGATCATCCAAATCAATTCTAATTATTCTATTCGAAGTGTTTTTCTAATTAAACCGATTTTTTATATATTTTATTTATTTTGTTTCTATTGGCTCATAGACATGCTCGAACTGCTGCCTACTTCCATCCAGAATTACTTATTACACCAATAGGTTTCTTGTTATATCAGTTAAATGCTCTGCTGCAACTGCGGCTCACAAGACAGGCCTCGTGGCCTAGCGTCAGCTGCTGTTTGGTAGGGTATTTTTTTAACTTATATGTAACCTGTATATTATTTATGTATCTAGCTAATAATGTATCTTTATATCATTATCAATAAACAATAAACAATTATGGCGAATTATGGTGAAAAACAGCTGAGTATCGGCGATGTTGCGATCATTGTTTGGTTTAGTTAGGTATCGACGACTTTTGCGCCTGAGAGTGGTAATGCTGCATGAGCGAGTATACCGTGGCGCTGCGGTGGCTGGAAATAAATGGGGCACAGATCAGGGCGGTGAGGTGGCAAGAGGTAGCGAAGCGGAGGTGCAAATGAAGAGATGCAGCGCTCCACGAAAGGTGTCCGTCCGCTGCCAAAGTATACAATGGCCAGACACATCGCTCACTCTGATCCGTGTGATGTGCAAACGCACTTTGTTTGCAAGTTAACGACCTGCCGAGGACGAATGTGAGCGAATTTTCGGTAAATGTGCCAAGCAAAAATGAAAATCTTTGTACTGTTGCTTGAAATGTGTAGACAAGGTAGATGTTTCAAACCGAAGCTATGGCTTCGTTATGTTGGTGACACATTCATAATCTGTAACCGTAGAGACGAACAACTGGAAACGTTCTTTGCACATCTCAACAACATGAGACCATCGATAAAGTTCACGGAAGAAGAAGAGAACAATAACAGCCTTCCTTTTCTGGATGTCTTGGTAATAAGAAGAATCAGAAATAGAAGCCAAAGTGTACAGAAAACGCAACACACACAGGACAATACCTGCATTATACCTCAAACCATCTAACATCAACAAAGAAAGAAG
Organism: Callosobruchus maculatus; assembly: GCA_951848785.1. Taxonomy (NCBI): domain Eukaryota; kingdom Metazoa; phylum Arthropoda; class Insecta; order Coleoptera; family Chrysomelidae; genus Callosobruchus; species Callosobruchus maculatus. Next base: position 4,083,995 of record CATOUR010000048.1, on the reverse strand, counting down.
TCATTCAAACCTTGGTCGATCGAGCGAAGAATATTTGTAACACACAATAAGGACTAGAAGAAGAACTACGTCAAATTAAAGGAGATCTGTCAAAGAACGCATATCCCAAGAGGCTAGTGGAAGCAACAATGCAAGAAAATCGTACTAGCAGAAATAAAGGTCCTGAAGAACACAGGCATTCACTAAGTATACCATACGTGAAAGGACTCTCAGATACAGTCAAAAAAATAGGACAATACTATAAAATTCAAACACTATTCTCAAAAAGCACCACTCTCCGAAGTCTACTAACGAAAACAAAACCCAGAAATGAAGATCAAGAAACAAACAACTGCATCTACGAAGTACCATGTGAATGTGGCAAAGTATACATTGGTGAAACGAAAAGACCCCTGGAAGCGAGAATTAAGGAGCACAGACTCAACACCCAGAGAGCAGAGACAGGAAAGTCCAGAATAGCAAATCAAGCTTGGACCGAGCATCATAAAATTATTTGGGAAGATGCAAAGATTATTGACAAAGAACCTCAATGGTATCGCCGGAAATTCAAAGATGCAGCTTATATTGCCAGCAACAAAAACGTGTACAGCAAGCCTAGTGTGGAAATTAGACCAATATGGCAGCCCCTCATAAGAAATATAAAAAAACTAAAATTGGACAGAACAAACTTGGACACAAACGTGGGACTCAGTGACTATCAACGACTACGTCATCAGTGGCGACGTCACGGACGCACTCAGCAGAACGCGCAGCAACCAATCAGGACAAGCCACGAAAAACGGCACGTCAGCTAGAAGAGAATAAATAGCAATGAAAGGAACATGTTCAACAGTTTACCTGAAGACGATTGAAGATACCACATCAATCGAAACGTTGTAATCCAAAAAATTATATAGACAATGGAAGTCCGAAACAGACCTTTTGAATGAGAATCGTTCTTAAAATCCATGTGGAGAACGTAATTTCACTTTCAAAATCAACTTAAAATTATTCTGTCTGTCTAGACACACATTGGACTTTTGTTTTTAGCCTCCTTGATATCCATAACTGTCCTTTCTTTTAATTATGTTATTGGCTCTGATCTGAGATCAACTGGCCAGTTGTGTCGTGGATGGACATCTATTTTTTCTTAATAAATATGAACATTGTTTTACGTTACTTATAGTTGAAAATTATAGTGTTATTTTCAGTTTTTGTGTGCAAAAATTATATAATAGTTTGTATGCACAGTTGTTTTGACTAGCTAGTATAGAGGTCATATTAGCAGGTAACGGAGCATAGTTTGACAATCTGTGATAGATGTCTGTTACCTCATCCTTGATCAATTGGCTTTCTAATATACAGCGTTGAGCAATACCAATCTCTATATATACATCTGCAGTGAGGGTCATCTTCTAAACCTATTCTAGTTTTGTGTTGAGGGCTTAAGCAATGACCACACCTCAATCTACAAAGGATTCTCACAAGTGGTCTATTCGTTTCTCTCTTAAACCAAGGCTCTGTTCTTATGTTCTGTTGGATCTGTTTGTATGTTGCTCCAGATAGATTTCCATAGTAGTGATCGCTCCACTTTTCTTTCAGGCTCTTGTTTAACATACTGTTCAAGTCACTGTAGGGAATTTTGAAATTTCTCATCAGTATTCCGTCTGAAGTCGCCATCTTTGCTAGTCTGTCGACTGTGTCGTTTCGAGGTATACCTGTATGTCCTTTAATCCATACAATTTTTACATTTTTATCCAAATTGTTGTGTCTTTACATCAATGTAATTATGTTTGAGATGATATGGTTGAATGTCGGTGATATTCTTAAATGCTCTAATCTCATAGCTGCACTCTTGCTGTCAGTGAAGGTTATAACATCTCTAAGGTCGGTATTACTGATGGAATATTCTAGGGATTGTTGAATGGCTGTCAACTCAGCTGTATATATTGACCATTCTGGAGGGAGTCCATGACTGCATTAATTACGTTCATCATCATAGTCACAATGTCTTAACAGACATGTTGTGAACTCGTAAAATGCATTAAGTCGGAGCTAGAGTATTGCCGACACGAATATTATCAATAGTTTTGAGCACTGTAGCTCGCCATCGTTCGCGATTTGTTGCCAGTTTAGTGGCGCTCTTGACACTCATATCCAGCAACTGTTTCGTCGTATCCACCCAGCGTGTAGGGGGACGCCCACTCGGGGCATGACCCTGAACTACAAGTTTCTCCATATTATCGCTTCTGTGTATATGTCCGAAGAATGTAAGCATTCTCGTCGACACAATGGAGGATAGTCTCTTTGGATTACCGACCTCATCCAGTATGGAGACGTTAGTTCGATGGGCGGTATAAGGAACTCTCAGCATTCTCCTCCATGTCCACATTTCAAAAGCGTCTATGCGAGCTCGATCTGCCTTTTTAACAGTCCAAGTTTTACGAAGCATACAAAAATATGGAGAACACAAGAGACTGAACCAGCGACATTTTTGTAGCTTTAGTGATGTCATGGTCACGCCATATTTTAGTAAGCTTTGTCATGGCCACACGTGCCTGTTGAATGCGCCGTCGAATCTCATTTTCACAGCTACCCGAATTATCGATCAAAGAACCGAGGGATATAAAACTTTGAACTACTTCACAACGGCCTATTGACTTTATTTCTCGATAATTATCATGCTCTCTTTCTACGATCATAACCTTGGTCCTATTGTAGTTAATACCAAGACCATACTCTTCACTACGTTGTTCTAAGATGTTTAATGGAGCTACTAGTTCTTCCTGAGAACCTGCAATAAGGGTTGTATCGTCAGCAAATCTTAAGTTGGATATTTTGCTTCCGCCAATACTTATACCGCTATTCCAGTTGTCTAATACCTGTCTCATCACAAATTCAGAGTAAATGTTAAACAACATCATTAATTACGTTAGTTTTCAAAAATTTTCGATGACATCTACTATTGTGGGGAACAGCTATCTCTGATAGTTGAAGTAAACAATACAAGCATCATTAAAACAAATGCGGTATTGCCGCATACTATGAAAAACGAGAATATATGGAAAGTCTGTTATATTTGTGGGAAAGAAGACAACAGTCATTAGATTACCGTGCCATTTTACGGCATACTTTTAAGTAGTGTTTATCCAAGCCCAAAGCGGGCGCTATTGTTGGAACGACACCCTCACTTTCACCCCCAATTAATGAGTATCTGTTGTTTAGACAGAAAACACAACGATAAAGAGCAACGGAGTGCCTGGCTTACGACTGATGAGGGTGAAAATCTCATTGTGGTTTTTCGTTAGGGAAAATGTGGTTGAAGCACATCGAGGATTGTTATGCGAGAGTGAAGCATAGGCATTTGGCTTTCCACCAATGTAGTTTCTAAACTAAGATTGAAGAACCACATAGCTAATTTGATGAAGAAGGCATATCTCTGCATTAGAGCTGTCTATTCTAATCGCTGTTCATTAAACTTTAATAACCAGCAATGTGATATAACATTGGTTCCATCAGGTGTTCCACAGGGCTCAATTTTGGGTCCGCTGTTATTTTTAATATATACCTTTGATTAAAGTAGTAGAAAATTCTGAAATACAGACATTCGCTGATGATACGCAAATTATTTATCATTTTGATGTTGCTGGTTTACAAAACGCTGCCCCAACTTTACAAATTGATCTACAAAGGACAACAATTTTCTCTTGACCGTAATTTAGCAATTAATTCTGATAAAACACAAGTCTTGTTATTCTGTTCAGACAACAAAAGAAGAAATGTAGAAGATTCATTTCTTTTAACACTTGATGGGGTGGTGTTGGATCACAGTCAAACAGCATAGATATTGGGAGTAGAAATTGACAATAAATTAAGATTCACGAACCACATAGCCAATTTAGTTAGAAAGGTATATCTTCGTTTTAGAGCTCTTTGTTCTAACCGATATTTATTAAATTTTGAAGAGAGAAAAATACTTTGCGAATCGGTTGTGCTTTCTTTATTCATTTACTGTGATGTTTTTTACTACCCGTGTTTGGATCAGTTGATGAAAAACAGAATTCTAATCATCCAAAATAACTGTGTACAATTTATATTTGGGCTAAAAAAATATGATCATGTCAGTCAGAAATATAAAGACTTGAAGTAGCTTAGGTTGGGGAATAGTGTTGAATATAAGTATTTAGTTTTAGTTCACAAAATTTTATTTTCATTAAAACTAGAATATTTGAGAAAAAACTGATTTTTAGTATTAGGTTCATAACATAACTGTTAGAAATCGAAACAGCATCAGACTTATTCCACATACCACAACTTTACCCAGCATGAGTTTTTCGTACAATGCGGCCACCTCTTACTCTGCCAAGGCTAAACTTCGCTGCTTATGTCCCTTTTATTTTTTTTTTAATAAAGATGATATTATTATCATTATTATTATCTGACTTTCTAAGTTCCTCTCGCATAATTGCGGTAGCTACAAGTGTTGACGGGCTGTGCCAAGTCAACACCCTGACTATTGTTGATCGGAATTTAGGAAGGATCGCACAATATTACAGGTCTTCAGGATCACAGACTTTTGGAATACTTTCTGTAACTTTTCGTCCAGGCCCAGCTGTTGAAGGTGTTGTGTAAACGTGTTTGGTGTAAGGCCTGAAACAGACATAATGAGGGGGACAGTAGTGACTTTGTTTTGTTTCCAAATTCGTTTTACTTCCATGGCAAGGTCCGTGTATTTAGATATCTTCCCAGCGTAGGTGTTTTGGATATTCACATCGTTGGGAATGGCAATATCTATCAAATAGGTAATTTTGTCGGCCTTTGACTGGAAAACTATATCTGGTTTATTGGCTGGGATAGTCTTGTCTGTATGTATTTCATCGTCGCAGTATAGTTTGTACCGATCGTTTTCGAGTACTGATGTCGGAGTGTAATTGTAATATGGATCTGTGTTTTCTATTAGTTTGTTTGTTTTGGCTAATGCTTGGTGTATGACCTTGGCCGCAGAGTTATGTCTGGCTGTGTATTCAGTACCGGCAAAAGTTTTGCATCCGCTTGTTATGTGATCTATTGTTTCTTTTTGTTGGTGACATTTTCTGCAATTATCGTTTGTTATGGATGGATCTTTAATTATATATTTTTTGTAGTTTCGTGTTGTAATTAGTTGGTCCTGGATAGCAAGCATGAAACCCTCTGTTTCTGGGAACAGCTGGCCATCCTGCAATCAGTTGTATGACTGTTTTTGGTTAATGTGGTCTTGGGTGACACGGTATCCATGTTTGCCGTGCAGTGCTTTCTGCGATCAGGTGTTTATTTTTTCTTGTCGTGATTGGATATGATTGTATGTGTCTGCTACGTGATCTGGACAAGAGAGGTTAAGTGGTGTATAGTTTTTTCTGCTTTTACTATTGCCCGATGTAAATTTGTTTGTTTGTTTTGGAAGAAATGTCTGAGTGTCTTTATCTGTCTTGTGCGAAGCAACTGTATATCTATAATACCTCTGCCCCCTAGCTTTCTGTCTATGGTAAGCCTCTCCGTGCACGCATTCGGATGTGACATTTTGTGTTTTGTGAGTTCTGTTCCTGAAATATTACAGTATTTATGATACGTCTAGAAACATCTTATTTCCGTTCGTTTTCTTTCTACATTTTAAATCATATCAAACATGCTTCGGTTTATTTATCAAAGAAGAACTTCCAGACGTGTGAATGCTCGGCAAAATGTTATAGAAATTTGCAAACAGCTTTCATCGATGATATATTGTGTATGACATGGATCACATCAACTTCCAGTCAAGCGTTTTTAGTGAGATTCGCGAAGAGGAGCAGTTTCCGCTCCAGATGTAGACGCCATTGAACTTTTTGTAGAGATGGCGACAATACAGTCGATTATCACCATTTTCGAAATGTTTTATCACATTTAAAATTATGAGTTACTCAAAATTTTGAAGTTGTACGAATTTTTTCTAGACTTTGAGTATTTCAAAAAATTTAAAGTTTTGCAATTTTTTCGAGATTTTTCAAACTTTCGCACAGTTTTTTTATGTACCGCGCTTCTACAGCGCCATAGCCTTTCAGGGAGGTCGACCATAAAAGAACGTACAATTACAGCATCTCTTAACTGTACGTGATACAATTTGGTTCCATTCAGAGGGATATTTCAGCAAAAAGCTATCGAGAACGGACCTAAGTTCAATCTTGTATAAAATAAACACTATACGCAATTTTGGACCTTATTTTCAATATGACTAGTAGCTCAAAATAAAAAAGACAACGCCCTAATTATTGTAAAGCTCTTCATACTAGAAATAATAACGCCCGGGTGATGATTTGTTTATCTTAAAAGTTTAACTTTACTCCTGGACAATGTTATTCTTGCAGTGTAAAATTTTCTCACCCTCATAGCATAGGCGTAGGTAAGTCCCTGAATCTGTGGGGAGGGGGGGCTTAAATCCCTGAATCTGGGGAAGGGGTTTATGTCCCTGCAATAGACTTAACAGAGACAATTATTTTTGGACTTTTGGGGGGCTAATTTCATTCTTGGGGGGCATAGAGCAAATAGTTCCATATTAATTTTCATTCTGTGACTCAAAGCTACTGTTCTGTAATGCTTTTGTGTTTTGTCACTTGAATAAAGTAGGGAGGCCTTGGAGACTGGTTGCTGGTTGCCATATTTTGTTTATTTATTACGAGCGGGGATTGTTTTTTGAAAAACGTAACAAGCTGGAGAACAAAATTTCAACAAAGGTGTTTATGTTGTTTTTTGAGTTTGTATTATTAACTAATATGGTCTAGCTACAATAGTTAAAGTGTTTGACAACACATACTATACATCCGGGTTTTTAAGACGACTTTATATGGCGTTGGGTCTCTGATTTCCGTCTACTCTATGAATTAGGTCCAGAAGCTTGTAGCTTGATGGTGTTTAGGTGTATTTATTTAAATGCTTACTGATTTCTCTTTATTTATATATGATATTTATTTACGGAGGGTCGTTAGCCTGGCAATAACCCAGGTTGGCCCTATTCCAATTACATCCTTTATTTACTCCTTTATTCTATCCATATTTCTCTCCCTGACGTTGTATAGAGACCTAGCCCACCATGTATTATTATTATTATTTATCATTTAGACTGTGAATGTTTATAACCATTTCTTTATTAAACAATATCAATAACAAGAGCCAGTTTACCATTATTATTAAGACATTTTTTGAATCGTATATTTCAACGTATCAATATAAATACTTCACCAGTGAATTATATGAAATACAAAGCACTCATGATTTAATAAATACAAGGATCAAGTAATAAAACCATACCATAAACACTCAGCACTCATGATTAATAAATACAAAACAAATGTTAAGAAATAAGTAATTCTTCTTCTTCCATTCTTGGGGGCTAGCCCCAAGCCCCCACCTAACTACGTCTATGCCTGACAGGAGTTCTCAGACTTTGGAGTATAAGTTGATAACCATGTTTGTTTGTGAACGCCACTGTCCCATAGATCCCAGGTTCACATTATTAAGAGGAATAAGCAGTAAATACGTCCCAAACTCATAAAAATAAACGATTCTGCTTGTCTCTGTTACAGCTAAGAGTCATGGTATATGAACCATTCAAGTAAGTTGCGAGGTGAAAATGCGTTGACGATCTGAAGTGTCCTCTCGAATCAACTGGCTTTGGCTTGGCTCCACACAATCTGATTTATGGAATGTTGAAGTGTTTGCGGTTGTTTCTTTAATGCAAGAATACTGATAACGCCATCTTTTATACGTTTTATGAGGTGAGGATGAAGTAGGCATTGTAAAGGCGATATCTCATGTGCAAAGGTCTAACGTGCAAGAAGAGGAAAGAAGAAAAAGAAATTGAGATTATGGATTATACCTACAAGTTTTGCTGAAAAATATCCAATTTCTTTATTTGGCTCTCTATCAGGACGAAAGCCTATGTCTTGGACAGTGATGGACAAGTTCCCTGTATAATGAAATTTGGGTAAATAACCGAAGCTTTACACCCGTTATATATTATCATCATAGTCACAATGTCTTAACAGACATGTTGTGAACTCGTAAAATGCATTAAGTCGGAGCTAGAGTATTGCCGACACGAATATTATCAATAGTTTTGAGAACTGTAGCTCGCCATATTTCGCGATTTACTGTCAGTTCAGTGGCGCTCTTGATACCCATACTCATGTCCAACACCTGTTTCGTCGTATCCACCCAGTGTGTAGGAGAACGGCCACGGCGCCGCCCACTAGGGGCGTGACCCTGAACTACAAGTTTCTCTGTATTATCGCTTCTGTGAATATGTCCGAAGAATGTAAGCGTTCTCGTCGACACAATCGAGGATAGTCTCTTCAGATTACCGAGCTCATCCAGTATGGAAACGTTAGTTCGATGGGCGATATAAGGAACTCTCAGCATTCTCCTCCACGTCCACATTTCAAAAGCTTCTATGCGAGCTCGATCTATCCTTTTAACAGTCCAAGTTTCCGAGGCATACAAAAATATGGAGAACACAATAGACTGAACCAGCAACATTTTGGTAGCTTTAGGGATGTCATAGTCACGCCATATTTTAGTAAGCTTTGTAATGGCCACACGTGTCTGTTGAATACGCCGTCGAATCTCATTTTCACAGCTACCCGAATTGTAGATCAAAGAACCGAGGTACACTAAACTTTGAACTACTTCACAACGGCCTATTGACTTGATTCCTCGATGATTATCATGCTCTCTATCTACGATCATAACCTTGGTCTTGTTGTAGTTAGTACCAAGACCATATGCTGCACTGTGTTGTTCTAAGATGTTTAATAGAGCGAATGTGGCCAGTCGGAAAATGTCAGTGTTGATGTTTTGTCCGCGCTTCTGGTCTGACGATGTGTACGGGCTCAGCTAGAGGAAGATAAAATAAATCCCTGGTTCAGTTTGCCCCGGAGTATGTCGTGAGAAAAATTAAAATAGAGTGTTGTAAATACCTGCCAATTAATTAAACTTTATACAGAAGTTAAGCTTTTATGTAATCTGGTTGTACAATGGACTAGTATCACGAGGTTAAGAACAATGATTTAATTATTATGGCCGCTTAGTGCATACACAAATAAACGTTCTGCTGCATTTCTTTCCATTTCCATTCTAAAGTTTAAAGAAAGGAATTCAAATTCAGCCAATCAGTGCCGACCGCGCGAATTATCAGCAGTGCATTGTTGCCAAGAACAGCTCCGACTCGCAAAACATTTACATTTCACATAAACATGTTATTTGCTATCCAAAGTGTTATAAATATTTTGAAACTCACTTCTTAGCTTTCACATTTCTCATCTCTGTATTGAAGAACTGCATATTATCCACATAAAAGTCGTTCACCATAGCCATATCAACTTTAGGCAGGTTATCTGAATCGGCTTTTGTGAATCAACTATCGATTTTACCCATACTTGTTGGTTATGTTATGATAAAATAACTTGAAACCTAGTAAAATGGAATAAAAGGATATCCTGTACAAATAAACGCAAACAAATAATAATAACTTTAATATTGTTGAAAATGAAAATGACCGAATGACGATTGATTGACAGGATTGACGGATCAGGAACCTTAACTTAGCTTTCGGAAGGGCTGTTCCAAATTATGGTTCTATCACCGTCCTAGAACTGTTTTCATCATGCCCCGCCCATTTTACAGTTCTCAAAACAATGATTGGTTGGTCCACCAGCGTACCAACCAATCATCGATTCTAGAATCACAAAATGGGTGGGGCATGATGAAAACAGTTCTAGGGCGATGATAGAACCGTAATTTGGAACAGCCCTGGAATTTAGGATCACTCGACATTAAAACCACAAAACATATCAGACGGGAACAGAAGACAAGATAGACGAGCCAGCCCGCGTACAGCTCCGCGCGCCATCAGAATGCGGCAACACAGCACACATATCTGTCTTTTGATTGGCTGTTTGCCTATAGGGCAGTGACGTCACTGCCCTAGGAGAATTCAAATATTTTCCTCATTTTCACGGCTTTCCTGTGCCCAAAAAAATCGGAGAAAAAAATGAGATGCTTTTTATGACGTACTCTATCATATGCAACCAGAAATAAAATTCATGATACTAGTCCGCTATAAAAGGTCACACGCCGTGAAGGAATTAGGAATATTTTGTGATGCTTCTTCAGCTGAGGATCCGATCTGTTGTATTGTAATTTCATTAGCAGTGCTATTCGTTCTTATACAGGGTTTAAAGCTAGGTCGCATTTCTCTACTAATACTGGCATTACAGACATCACCTTTTCGTAAATCTTCCTCAATATAGCTTTTGTGTCGGTTCTTTTCAGGCTCAAAAAAATGTTTCGTCTTTTTGGTTAATAAATAGAAAACACGATTCGCAATTTTGAGCAGGCCACGTTTTCTATCGACGTCCACGAAGTTGACTAATTGTTGGCAAGATAATATGTGGACAGCATTTGACAGTCTGTTTTTGATTTCGAAAATTTGAAGTTTTGTTGTGTTGCTGTTTTGTTGGTCGTTTTTGTTTTGTTGGCTGGATGTGGATCTCTATCGACTGACCAATTTAGCACTGATCCATTCATATATGTGCTATGTTGCTTTTTGTTATTTTGCAATTACATATAACAGATATCTGGTTTTAGCTCTCACTGACTCACTGAAGCTTATGCAGAGCTTCTGTCTGTCCGTCCGTCTGTCCGTATACAAAAGCTAGCCAAAACTACAGGTGCTAGAGAAAAACTAAATACAGATTCTGAATCAGCATGAAAAAACTAGTCCGGGAAAAATCCGGTTTGGTCAATATCGCTTCCGGTTTAAAAAAAGTTGAATTAAAGTTCGCCGACGCCGACCCCCCCCCCCTGTTGCGTCGCATCGGTTCGTTGCAAGCTTAGGCTTTTGTTAACGCCAACAATATCAGAACACATCACATTAGCCGCAGACGATATCATATACGACAAAAAGTCGTCCGACATTAATACTGCCGCGTCGCAAAGGCAATAAATTTGGTGGATGATCAGCGGGCGGCACGAAACAAAAGAAGCGCGTCTCTATCGGCATCGTAGCAGCCTGTGGACAAAACAAAAGAACCGCGGCCTCTATCGGCATCGTATATAGCAGGCTGTGGACCGACCACCACTTCCTCTGCTTTGGCGGCTGCTCTTGTTCGCACCTCGCTCGCGTTCAACTGTTCAACTGTCACCCGGCCACATCAAAGTAGGCGACGCTTTGATTCACGATGGCGATGATGATGTCTCATTTGATAGCGGATCAGGTTACGTCGGCAAGGAGATAGCGGATGGGAGGTTCACATGGAAGTACGGAAATAATATATTCCACACACTTCGGTTTTGCTTTTAAAAAATTGGAGTCAAGTTGATTGAATCGGTACTTCCCACACATTACGGTGACATACGATTTTATTATTTCCCATTGCTTGAAGCTATAGTCTAAAATCCCCTTGCAACTAAATTATCGCCCACCCACCCGCAAAAACAACATCCAACACAAAAACCTCGTAACCAGTTTTTGGTGTCTCCCTCCTTAGGAACTAGGGCGCCACAGTTTTTTCCTACATGCTTGAACTGGACGATGCGAAACGATCAAGAGCCTTCAACCCGTCTAAAAACGAAGTTTGAGCTGATTTTATGTTTTTGGTTTTTTAATTATTGCTGCGCAACCACTGGCACGGTTTTTCAAAAACAGAGTCGTTTTCCATTCTCGCAGCGGTAATAAATTCTGTGTCAAAATTTTATTAACATCAATTCAATAATTTTCGCTTTATATAGAACGAAATAAAGCAAAACTCGTATGACCGGTCACAAAGTTGGTTTCTGTAATAGGCAAGCCAATTTTCGGATGGACCTAAAAAAGTGTAATATGCCGCTAGGTATTTCTGCTACAGGTCAATAGACGGACTATTATGAATACAACAAATTTTGCAGTTTTACTACCCCCCACCCCCCAACCGCCCCGATTTCACCCCACCCAAAAAAAAATGAAAATGATCAGGAACGCCTAAAAATAAAGTTTGAGCTGTTTTCATATTTTTAGTTTCTTTATTATTACTGCGCCGCCACTGACACTATTTTTCCAAACCATACGCGTTTTCCATCCTTGGGAGTAATACTATGTCAGAATTTCATTAAAATCAATTGAACAATTTTCGCGTTACGCGATATCGAACGATCTAGAACAATACTCGTATGTATACATCACAAATAGTTTCTATAATAAGCATGCAACGTTCGGATGGACCTAACCCCTAAAACGCCTAAAAACGAAGTTTGAGGCATATTTGAAATTTGTCGTTTTTTGCTAATTACTCCGCCCCCCGTATAACGATTTCGGATTATCGGAACATTACCTACTACCATCCCACAGCATAACGCTGCCCAAATTTCATAACAATCCATGCAGCGGTTACTGAGATTACGAGGGTAGGAAAACGCGACAGACAGACAGACAGACCGATGGAAATGAGTGACGTAAGCATAATATCTCAAAACTCAAAATTTAAAAGACTAAAAAAGTGTTCGTTAATATCTTTTATTGCTAAACTCAAAAATACATGATTTCCTTCTAGCAGTAAGACTGCAAAGGGTACAAACAAGCATTTTTAACATTCTAATGTTTATCTCTAGTAGATTTTCTAAAAAGTAGATATATTCGCTACATAGCAATATTGTCTGCCTGCCCATTGTGAGAGAAAGTAAAAACAATTATCCAACAGGATGGATGGGATGATAGCTCGGGGCTAGCAACGCGTGTATTGGAATCCAATCAATATTAACATATCTGAAACATAGCAGGCGTTGGTCCGTGAAACAACCCTGCAGCATTTTGAACGGGAAGGTGTTTCTTCCACTCTGATGCTCCCCGCAATCAACGCGAGCATTGTGATGCAACGTTGCCAAGTCAGTCACAAAAGGATGATGATTTCCTGGTGTAAATTGTCGTCAATAACTATTTGATTCTTTCCGTTGCGATATTCAACCATCACCGTGCTGAGTTCATAGACATGGTTAGGTGGAAGATTGGGGGGGCTAAGCCCCCCCCTCCAAGAATGAAATTGGCCCTCCAAAAAATCCAAAAATAATTCGGTCTGTTTATTCTATTGTATCTAGGGCGGGTACTTAAGCCCCCCACATCCAGGGACTTAAGCCCCCCAAAAAAAGTGTGTATAGACGATGAAAACAGACCTTTTGAAACATCTACCTTGTCTATAAACCTTAAACAACAGCTAAAAATGTATATTTTGTATCAAAGGGTACTGAGACGTTTTTAGATCTTTTTCTTTTAACTTGAAAGGTTGTGGAATCAAATTTAGAGTCTTTAGCTCTTGACTGACCTTCAGGAAAAGGTTATACCCACGATATTTACACCATTTCTTAGGGGACTTGGTATAAGGAAAGCTTAAGCTTAATATTTTTTGGATTTAATTATCAGATATAGAGGACTACAGTTTCGCGATATTTTCCCCCGAAGAGTTATAGCAAACTCGTCAATCGTCAAAGTGGATTTTATGTTTCTATAAAAGAAAAGCTCCAGATTGTTCAATATATACAGCTGAGCTGACAGCCATTCAAAAAGCACTAGAATATTCTCTCAGTAATACTGAGCTTAGAGACGTTATAGTCTTCAGCGACAGCAAGAGTGCAGCTATGAGATTAGAACATTTAAGAATTTCACCGACTTTCAATCATATCATCTCAAACATCTCAAACAATTTGGATAAAAATGTAAAAATTGTATGGATTAAAGGACATACAGGTATACCTCAAAACGACAGAGTCGACATACTAGCAAAGATGGCGACTACAGATAGAATATTGATGAGGAATTTCAAAATTCCCTACAGTCACTTGAACAGTAAATTAAACAAGAACCTGAAAGAAAAGTGGAGTGAACACTACCATTGAAATCCATCCGGAACGATATACAAACAGATCCAGCAGAACATAACAACAGGACCCTGGTTTAAGAGAGAAACGAATAGACCACTTGTGAGAACACTTTGCAGATTGAGGTGTGGTCATTGCTTAAGCCCTCAACACAAAACTAGAATAGGGCTAGACGATGACCCTCACTGCAGATGTGGAGAGATTGGTACTGCTCAACACTGTATATTAGAATGCCAATTGATTAGTAATGAGGTAACAGACCTGTATCACAGATTGTCAAACTATATTGCGTTACCTGTTAATATGATCTCTATACTAGCTAGTGAAAACAACTGTGCATACAAATTATTACATAACTTTTGCACACAAAAACTAAAAATAACACTTTAACTTTCAACTATAACTAATATAAAAGAATGTTCGTATTATTAAGAAAAAATAGATGTCCATCCAAAATAGAACTGGACAGTTGATCTCAGATCAGAGCCAATAACATAAATAAAAAAAAAGAAAAGTTGCAGGATTTCTCTCATATCAACTATGGTGTGGGAAGTAAAATACAAAATTTGCGTTTTCTGAAAAACAGGAAGACAAATTCGACCGCCCACATGGAACCCTTCAAAAGGGATCGACATTCTTTTCCGGCACTTGTCAACCCGTCAATGAATTTCAAGTTACTTATACTCCAGTAGTGTTTATTTTTTGGATCTGGTTGGCACTTTGGTAGTGCAGGTTTTTGAAATAATATTTATCTTGAATAGGCAAAGTAGCCGGACCTTCGTCAAGCAGTCATTGAAAAGTTTATTGGCGGTCACAGACAGAACAAACAGAAATGTGTGAGTCTCTGGTCTGGTGAATAAACAAAGTTGTGGGAATTTGAGAATGTGTATTTTGAAAAAGGTACGTGTTGTGGGTAGATTTTTATGAATGAAAAACTTGGTGCCGATTTCAGGAACAGCGGTGGCTCTCTAGTGTTTAGGCTTTGCCTTCAGGCTTTGCTCAGTTACAAAAAAAGCTCTTGAGTACTTGAGTATCCTACTATATATGTGTAGTTTCATCCAAGTATACCATGTGTCAAATATTATATTTTTGATCATATAGCTTTATATTTACTAATTTTTTTCAATTCAAAACCGACGTAGAATAGATCCAGGTCAGCAGTCAAGTTTTGATCTGAGTTTTGTGGAAAA
Source organism: Callosobruchus maculatus (assembly GCA_951848785.1). Lineage (NCBI taxonomy): Eukaryota > Metazoa > Arthropoda > Insecta > Coleoptera > Chrysomelidae > Callosobruchus > Callosobruchus maculatus. The sequence goes on along the minus strand of CATOUR010000048.1, from coordinate 4,068,915 downwards.
AATTCTAAATCTACAAAACTGCTTCTAGAATTTTTATAATATACTCATTATTTCTACGATCAGCACAAAGTATTGACAGTATTTTATCAACTATCAATATGTTTCCAACTTTTATCTTGATTTTCACTTACATCCCACCAGAACTGTTTATCAATCAATAAATACTCTTGCCTATTATAAATGGCTAGGATAATTAGATTTTGTTTGTTTTGTTAAACATATAGGCAAAATTAGGTCAAGTTGATTGACTCCGTACCAGTTCCCCAATTTCATCTCCACCCAAAAAAAGGTAGAAAGTGATCAGGAACCTCTAAATTACCTAAAAACAAGGTTTGAGCTGTTTTGATATTTTTAGTTTTTTGATTGTTGCTGCGCTGCCACTGACACGATTTCTAAAAACCATACGTATTTTTCATCCTCGCCACGGTAATAATACTGTCTCAAAATTTCATTAGAATCAATTCAATAGCTTCCACGTTAAAAAATACAGGACGATAAAAGTCCCTTAGTTTCGGTAATAGTTTCAGATGAACCTAAAAAGGTGATTTATGCCGCTAGGTCTTCCTTCACACAGGTCGGTGGACATCCTATTATGAATACAACAAAATTTTCAATTTTTCAACCTCCTACCTCCAATCATGCTAATTTTCCCACTACCCAAAGAAAGGTAGAAAATGATCGGGAACCTATAATACTTTTAAAAACGAAGTTTGAGCTGTTTTTATATATTTGGTTTTTTATTATTTCTGCATCGCCACTGACACGATTTATAGAAACCATACGCGTTTGCCATCCTCGCCACGATACTAATACTGTGTCAAAATTTCATTAAAATCGATTCAATAGTTTCCTCGTTACACAATACATAACGATCTAAAGCATGATGAGTATCATCATATGTTTACATCAGCAAAAAATACCTTTGTTTTCGGTAATAGGCAATTAATTAATTCAATGTTCGGATAGACCTAGAAAAGTTATTTATGTCGCTAGGTCTTCCTTCACAGGTCAGTGGACTGTCTATTATGAACAGGTACAACATTTTTTTTACAACCCCCCCCTCCCCTCCCCCCAAACAACCCCGAATTTCACCCCTACCCAAAAAAAGGAAAAAATGATCAGGAACACCTAAAACGCTTAAAAACGTTAAAAAAATATAGCAGCATTACGTACTACGACCCCACAGCATATAGCTGCCCAAATTTCATCAAAACCCATGCATTAGTTGCTGAGATTATGAGGCTAGAAAAATGCCAACAGACCGACAGACCGACAGAAATGAGTGACGTGGGTTTTCTTTATATAAACATCATAAAACGGCCAAAAAGCGTATTATCTCAAGGTCGAAAATTTTCGCGATCGCAATATCTACTCCCCTCATCTTTCAGTGTGGGAAGTGAAATATAGAATACATAAAATTAAACTTTGTATACCAGGCCACTACTCTCCAGACTAGAAATCTAGTGGTGTCTAAACTAGCGGTCTAGATTTAGAGGCACACTAGAGGTGTCCAACTACCCAAGCGTGTCTTGCTGATGATAGATAGATAGATAGATAGAACTTTATTGTCCAGTAGACCAATATGGTATAGGACTAGTCATACAAATGTATAAATACAAAAAGATGGAATAGGAAAAAAAATATAACAATACAAAATGCATGCATACTCAGATGCTTGGTGATTCTAAATATTCATTAACAGAATAATATGGGTTATCCAGCAAATAAGATTTCAAGGCTCTCCTAAAAGCATATATACAACGAATTTCTTTCAAATGTAAAGGCATTCTGTTATACAGTCTTATTCCCATGAAGATAGGTCTATTTTCAAAATTAGACATGCTGTGTGAAGGCACAACTAGATTATTGCAGCCTCTTGTATCATACGAGTGATTGTAGTTATTTTGCTAAAACTTCGATAAATTCATTTTAACAAATAATAACACCTGATAAATGTAACTCGAGGGTACTGTTAGTATTTTAAGGGACTTAAACGCATTCCTGCAGGAATCTCTGTATTTGAGCGATGCTATATATCTTATAGCCTTTTTTTGGAGTAGGAATACTTTTGATAAGCGAAGAAAGTATGCTGCTTGTATTTTTTTGTATAAATTAGTTAACAATATTATCGATTGTGAATACTTACTTAGTAAAGTTATTATACATGTTCCCTGCGCTAAAACTCGGTCAAATGTGAAATATATATTTTTACTTAATGTCCCAAAAAGTAACGTATTACTTTTTTCTCCAATATATGTGATGTGTAACAGTTATGAAGATGCAAAGCATGCTGTAGATATATATTTTTGTAATACGCATGAATTTAAAAGATTTTTCCTCACTTTAGGTTGAAATTAATTTTAAAAAAGTCAATTTATTTTGACATATGTGCATACGACAGTAGTTTATAGTTTAGTTTATAGTTTAATATAGTTATTCTACTCTTGTGCAACCCCTATCCGTTAAATGGTGAAGGCCGTTCGGATAGTGTATTTATATAAATAAATAACAGTTATAAAAATTCGCAGTACAGAGAGTATAGAACATCCCAATGAAGAACAAAAGTCCACCAGCCTGTGGCTGCCCACATGGCACGTCGTAAAAGGCGAATTTCTGGTGCCGATTGTCTGGAAGAAGGCGAATAATCCATGTGGTGCGCCTATTTGGTTTTATAGGCTTTTATTGGGCCGAACCGAATTGTTATTGTTGCACAGACCAATTCCAGCCCACCCTCTGCCTGTGTGGTCCGTAAATATTTCGCATACTTTATGGGATTTCCACCGTCATCAAGCGGCATTCTATTTACACAATCGAGGGTTTTCAGCACCAGTCACGGTCCATTTGTGGTGCGATTAGGCGCAGATTATGTCGACAATGACCACTGTATCGTTAGATGGCAGTTAGATGAAACAGGTAGTTAGCACCTGTGTTTGGAGCTCTTTTCACAGGTTGTGAATTTAGCAGAAGAAAATTAACCATTAGAAAGTTGTTAATAAATAAGTTGCTAAAACGACATCCCAACTGTAGATTTGTTCCGCTGTATATGTTAAGAGCAATCACCGATTTCGGCCAATGGACGAAAAATATGGCCAAAACGCGTTTTGGCTGCTACCATTTTACCAATGTCCGAATTATCGCTTTCTGACTGTTTAATGTAGCCCAGAACGTGTTTTGACTCAACTACGATTGCCAAAACGCGTCCTGTTCTACTGCGATTGCCATAACGCGTGGTGGATTTTGTGAGTGTCTCAGCTTGTAAACGATATCTTTGGAGCTAGTGTATTGATTTAGTATTTGATCTTTGTGCGGGTTATACAGTAGCTAGAGAGTGCCATGGAAGACCTAAGGCTATGTTTTAATGACGAACTGCAAAAAGTCATAAGGAGTAGCAATGATCGTAGTAATATTTGTACAAGAGAAAGATACGACCAAACACTAACAGAGGTAAAGGCGGCAAAAGCTTGTAAAAGTAACGGTGATACAATATCTTCGAAACAAAGACAACGATTGAAAAGGTGATATTTTAAAAATTGGCTATATTGAAAAGCTAATTGAAAGAAGGACAGACGAAATAGCCGAACTGCGTTATTTTTGCATGACCCACGAGTTATTTGGCATTATTCACTCCGCTCATGTAGTAGCTGGACATAAGAGATTGTGAGGTATGTTTCTTTCAGTTTTTTTTTTTTCACGGACCTAAGATCTACAAGTGCTTTTATTCATTTTAGTTATGGATTCTAAGCTCAGAAAAAATATTGTAACACAACACGGCAAATAATTGAGATTTATTTATTTAGAATATAGAACGTGTTCTGGCAATCGTAGTTAACCCAAAACGCGTTCTGGGCTACATTGAACAGCCGGAAAGCGATAATTCGGACATTGGCAAAACGGTAGTAGCCAAAACGCGTTTTGACCATATTTTCCGTCCATTGGCCGAAATCGGTGTTTGCTCCTAACATATACACCAGAGAAACTACTGCTGCCCTACAAGGCACAGATTCTATCATCGTTGAAGTCAGCGGCGTACCGAAAAGGCCCGCGGTGCGTGGAGGTCCCGGGCAACTGGGGGGGGGGGGGGGGCGCTCAGCCTCGACCTCGACTACCACGAGCAAGCTTTGAACATAGTAATAACTATAATATATAATTATTATACTTAACTTTACAGCGATGGAACCATATTTTTCCAAAATCAAATTAAACATATTTTGCCTTTTCAGGACTTATTTTATGGCAAAATTTGACAACACGACAACGTAGTCGAACGTAGAATCCAAAAAGGCAAGAGGTAAGTTGCTTTATTTATTTTTGGTACATTCTTGTGTGTTATGTTTTATTTGTTTATTTTTCATTTTGTTATAGTTTTGTGGTGTATGTTAGTAATGTTTATTAAATGAAATTATATTTCAAATTGTGTAGTTTTCTGAACCTAACTCATAATGGAATATAATATAGATGTATTCGTTACATTTACATGATTAATCGATAATATATTGTACCTAAGGTCCATGAATTCTTGTTCTCAAAAACTCGAAAGAAAAAATAAAAATATAAAGTTACGGTCACACCAATTGTTTTATCTATAAACCGATTTTAAATATTATTTTTTATATAGAGGGGGGCACGTGAAAAAAATTGTGGGGGGCCCCCGAAGACCTCGGCATGCTACTGGTTCAAGTATTGCTGCCATGTGTGGGGATGCGCTCCAAAAAACCCTCTAAAGCTTCTGGAAACTATACAGAAGAGTGCAATTAGACTAATCGATACGCCTAACCTCACAAAGGACCTCCACAGCCTGGAACATCGAAGGAGGGTGGCTGACCTGTCCCTGTTCTATCATGGAAGATGTTCAAGTGAGCTTTCAAAGATAATAACATCAAAGGCCGTCCGAACCAGGAACACTAGAGTGTTTTCCAGCACTCTTTCTTTTGTAGAACTTCGACGCTGTGGAATCAGCTGCCTGGGAATTTGGTTCCCGTCGGCTACAACCTGCAGCATTACAAATATAACGTACACCGATACTTATCCTCTCGCATCCCTTTCATCCTTTGCCGGAAGCACACCATATACAAAGTTAGTTTGTGAATTTTTTTATCCAAATTGTGCAGACCAGTAAACAACTATAGTAGAAACAACTGATAAAAAATTGAACACAAGAAGAGCAACTGTTTCTGTATTTCATACAATTTGTTTTGTGTTTGTGTTTTGTGCTCTGATATGCGATTCATTTGTTAGTCCAACATGCCACGGGTACAAGGATGTCCACAATTTATTCGTCTAGCCTATACTTCACATACATATAGTCAAGCGACTCTCCAAAAACAAGCCATAGTTTAATCAGCGTTGTAGAGATGCAGTTACCCTTAAAAAACAATAATACACAGAATAGAGGAAAAATCCAAATGCCGAGAATCACTGCAGTTTTATCGACACCAGAAATCACTATAAATGCGTGATTGATAGCAGCAAGGAGGAACACAGCCAAAAAATTAAGAACAAGCTCCTCTCATGTCCTAGTTCATCCAGAACATTCTCGTCTGTAGCTAATACTGTTAGTCAGAACTTTTCCTATTCATCAATATCACTCGTGACCAGTGAGGACAAGTCCATCGCTTCTACTCCTGACATCTTAGGGAGACTTTTCGCAGCCAATTCAACTGTAAATTTCCAAGGATGTACTCCGACCACCACCATAAACGTGCACTCTAGAATGGCAGAGATCAAATTTCAACATCGGGATGTAAAAAGCATCCTCCAAAAACTAAACACGATGAAAGCTACTGGTCCTGACCAAATTGCATTGCATTGTCCTTAAACCTGTGCCGCTGAGCTTGCATTTATTCTTCGTATCACCGAGGCGAGTTTCCCACAGCATGGAAGATTGGCCGTCAATTATAGAACTGCGGCTCTTCTCAGCATTATGTCTAATATTTTGGAGACTGTCATTAACACACATCTCCTGGAATATCTAAGCAACAATTACATCATAAATGATCGCCAGTATGGCTTCCGTAAGCATAGGTCTACGGGCGTCCTCCAGGCCTACGTCACTCTCTTGTGGAACAGAAGAAGGACTACTGGTCAAGCTCTAGGGTCATAGGTATCAAGGGTCAACTAGCGGAAAGACCTCTCCAAAAGAATAGATGAAATAATATGCATACTGTGTGTGTAATTATTCAAAAAGCATATAAAAAACCTGGCGCAGCTCTTGGGTCGTTAGTGTTAAGGGTCAACTCGCGAGATACATCTTCAAGAGCTGAAATCACCAGGGCGCAGAATTATCATGACAACTGTGAGGCCTTCTCACTAAAATACTCGGGGTTAACTCGCAAAGTATCCACTCCTTTGTACTAGTTCAGCACGAAGGGTCAACTCGCGACAATATTTTTATCTGTCTTTTAATTGCAGACATTCAAGAATTGAATTATCAAACCATTAATGATATAAACTTGTGCATAAAAGGTGTCAATTGTCTAGTAAACATGTGTTCAAAAATTTAGAAAAATACATCAATAAATGGTTGCGACACCTCGACGTGTGGCCTACTCTATAAAACATATGTCAGACCTCTGTTGAAATTTACTGGGCCAGTTTGGTGTCCAATCCTTGTTCGCGACCATGACCTCCTGGAATCTCTGCAACGCAGATCGACTCGTATCCAGTATGGCGCAACTCGCCCGGACTATAGCGAGAGGCTCAGAGTATTCGGTCTAACTTCATTTTCTGACCGACGCCGTCGCGGTGACCTGATTATCACGTTCCGAGCCATTCGTGGTCTCTTTGGCATAGATCTGTCTCATCTTTACAAACTGAGCACTAACAATCTTCGAGGTCATAACTACAAACTGCAAAAAGAAACCTTCAGGACAACCGTGCGACAGCATTTTCTGTCAAACAGAATCTTTGAACACTGGAACAGTTTGCCAGACTATGTAGTGAACTCCGGGAGTGTGAACTGTTTTAAGAACAATTTAGATAAGGCCCTTAGCTCCTAAATCTGTTTTTTAATGTTGTACACCGTACTTTTACCTTTTTTCCTACAGTTTCTGAATTTATAGCCATTGTTGGCTCATCTCTCATTAAAATAGTAGTAATAATAATAATAAATACAATTAGGAGAATTGGGGACTCTGAGGGATAAACTCACCTAGGCTATTGCACAATCAGAACACTTCTTTACTGTACGAGGTATAGTTTGGTCCTATGTAAAGTGATATTTCAAGAAAAATAATTCTGGAAATGGACGTAAAATCGAGCAGGTATGATAAAGACATTATACGCAATTTCAGACCTTATTTTCAATGTGACGAACAGCTAAAGCGGCAAGATGATAATTTGTTATATTAAACACAGTTGGATTGGCGCTTTCTTTCACTTATTTGCCTTTATAGCATCGCTTTTACGTTACACGTCTAATTTCACTCTTCGATAACATTTTCGATTTATAAAATTTTATCACCCTGACTGTAGTATCATCCTTTTACTAGAAAATGTTCAAAATCCATCCGATAAACAGATAAATGATAAAACAATATAGACCTATACAAATATACAGTTATCTTGGACCACCACAGTAAAGGGATGATAATAATTGCCAAGGGCCACCCCACAACTGCCTTTTTATTGAGCTGCAGGCAAAGGCAAAACGGCGGTCGGCCAGTTGATCATCATTATCAGGGGAGGATTATAGACTGGATGATGATCTAGTCGGCGTGAAAAGGGCGGTTGCAATATAAAGGGACATCTGTCACCACTTGTCACCCACCACGATTGAGCGAGTGGCTGATGCTGTAGTTATGGGGGCCTTAACCCTTTGTGGCCCAAATTATTTTTTCCCAGAAATTTTAATGTTTGTTGCATGTGTTACATTAATTATGTTGCTGGCAACTAAATTTTACAAAAATTTGTAGTTTTTTTGTATAGTTTTTGAGTAATTATGTGGTTCCATACTGGAACCACTGGGAATATAAACTCAGCTACATACGTGAAAAAGTATATTTTTTACCAAATACGTAGCTTATTTCCTAAACAAAAATAACATAATGAACATTTAATACACTATTTTTCATGAAATTTATAGTAGCAGTTTTTATTTTGGGTTAGGCATAATCCACCCTTGCAAGAGGAGCAGTGCTATTTGGTTCTGTGTAGTTCTTTTCTAGTACTATAATAAGCAGATTCGTTAGCTCGTACCCACATCATGTAACTCCTTTTGATGGGTTTCATGGTCATGTACTATCGAAATGAAATTCTTCCTTTCAATCTTATCATTGATTCATCAATAGCTTGACATCGCGACGGTTCATAAAAAGTTGCATATGTTTCAGAGAAAGTATTCAGCACAGGACAAACCTTGCATAATTTATCGTATTGAGGGTCCATTTTTTGGGTTCCAGAGTGTTATTGTTAAGATGAGTATTTCCTAGTAACTATCCGAAACGATTCGTGACATACAGGATGCAATAAAGTGGTTTCGAATTTCGTACTGAACTCACCAATAGTCTATATAACTAGGCAATCTTTTCACACCCATTAGTATGTTCAGACCAATAAAACCCTTTACTTCTTCAAGCGTTGATGACAGATGCGGTATATTCAATTTTTTTTGAGTCGCATATAGGTTTGTCTCAAATAGAGTCTGTTCAAGAAGGAAACAAAAGTAAAAAAATATCTACAGGATTTTCGATATTGCCGGGAATATTTGGCCCAACATTCTCAGTGAATGGCTCAATATTGACACAACAATTCATGAATTGATCATCATCGTTTTCGGTGTCGTATTTTGTATCGTATGACTCATTATCAGATGGGATATAATCTAAAAGCGTATATAAGTCCGCTGTATGCATTTGTTCCAGTTCCGTCGAGGTCCACACCTTCTTTTCAGAAATAGAAGAAATGTATCTACATTTATATGGTACAGCCTTGTGGTTTCTTGCGGAACCACCTGATATAATCTCAAAAAGAACAATGTGACAATTGAAAACCTGAAATTACTTTTAAATTATGCACTAAAACATATATCTCAACACAAATAAAAAGATATGCACCTGCCATTTCCACCTAGTATAATATAATATACACTAAAATGAGCAACATAGTAACTTGAGCATGCAGAGTGACAATTTCTTGTTCACACTTCAGCGATAACTGTCCAGTGTCGAACTAAATGCGCGCCCAATGTAAGCACTACCCCCACCTGCTATTCCTAGAACGTGGTTCCAGGCAGCGCTGTCTGGTCCACGAGAAATTTGAGTTAGATTTGTGGTCCCGTTCTGGAACCACTGGCCCACAAAGGGTTAAATTAAACAGTAAAAGGGAATAGCATTATGAACATGTTAAGGACGGTCGTTCGTGCGAGTTTTTGGTAGATGATTTTTTTTTTCAGTTTTAGTAAGTTTAATCTCATAGGTATTTTCGCTCAAAAATCCACAACTTCTTATCGATCATTTGAAAGAGTTATTACAGTTCAAAATCAGAATTTTAATATGGTCCTTTATGACAGATTAGAGTTTTGGCAACTAAAGGTAGAATAAACATATGTTAATAGTATATACAAAAATAACTAATGTTTGCAAATATTCGTTGGATTATGTAGTTCATATTATTGCTATAAAGAAAATAGGGTTGACGATCGTTTGAATCATTAAGGCTTTCTTATGATCATTGGACTCTTCATGAGATGAAAGAATTTTTCTTGTGTTTTTTTTCAATCCATACAGCCGTCAGACGCCAAAGCTACATCATCATCATCAATGTCTTAACAGACATGTTGTGAACTCGTAAAATGCATTATCAATAGTTTTGAGAACTGTAGCTCGCCATCGTTCGCGATTTACTGTCAGTTCAGTCACAGTGGCGCTCTTGATACTCGTATTAAGCAATTGTTTCGTCGTATGGGCGGTATAAGGAACTTTCAGCATTCTCCTCCACGTTCACGTTTCAAAAGCATCTATGCGAGCTCGATCTGCCTTTTTAACAGTCCAAGCTTCCGAGGCATACAAAAATATGGAGAACGCAAGAGACTGAACCAGCGACATTTTGGTAGCTTTAGTGATGTTATGGTCACGCCAAATTTTAGTAAGCTTTGTCATGGCCACCCGTGCCTGTTGAATGCGCCGTCGAATCTCATTCTCACAACTACCTGAATTGTCAATCAAAGAACCAAGTTACACAAAACTTTGAACTACCTCACAACGGCCTATTGACTTTATTCCTCGATGATTGTCATGCTCTCTATCTAATATAATAACCTTGGTCTTGTTGTAGTTAATACCAAGACCATATGCTGCACTGTGTTGTCCTTAAATGATCAATAGAGCTACTAGTTCTTCCTGAGAAGTGGCAATAAGGGTTGTATCGTCAGCAAATCTTGAGTTGGATGTATTGCTTGCGCCAATAGCTATACCGTCATTCCAGTTGTCCAATACCTCTCTCATCACAGATTCAGAGTAAATGTTAAATAACATGGAAGATAAAACACATCCCTGACGAACTTCTTTTCCGGTTGCTGTTTGACCAGACAGGTTACCATCAATTCTTACACGAGCCTAGCTAGACTCATAGAGTTGCTGTATGAGAAATACTAAGTGGCAAGAGACTCCCATAGAGATAAGGATTTCCCACAGTTCAGGCCACTTTACGTTATCAAACGCCTTAGAATAGTCCACAGAGCAGATGAGAACTGGAAAATAATGCTCTCTGGCTTTTTCAATAATCGAGTAATCTGTCTTAAGTTTAAGATCTGTTCACACGTGCCTCGTCCTTTTACGAAACCTGCCTGCGCCTGAGGAATTTGCCAGTCAGTAAAACCCTTCAAGCGAGACTGTAAAGTAGCCAAAACTACACTGTTGCTTAAATTGGGAAATCCGGGATCTTATAACTATTTGATCTTTTTTATGAATTTATCAAAAAAACTGTTACAAAAAATCAGCTTTGATCTTTATAAGTTTGCTTGGACTCTTGATCCTGGTCGTTTTTCATAGAGGCCCCTGAGAGGCCTCTTTTTGCAGTGGGCCCTAGGCTTCAGCCTAGTCAACCTAATGGGAGATCGGTATATGAACAAGGGATCCAAATATGCAATAATTTCAGCTGGTTTTATTTAAACAATGTAAATTTCATATGACTACAATAAGACCAACGTTATGATCGTAGATAGAGAGCATGATAATCATCGACAAATAAAGTCAATCGGCCGCTGTGAAGCCGTTCAAAGTTTTGTGTACCTCGGTTCTATGTTCGACAATTCGGGTAGCTGTCAAAATGAGATTCGACGGCGCATTCAACAGACATGTGTGATCTGAGAGATCTGAAATTTCTAATTTTCATCAAATGAGACTAAAACTCAAAACTGCGACCCGATTTGTAATCAGTACCCTCAAATTATTCACAACTCGAAATTTCCTCTTAATAGAAAGCCAAATAAAGATTTTCGATTTTTTAAGCAAGCCTGAAGATCTGCGAGATCTGAAATTTCTGATTTTCATCAAATCATACTGAAACTCAAAAATGCGACCCGATATGTAATCAGCACCTTCAAATTATCAAAAACTCGAAATTTCCTCTTAATGGAAAGCCAAATAAAGATAATAGATTTTTTAAGCAAGCCCGAAGATCTGAGAGATCTGAAATTTCTGATTTTCATCAAATTAGACTGAAACTCAAAACTGCGACCTTATTTATAATAATAATAAATAAGCACCCTCAAATTATCCAAAACACGAAGTTTCATCTTACTGTTTAAAAAGAGATCGAGCTCGCATAGATGCTTTTGAAATGAGTAAAGGTTTCTTATACAGCCCATTGAACTAACGTTTCCATAATGGATGAGCTCGGTAATCCAAAGAGACTATCCTCCATTGTGTCGACGAGAATGCTTACTTTCTTCGGACATATACACAGAAGCGATAATATAGAGAAACTTGTAGTTCAGGGTCACGCCCCGAGTGGGCGACAAGCGACACATATCTGAAAATATTTTTTAGTAAGCCCACAATCCTCCGTCCACGCACTGTAGGCCCACCCTGTAGATTTTTTACATCAAATTTATGTTCTATTGCTATTTATGTTTGAGGTTAAATTGACAAATCCACATGTGGATGAAAGCATACAAATAAAAACAAAATTATGTTTGCGGCCCCCTGTTTGAAAGGGGGGTAGGATTTTTTTTGACGGCGCCTCTGGAAACAATCAATCCAGTTGTGGCAACGTCCCGAAACAATTACATCTTCCACACCGCCCGAAAGGAAGAAAGGACTAAATTCCCCGTAAATCTAAAATCTGTTTTGACAAGGGATAAGGCCGCCGATAGACGGATGCCCTTTTCGGTTACTGTATTTTTTTTTCGAGAAAGAACAATTGTTGTTTTTTCAGGAGCCGCGCGCGGCCGCAACAAAGAATTAAAAAAATGGCCGGGAGCCGAACTATTGTTGCACAAAGTGTCTGTCAAGTTCAAATACGGCGTGCAAAGGGCAATTGTCCGAGAAATCTAGTGTGCCTTGGAATAGATTCGCTATTGAAGCGACGGAAATTGAACAATCACGCGATTAATGCCCATGGGTCCATGATAGGGTCTGAAGACTGTAATATGTTACGCAATTGATCATACAAGATATGTTTCAGTGTCTTGAACAAACATTAGAATGAATAATCATATGAATTTGTGGTTCTTGGGTTTTTAGGCCGGCGTCGTTTAGCGTTTATGGTTGACGTTTCGCCACCACGAGTGGATGGCATCTTCAGAAGCTATTTCACTTCGGCGACTTCCAAATACTGACGGCTGGTGGATGTATTTATACCTGCTAATGGTGACGTGGCCCAACCAGGTAGCGTTGGTAGCCCCGCCCCTTCGCGATATGGTAGTGTCTTCAAGTCCTTTAGGATGGGCACCCATGTCCGGTTGACTTTCTGTGTTTCTTCTTTCCTATTGAAATTATTATGATGTTTCTGTATTTCGATGGCTTCTCTGTGAAGTCTGGCATGGTACGAAGACGTTGCGGCAAGAACTTGAGTTTCTTCAAACTAGATCCTGTGACTTCCCTCCTTAATCGCATGTTTGGCTACCGCTGATTTGTCCGTATGGCCTATACGACAGCTAGCCTTATGTTCTGCAATTGTTGTGTTTATAGATCGCTTCGTTGTTCCTGTGTATACACTCCCACATGGGCATGGTATGCGATAAACCCCCGGTGTTGTGAGTGGGTCTCTTTTATCCTTCACCGTTCTCAAATATTCTTGTATCTTTCTTATGGACTGGACGTTTTCCTTTCGTAACATTTTTCCTATTCTGTCTGTTATTCCAGGCACATAGGGTAGAAAAGCTTTTGCTATCGGTTTAGGTTCTAGTTTTGCCCTATTTCTTCTCATTGTTCTTGTTATTTCCTTTTCTGTGTAACCATTTGCCTTAACAGCATTCTTTAGATGTTACAGTTCGGTGTCGAGTTCTTCTGGTTCGCACACTTTTCTAGCCCGTTCTGTCAAAGTTCTAATAATTCCGTACTTCTGAGATGGGTGGTGGTTTGATTCTTTATATAAGTACCGGTCAGTATGAGTTATAGGTATATACCTTGTGTCCTAATGTAACTCCTTTTCTTGTTAGAAGAACGTCAAGGAAGGCGAGTTTTTTGTCTTCTTTTACCTCCATGGTGAACTTGATGTTTTCATGCACGCTGTTCAGGTGTTCTAAAAATTCTTCTAGCTTTTCTCTTCAGTGATTCTAAATGACGAACGTATCGTCCACGTATCTGAGCCATATCTTGGGTTCGTATTGTGTTCGTATTGCTACAACGGCATCCCAGAAGCTTGGAGGTTTGTTCCGCTGTAGGAAGCTGTATGCACCAGAGCTACTACTACTGCTCTATAAGGCACAGGTCCGACCATCGTTGGAGTATTGCTCCTATGTATGGGGATGCACTCCGAATCATTCTCTAAAGCTTCTGGACACTATCCAGAAGAGAGCCATTAGACTAATCGATTCGCGTTACCTCAAAAAAACCCTCCATAGCCTGGTACATCGAAGAAGGGTAGCTGACCTATCCCTATTTTACAGATTCTATCACGGAAGATATTCCAGTGAGCTCTCCTAGATAATAACACCAAAGGCCGTCCTAACCAGGAACACTAGAGAAGCTCTGCGAGCTCATCCTTACCAGGTCGAGGTCCTTACTCCCCGAACCAGTCTCCTCCAGCATTCGTTCTTTTGGAGAACTTCGACGCTGTGGAATCAGCTGCCGAGGAATTTGTTGCCCGATGGCTACAACTTGCATCGTTTCAAATCTTACGTGCACAGACACTTATCCTCTCGCAGTGCTCCTACAGCGCCATATAGGCTTTCAGCCTTTGCGGGAGGCTAAACATAAAAAAAAGATTGTGAAAATAACGTTGGTTGCTCGATTTACGAATAATATGATACAAAGCGCCCAAGTTTTTTTCAAAATAATGCTAATATTTTTCGTTCTTTATTGTTTTAAGCTTATTTTTAACTTTTTAGTTTGACATTCTTAAAGCGTGTGTTTTTACTTTTTCCAAACTGTACTTATTCCATTAGTATAATAAAGATCAGATAGGTCTCAACACAGATCCCTAAGGCCCGTGTGTTTAACTTGTTAGAAGTAGAATTGTTTGATAATTCAACGATTTGAGAATGATGATTCAAATGATCGTTTAACCATTTTGGTGTTATTTCAAAACACCCATATTTATCTAATTAAAAAACTCATCAATGTATACAGGGTGTCCCAAAAAATAGTGTCAAGCGGAAGTCCAGAGATAGAGCGCACCTAGAAGTATCTGAATCACCCCCATATATGTTATGCAATCTTTTGTAGGTTCCGTGTTATGAATTTTTTTCTGAATTTTAGAGAATTCTCTACCTCGACAACTTAAAACTGTTCCAAAAGAAAAATTAAAAGACTTTTCCAAATTGTCTTTTTTGCTAATTAATTTTTAAGAGTTTACTGTTATTACATAAAGGAATCGGCTTAGTAAATCTGATGAAAGTCATGAAAATTATAGTGTAAAGTGAAAAATTTACGTTCTGTTAATTATGACTTAGATTTTCGACTCGCAATTAAAAATCTAAAGAAGTGATTTCATGATTTCTATGCTGGTCTAAAAACTTCTTCAGACTCTCAGCTATCATAATCATTGAAAAAAGGAGTACTTAATGGGGCTACTTTGCTCCAATCGACCTTCAACGACAAGAGGTGGAGATTTCTTGAAATTAGCGATGGGATTTTAAATGAAACAATAAATAATTTTAGGGCGCTAATAGGAGAATGCTCGGGAGAATGATTGTCAGGCCGCAATAAAAGCATTTAGTCCGACCAGAATATCGATAGATGACCACCTGTGTCACTTTGCAAGATTTTTTTACATGTACGACTTCTTTTTTGTAAGTGGGAAATTGTAAAATGAAACGAAATTATTAGATTTCTTCACTAAGTTTATTAAATTTCACAAGAAATTTTCAAAATGTCTACCTTCTTGTTCAATGCATAGTCTATATCTTCTGAAAAAATTGTTTTTTAAATTAACAAAAGCTCTTCGATTGTCTTCCATTGTTTCTTCAGCTTCTGTTAATTTTTTGCGTAACTCGCTGATGTTTCGACACTCTTTAGCATAAACTAGTTCTTTGTAGTAGTCCCAAACAAGAAACTCTATCGGATTTAAGTCAGGTGACCGTGGCGGTCATTCAATTCAGTTGTCGTGCACTCAATGCCCTTAGGAATAGCCAAGTAGTCAGACAACGGAAACAACACTAATCCAAACAAAAGCGTATCGTTTTAAAGCCGCAAAAACAGACAGACGACTGAATAAAGACAACGAAAAAAACCTGTGCAATGACATATTTTGAAAAGACATCACAACAATATCATAGCTATCTCTTTCTAACATCGCAATCGTTTACCGCGTTAGCGTTAGCCCTTTTTTGTTGTTGCTTAGGTAAAAGCCGGTTTTGAAGAATGCGCTCCTTGTGGTTTTTTAGCAAGAAATAGGATCTTTTTTAATAAATGTTTAATTTATGGAACGTTTTTAACGTTTTTTATTTTATTGCGGTACTGACAATCATTTTGCTATTAGCGCGTTAAAATAAGTTATCGATGAATTGAAAATCACATCGCTAATATCGAGAAATCTTTGCCTCTTGTCTTTGAAGGTCGACTGGAGCGAAAGTGGCCCATTAAGTACTACTTTTTTTCAATGACTGTGATAGCTGAGAGTCTGAAGAAGTTTTTAGACCTGCTTAGAAATCATGAAATCACCTTTTTGGATTTTCAATTGCGAGTCGAAGATTTAAGTCATAATCATCAGATCGTAAATTTTTCACTTTACACTAAAATTTGTATGACTTTCATCAAACTTACGAAGTCGATTATTTTATGTATAAACAGTAAACCCTTGGAGACTAATTACCGAAAAAGATAATTTGGAAGAGTCTTTTAATTTTTCTTTTGGAATATTTTTGTTGTCGAGGTAGAGAATTCTCCAAAATTCAGAAAAAAACTCGGAACCTACAAAAAATTGCATAACATATATGGGGGTGATTCAGATACTTCTAGGTGTGCTCTATCTCTGGACTTCCGCTTGACACTATTTTTGGGACACCCTGTATAGTAGAAGTGTTAGAAAAAACGTATCAGCAGCTTGGTGGTATTGAGAGCAGACTGGCATGGCATCAGCTATATATAGCAAATCACCGACATTCCTCACCAACATTATACGCACATTTGGCAACGTGGCGTATAAACGCCTTCAAAAATGATTGATGACGGTAATAAGATGTTTAGACATGTTTCCAGCCACAGCTATTATCACCAGAAAATAAGATGCTATTTTTATCTGTTGCAGTTTTCTATTTATACCGACGCCATGTCCAAAAGCGCTTGAACTTTCGAATAACTTCATACAATCATTGTAGTATATTCTGTATCTTTCAGCACTACCGCTTCTCTTTTAAATCAAACTGATAATCTTATTAAAGAGTTTGCCAAAAAAATGGGAATACAATGGAAAATTCTTCTAAATGCATAGCGACTTTTCTCGATTTAACCAAGGCTTTCGACACGGTTAACCATCACAACTGGAGAATTACGGCGTTAGAGGCATAGCTTTGAATCTTTTAGAAAACTACTTAGAAAATAGAATTCAACGAGTCAAAGTCGGGCAACAGTTAAGTTCCGAATTAGTGGTATAACTGTGATTGCAGGTTAATAGAAAAGACGTCGAGTATAAAATACCGGGGTATAGTAGTTGACCAACACCTGAAGTGGTCTGAACATATTAATTATGTGGCGAAACGATTAAGAGTTCTAATACATACATTCCTCGAATTAAGAGATATTCTATTTAGGAAAAATCTTATTATATTGTATACCTCTCTTGCTGAATCAATAATTAGGTATTGCATACCTGTGTGGGGAGCTGCATTCAAAACATCCATGCATCCTTTACAAGTTACACAGAAAACTATATTAAAGATAATATTCAAGAAACTTGACAATTATATGAAGAAAACGAATTGTTCAACGTTCGCTCAATATATATCTTTAGCTGCTTAAAAAGAATGCACAGTGAGAAAATAAATTTTTTGCAAGTACACACCGTAAGAACAAGGGCCAATGAAAATATGAACATTAAAGTTGACTTTTTCAGTAAATCTACCACTCAAAATTATTTTCTTTTTTCTGGCCCCAAATTGTTTAATAGTATTCCAAAAAGATTGGAGGAAATTTCGAACTACAACAACTTCAAAAAGGAGGTTAAACAATATATAAAAGATCATCCAAATCAATTCTAATTATTCTATTCGAAGTGCTTTTCTAATTAAACCGATTTTTTTATATATTTTATTTATTTTGTTTCTACTGGCTCATAGACATGCTCGAACTGCTGCCTACTTCCATCCAGAATTACTTATTACTTATTACACCAATAGGTTTCTTGTTATATCAGTTAAATGCTCTGCTGGAACTGCGGCTCACAAGACAGGCCTCGTGGCCTAGCGTCAGCTGCTGTTTGGTAGGGTATTTTTTTTAACTTATATGTAACCTGTATATTATTTATGTAGCTAGCTAGTAATGTATCTTTATATCATTATCAATAAACAATAAACAATAAACATAAAAATAAAAATAAAAATATGTATAAGATAAACCATGGTTTACTGTTAGCAAAGTTAAAACATTATGATGTAGATCCCAGCGCATTGAACTTCTTTAGTAACGAGCTATCTAAACGTTCTCTCAACGAGCTGCTAGAAATAACATCCAATCCAATCTACAGCTTCGCAGATGACAGTACATTAGTGTCGTGCATGGAACCAGGCAAGCCACTATCATCCCAGGAGACGGTACGTCGGCGACAGCAGCATGCCGCACAGATCAACGCAGATATCAAAACAATTGTCGAGTGGGGATTAGCAAATAAAGTACAGTTCAACGTACAAAAAACTCAGGCAACTACACTTACAAAGAAGTCTCACAATGGCTTATCAACCGTGGAAATGGAAGGTCACCCCATAGTCGAATCACTTTCCGTCAAGCTTTTGGGAATCAACATCAACAATAACATGTCCTGGCACGACCACGTCGTCAGTATTGCTAAAACGGCATCCCAGAAGCTTGGAGTTTTGTTCCGCTGTAGGAAGTTGTATACACCAGAGCAACTGCTGCTGCTCTACAAGGCACAGATCCGACCATCGCTGGAGTATTGCTCCCATGTGTGGGGATGCGCTCCGAAGCACTCTCTAAAGCTTCTGGACACTATCCAGAAAAGAGCGATTAGACTAATCGATACGCCTAACCTCACAAAGGACCTCCACAGCCTGGAACATCGAAGGAGGGTGGCTGACCTGTCCCTGTTTTACAGATTCTATCACGGAAGATGTTCGAGTGAGCTCTCTCAGATAATAACACCACAGGCCGTCCGAACCAGGACCACTAGAGAAGCTCTTCGAGCTCATCCTTACCAGGTCGAGGTCCTTGCTCCCCGAACCAGTCTCCTCCAGCATTCCTTCTTTTGGAGAACTTCGAGCTCTGTGGAATCAGCTGCCGGGAAATTTGTTTCCCGACGGCTACAACCTGCAGCGTTTCAAATCTAACGTGAACCGTTACTTATCCTCTCGCAGCGCTTCTAAAGCGCCATAGGCTTTCAGCCTTTGCGGGAGGCCGACCATAAAAAAAAAATGTATCTATTGATAATCGTACATCTATT
Organism: Callosobruchus maculatus; assembly: GCA_951848785.1. Classification (NCBI taxonomy): domain Eukaryota; kingdom Metazoa; phylum Arthropoda; class Insecta; order Coleoptera; family Chrysomelidae; genus Callosobruchus; species Callosobruchus maculatus. The sequence continues at coordinate 4,049,703 of CATOUR010000048.1, read as the reverse complement.
TCTCTGAATATTTCTTCCGGGGTATCCCAGGGTTCCATGTTGGATCCCTTGCTATTTTTAATTTATGCCTCAGATCTGTATAAGACTGTAAGTGAGTATGAGCTTCAATCTGTTGCAGATGATAGATACTCAATGTATCCACTATTTTGATAGGAGTGATTTAAAGCAAGTACCGGCATCTATTAACAATCACATGTTACCGCTATTGTTTCTGGTTAGAGGTAATGTGTTGTAAGGAATTTTCATAATCTTGCCTCATTACTCTAGTTTATTTCCATCTTTCTACTAAGTAACTTAGCTTATTCCATCTTAAGGGGGCTTTTGTTTAATTTTCATTGCCTGTTAGGTTGGTTACACGTAAGAAAATTGAAAAATATCAATAACACCGATTTGACTGACAATTTGAAATAAAATAAAAATTAAAAAAGTATTGGTATAGAGAATCCTACATCGTCAGAAAGGTAATCAAATTTTAAATTTGATTCTATAAACCAACATAGGCATTCCCATCTGAAAAAGTCAAGTTACCTGCGAGTGAAGTTTCCTTAATTAATCTACTGATTTCTCGAACTGCAAAAAGAATTTAAGTTTAACCCTCTGACCTAAGGTGACGCGTTTCATGCTTAAGCCGTACCGTAGAGTCACGCCTTCTAGGTTTTATAATCGCTGCGATATTCAATTTTATTCTGATACCTACTTATACCAAAAATGGTGATTTGTGCCTAAACGGTTCGTTTAAAGTTCCATGTATGATACATAAAATCACATTAGAATTCACCAAAGAACAATAACATATAGGGGGTTCGACTAAAAAAACGTAAGTTTTATATGAGTAACCCTCTATAAACGTCAAAATTTGAGTGAAAATATATCAATGTTATAGTCCTCAATATTCCCTACCATAAACAAGTGACAGAATTCTAAAATATGTTTCAGTAAGCCCACAATGTTCCGTCCAGTTACTATTGGCCCACCCTGTATAGTTTTTGCCTGCTTTTACTATTGACCTATGTAGGTTTGTCTATTTGCTTTGGAAAAAATCTCGAAGCGTTTTCATTAGACTTATATGGAATGACTCTATGTCCTATGTCTGTAATTCCTCTACCACTACCACCTTGTTTCTTGTTTTCTTTTATTACTACTATACCACCGATCCACCAAATCCACCAAACGCAAAAATTTACATTTGAATAATTATTTAAAAAATGTCAAATGTCAAATCAAAGCCTACTTGAGTGAAAAAATTAAAGATAAGGCTTTCTTGTCTTATTATGTGATTGTAACTTGTGACAGTCTAATGATAAAATAAGTGTTATTTTATTTAATGTTCGTTATACGAATTTTGAGTAAGACAATATGTGAAGTAAATATTTTCTTTGACATATGTAAAACATTAATGTAATGTTCAGACATAAAATATATGTTATATTCTATTCTATTCTACTCTTATTTTGTGTCTCATAAAATTGTACCTAAGTAGCAGCACCAACCTCGTTGTATAGTCAATCATATACACTCTTTTTTTTTTCGAGTTCAAGTGTATATTTGCTTCTAAAACTTGAAGCTTTACTTTTGTTCAGAGGAATACCCTCTAAATTTGTTTCTAGCTAAAGATCAGAACTATCCGTGACAAGACACACATTAGTGGTGATCTATTTTTAACATAACGTTCTGTGGAATTCCAGGACTCTTGATATTTGATGCGTTTCAGTTGGTATTGTGGTTCACAAATTGCCTATTAGCGTACGCTGTGACATTCAGTAGATATTCGGCTATTAATAAAAATGGTATGAAGTGGATTGACTCAGTACTTCCAACACATTGAATTATCTAGCGAATAGCCCCCGTATTTTTAAAACGCTAAGCCTAGGGGTTTGAACGACTATTATTGTTTTTACTTCCCACACCGATAGGTGAGGGGAGTATTGTGATCGCGAAAATTTTCGATTTTGAGATAACACGCTTTTTGGAGGTTTTATGATGTCTACATAACGAAAATCCACGTCACTCATTTACGTCGGTCTGTCTGTCTGTCTGTGTGTCTGTCGGTCTGTCTGTCTGCCTGTCTGTCTGTCGGTCTGTGCGCCTTTTTCTAGCCTCGTAATCTCAGTAACCGCTGCATGGATTGTGATGAAATTTGGGCAGCGATATGCTGTGGTTTCATAGTAGGTAATGTTCTTATAATTTTGAAAATCGGTGCAGGGGCGGCGGAGTAATTAGCAAAAAACAAAAAAAAAATAAATATTCCTCAAACTTCGTTTTTAGGTGTTCATTTTCTACTTTTTTTTTGGGTGGGGATGAAATTGGGGTGGTTGGGGGGTGGGGGGTTGTACATCTAAAAAATGTGTTGTACTCATAATAGGCTATCCATTGACCTGTAAAAGAAAGACCTAGCGGCATAATACCCTTTTTTAGGTCCATCCGAACATTGCCTTGCCTCTTCCAGAAACCAAGGGACTTAGAATTTTCTGATAAATACATAGGAATATTGCTTTAGATCGTTTTGTATTGAGTAACGTGAAAGTTATGGAATGGATTTTGATGAAACTTTTTTGGAAAAATCGCGTCAGTGGCGGCGCAGCAATAATAAAATAATAGAAAAAATAAAAACGCCTCAAATCTTGTTTTTAAGCGTTTTAGGGGTTCCTGATCATTTTCTACTTTTTTGGACTTACAGTTTTGTGATGTATACATATACGAGTATTGCTTAATTTCGTTCTAGGTATATTGCGTAAAGCAAAAATTATTAAATTGATTTTAATGAAATTTCGACAAAGGATTGACTATCGCGGCGAGACTGGAAAACGCGCCAGTGTCTGAAAAATCGTGTCAGTTGCGGCGCAACAATAATTAAAAAACTAAAAATATAGAAACAGGTCATACTTCGCTTTTAGACGGTTTAGAGGCTCCTGATCGTTTCGCATCGTTCAGTTGAAGCATTCAGAATGAAAACTGTGGCGTCCTAGTTTCTAAGGAGGGAGACGCAAGAAACTATTTACGGAAGTTTTGTGTTGTAGAATACGTTTTTTTGCGGGAGGGTGGGCGATGATTTGGTTGCAAGGGGATTTCAGACTATAGCTTCATGCAATGGGAAAACAATAAAACGAAATCATCATTATGTGTGGGAAGTACTGAGTCAATCAACTTGACTCCATTTTTGTGATTTCTTACGCTAATTTATCATCAATAAGGACTGTTTAAGCTATTAGGGTGTTTGAGTTCGAGGATTTTACGATTACTAAGGTCTGTTATCGCCATTCTAACCTAAAACCATCATTTTTCCAAGGTTTGTTGGGGAATTTGGCATGTTTCTCAGTGTTATTATATTTTAGCATGACCGAGATAGCTTCACCTCAATACACGACTTTTATATTTGATAAACCCTTATGGGTTTTTAGGTTGAAATTATTTTTGTTTGGATACAAAACGCTGACGTTGACAGAAGTGACGGCAGAGTTATGTGGCGTATATTGATCGATGATGTAGGCCCGCAGCATTCCATTAAATCCAACGAAATTCGGGCAATAAAACGTTCATCGAGCAGATATACGAAACTATAGCATAAAATAGTGTAACGGCCTTACTGTGTACATTTTGTGAACGTAAACAGACCGTCCCTGTGACAAATATCTGTTTACGTGTCAGATGCCTGGGGGCCACACATCGCGGCTTCAACAATTTCTAAACAAAACGTTATTCTCTCCACGAAGCGGTTAGTCTGAAGATGCCGCACACACAATTCTGGGAATACAGGGAAATACAGTACGAGATTTTAAACCCAAATCTTGGGCTGTTAAAAATCCCGAGTGACAGCTAATTACCAACTTGCATGAGGTTATTGAGATATGGCGAAATTACTGCGAAAACCTGTACCATGAGGATGGCCCTCAGGCCCTCTCATTGGATTTTGAATATGAACCTGATATTCTTTTGTCTGAAGTGGAACATGCCCTTAACAAGTTAAAAACTAATAGAGCTACAGGCATTGATGCTATTTCTGCCGAAACGTTAAAATGCTTGGGCGAAGACGGCATCTCTCTTTTATATAATATTTACAAGAGGGTCTGGTCCTCCGGTGTTTGGCCAGATGAATGGTGCATATCCATTTTTGCTCCACTTCATAAAAAAGGATCTCCATCAAATCCAGACAATTATCGCCTACTTTCGTTAATCTCTCATGCAAGCAAGGTTCTACTATATATTTTACAGTCTCGTTTGGAGGGTTTTATTGGCTGGCAAATTTCTCAGGCGCAGGCAGGTTTCATAAAAGGACACGGTACGCGTGAACAGATCTTGAACTTAAGACAGATTATTGAAAAAGCCAGAGAGCATTATTTTCCCGTTTTTATCTGCTTTGTGGACTATTCTAAGGCGTTTGATAACGTAAAGTGGCCTAAGCTGTGGGAAATCCTTATCTCCATGGGAGTCCCTTACCACTTAGTATTTCTCATACAGCAACTCTATGAGTCTAGCTCAGCTCGTGTAAGAATTGATGGTAACCTGTCTGGTCAAACAGCAACCAGAAAAGGAGTTCGTCAGGGATGCGTATTATCTCCGATGTTATTTAACATTTACTCTGAATTTGCGATGAGACAGGTATTGGACAACGGGAATGGCGGTATAACTATTGGCAGAAGCAAAATATCTAACTTAAGATTTGCTGACGATGCAACCCTTATTGCTGCCTCCCAGGAAGAATTAGTAGCTCTATTGAACGTTTTAGAACAACACAGTGCAGCATATGGTCTTGGTATTAACTACAACAAGACCAAGGTTATTATCATAGATAGAGAGCATGACAATCATCGAGAAATAAAGTCAATAGGTCGTTGTGAGGTAGTTCAAAGTTTTGTGTACCTCGGTTCTTTGATCGACAATTCAGGTAGCTGTGAGGATGAGATTCGACGGCGCATTCAACAAGCACGGGTGGCCATGACAAAGCTTACTAAAATATGGCGTGACCATAAGATCACTAAAGCTACCAAAATGTCACTGGTTCAGTCTCTTGTGTTCCCCATATTTTTGGATGCCTCGGAAACTTGGACTGTTAAAAAGGCAGATCGAGCTCGCATAGATACTTTTGAAATGTGGACGTGGAGGAGAACGCGGAGAATTCCTTATATCGCCCATCGAACTAATGTTTCCATATTGGATGAGCTCGGTAATCCAAAGAGACTATCCTCCATTATGTCGATGAGAATGCTTACATTCTTCAGACATATTCACAGAAGCGATAATATGGAGAAACTTGTAGTTCAGGGTCATGCCCCGAGTGGGCGGCGCCGTGGCTGTTCCCCTACACCCTGGGTGGATACGACGAAACAGTTGCTAGATATGAGTATCAAGAGCGCCTCTGAAATGACAGTTAATCGCGAACGATGACGAGCTACAGTTCTCAAAACTATTGATAATATTCGTGTCGGCAATACTCTAACTCCGACTTAATGCATTTTACGAGTTCACAGCATGTCTGTTAAGACATTGTGACTATGATGATGAAAGTCTTTTTTGTGTACCCCTTTTTTCTGTTTGACTATTCCAGTACGATGTAATTTCGTTTTCTGGAAAATAGATATTATTATTATCATCCTGATCTTCCAAGTTTCTCTCGCATGACTGTGGTAGCAACAAATGTTGACGGGCTGTGCCAAGTCATCACCTGAACTATCAATGATCTGACTTTAGGAAGGATCGTACAAGGTCTTCAGGATTACGGACTTTTGAAATATTTTGTGTAACCTTTCGTCCAGGCCAACCAGGCCTAAGTGTTGTAAGTGTGGTGTATTATTATTAATAAACAGAAGATAGATTAATTAGAACGTTGTACTCTGAAAATTTTATAGACAATGGAAGTACGAAACATCTATCTTGTCTGCAAACTCCAAACAACAGTCTAAAATCGACGTTTGTGAAATTTTCGTCCATTGCCAATAACGCTGACGTCACAATCGCCCTCCCATCACCCCCTATTGCATTTCAAAACCGAACGCTTTGCTGTGGCATCTTTCTATCTGATATGATCGCGGCAGTCAGCGTTTGACTGGAAATTGAAACAAATCCACCGCGGATTCGGTTGATAATCCGTGGCAGCGAGCGGGCGGGACTGATTAGCATATCAAAGCAGCTTTGCGGGCGGTGGCGGATCCGAAACGCTGTCTCGTTTCGGTGCCCGTATTGTGATGGAGATGCGCCACTCGCTATCAGCCCGCCGCAGCAGTCGAATCGATCCAAACCGATATAGCTATATACAGGGTGTTCTAAAAGTTGGGACTTTCCTCTTTCAAAGTAACGGCCCTTGAAACGGCAAAGCTAACACACGGTGAGCCAGCAGCAAAACTAAAAAAATTCAAGCAAGTACTCACTATTTGGTTGGTACGAAGTTGTAAGTGCGGTCCTGTCGCAGGCGTCTTACAGGTAAAAGTACGATTTACGATGTCTTCTTGAATTTGGACCACACGAAGTTGTCTAGGTCTTCCAGCGTGTCCATGTGTTCATGTCCAGCATGTGGATTCAGACATCCTGTGTCTGTGAATAAAAAACCATCGTTAAACACTTAACACCTGATATGCACAAAATTAACAACAACAAAAACACAAAAATTTGAAACTTGTACATGTATCTACTAATAAAAAAATTATTATTGAATTAGAATGTCTCCAAGATACTCAGCGATGGAGTAGTATGCTTTCCTAATTGAAAATAATTTTAACTCTAGTTTAAACCTAGTCTCAGACACGTTTCTGAAACAGTTAGGTAATCTGTTATACAATTTGATTGCCATAAGCCTTGGACCTTTATTTTCTGTTTTAGCAAGCCTATGAGAAGGAACAATTAATGTATTACTATTTCGTGTTGAGTAGTTGTTGTGACAGTTAAGTCTGCAGAAGTTGTCAATATTTAGCTTCACATACATCAGTAGCTCAAAAATATATAATGATGGCAGGGTCATAATACCTAGCTTCGAAAATATTTGTTTGCAGCTAGTTCTGTTATTGACGCCAGCAATCAACCTCACCACCCTCTTTTGCATAATAAAAATTCTCCTTGCTTGACTACTTCCCCCCTAAACGGCTATACCGTACGATAGAGTTGACTGGAAAAATGCATAGTAGTATGTCATCAGAACATCTTTGTCAACGATGAAGCGTAACTGACCGATGCAATAAGATACTGATGCCAGTTTTTTGCAGATAGTGTCTATATGTGCGTCCACTTATAGTTGGCCATAATGTGGACACCTAGAAATTAAGTTGTCTCTACCTGTGCTATTGACCCATTAAGAGATACTAACAAAGTATAGTTAGAGGTGTTGCGCCTATATTCGAAATATAAAAAAGTTGTCAATAAACCACTGCTCAACTCTCAGTAATTCGTTGGTTGCTTTTGATGTTACCGTTGTCAGATCTTCTCCTTCAATAATTAATGACGTATCATCAACATACATGACATATTTATTACTGCAAAAGTCATTTACAAATATAATATACATTGGTACATACCCACATAACAAAAGCATATACATTGCACATACAGTGGATATCAAATCAATGTAACATGTAACGTAGATCAGGTATGAACATGTATATTCATAACACATACCATGTACATACTTACATACCAAAGTATATACAGAGTGTACATACAATGGATTGTATATCCACGAATGGAGCATGAACGTCTAATGTATGTAAAATAGACAAATAAATTACATTTCATGTACGTTTGTCGCTAACTAACACATCCATGGTATATCCATTAAATGTACATTCATGTACTTTTAATGCACATGCATAGTGTATGAAAGTTCAATGTAGAGGCAGGAAGATAAACAGACTATATACTTTCATTATGTATTGTTATTAATTCAATTTCTAGTTACAATAATAATACTTTGCAAAATCGATTACTGTGATAGTCATCTCTTGTTGAATGACATGTCTGAAATCACAGAGAAATCAAGGTTATAAAATTTTGTAAGTAGTTTGCCCCGCTTATGACCGTCAAACGCTGGATGCGAATGTTATGAGTAGCCAGAAGATAAGTAACATTGCACAATATTCCACTCGATCAGGTAATCAGGCACAACCAGCACCAGCACACACGCTAACTTTTTTTCATTTCATTTATTTGCACGAAACATACTAAAACTACGACGAAGGACGCGAACATGGAATGGCTAGAAATCAGCAATGGCGGCACATATGGATATACCTACATGAATATACATAATATATTACACTAGTGTATATCATTTTTCATACGTACATTTAACGTCCTATGGATATTCAAAATACACATGTTCAAAGTGGAATGTCTAATGTACATTTTGTGGATGTATATATCCATATAGTGTTATGTGGGTATTGGTATACATGACTTGATGCTATTTATAGTACGATTTGAAATGTATTGTTGACCACTTCCATACAAAAAAATCTAGTCGGCTGCGATGAGATGATAAAACAACAAACAACACCGAAAACACGCGACCTATCCCAAGTCAAGGCCAACGTCGATAAGTTTTCCTCACAACTGGCGAGTAACGTTCTCCGAGCTTCTGTGTCTGTGGCACGGACCTTGTTTGATCTGGCTTCGGAGGTGTTTTCTCTGAAAACAAAAACTCCCGGATTACTAATCAGCGCCGCCGACCGCCGACCCAGTCATCTCATCTGACGCTCTGGCAGGTGTCAACACACAATAACCAGGTCGCAATAAAATAATATTATGACGGTGACAAGTGAGCAGTTTTGTTTTCTAAGTACGCCGTATATTTTGATGTTCATTCAGAGACGACTTGTAGTATAAACATGTTAACGCTGTGTTACATTTTCGACGCCAGTTTGGAGTCTTTACGATTTTTGCCTTCAGTGGATTTATTTCTTTATTTTAATGGGAAAAAAAGAGTTTCTGGACATTTTGTTTTATGAAAATGGGTATTTTCAGGTATAAAATGGGACGTAACGTCACATACAGGGTGTCCCACGACAATTAAGACAAGCAATATATCGGAACTGGGCAGTAGTTGCGAATTATAATTTTGGGGGTGTAAATTAGAGCAAGTATAGTATCTTTTCTTATTATTGTGTCATCTAATGAGGTATTTGTTTTTGGTCACGTGATGTCCGATTCAAAATCTTTAATGGGACACCCTGTATATTTGTGACTTTTTCTGTACCTCCCGATAAAACAATTCCAACAAACTGGCACACTTGGGGTTTAAAGTGATTAATCAAGAGCTACATGTACTTAAAGGACTGTACCACTACGAGGGTATCGCTATGCTTTTCAATTTCACGGACACATGACATGCGCACTCTCTTTCATTCAATGGCCGAGCTACACGCAGCTGCTATGCTGCGTCCTTTGTTAATACACGGGATAGTTCGCTCGGACCTCTCTGGCGCACGTATTCACTGGCAGCAATATTTTGATCTTTAAAATTCGACAACCGAAATTCCAGACTGATTTTTTGCAGACAACCCTATATCGACGTGTTTGCAATAAAATTATCTTTATTTTGATATAAGTTTCATGCATTAACCACACCGGTGCAAATTACTATTATTGATGTACCTGTTTATACCTGCCTACCCTATAGTTGGGACGGGAAAAACGTAGCCAACCTAACGTTTGCATATTCTATGGGCTTCATACTTTCGATTGGTATGTGATTCGTCTATTAAGCAAACCAGTCAAATGTTTAAAAAAAATTAATTTTTCAATATTTAATTAATCATATCCTGGACTGACATTTTTCAGCCAACCCACTCACGATGTGTTTTTTAACATATTAAATTTAATATAAAACGGTTTTCATCCATTAACCAGTTCGGTGAAGGTCGTCTTATATTCGGATCTTCTACTACTATTACAGAAGTCAAGGGACTTGGAATTTTCTGATGTATACATACGAGTATTACTAGAGCGATGTTCTGTATTGAGTAACGTGAAAACTACTGAATTAATTTTAATGAAATTTCAACACAGTATTATTACCTTGGCCTGGATGGGAAAGGCGTATGGCTTTTAGAAATCGTGTCAGTGGCAGCGCAGCAAAAATGAAAAAAAAGTAAAAATATAAAACAGCTCCAAATTCGTTTTAGGCTTATTAGGTGGTCCTGAGCTTCATGCTATGGGAAAATAATAAACTATAAATATAGTTATATAGATCAACGTAATATGTGGGAAGTACTAAGTCAATCAACTTGACTTCAATTTTGATTTTTGGCCTATCTATCTCATGTTCAACTATTTCTTGTTCTACTGTTCTAATTTTTATTTAGTATTTGTTGAGTAGGTAGTTATAAAATAAATTCACCCTAGAGAAATACGTTGATATTTTTCTGGGCATTAGAACTCAACGTCCTTGTACGCAATTATAACTAATTTTGTTACAGTCTGAAAAAAATTAATAGCATGCTTAAGCAGTTTATGCTCCTCATAAAAGTGCGAGAGTTTATTTAAATGGTTTAAATGACGGTGCTAATGATATTTCCTTATAGGTAACTGGGTCAACGCATCCTGAAAGTCTGGAAATAGTCCATAGAAGAATTAGAGCTCAATGAATTCACTTTATGCAGCATCGCTCTTACTTTAAACATAAGACTCTCATGTCTCATTTTTCGTTTTATAAAATTGTACCTTTGAAAGAAGGTACAGCACGGCATGTTGTAGTAAAAACTTCTTAATTCAATGGATGGCTTTAGAACTTCATAACTTTATTTTCTTCACATCCTACATACAATCATAATACATAACCATAACGCATAACATATTTTATTCTGTAATCTTTGGCATAAGCGACCAATGACAGTAATGACATGAACCTGTTAATACCCGGCCGTCAACCGACTGCGTCATTGACAGCTGACATTTGACTCAGAACACGTAACGATGATAATAGGGTACCTGCAGAGGTCGTCAAATCGCCTCGGGAGTATACATAGCGTAAAGAAAACCATATCAAGAAGCAGTAGGAAACAAAAAACATGATTTTACTGACGGCCAAAAAAAGATATTTGCAAAATAAAATAGGGATATATTCAAATTTTTCCACGTGACTTAAAACAAGCGCTGACGTCACAGGTATTTAATCGATATCGACAATCGATACTGCTACAGCGCAGGTCAGTGAGATGCAACTGCAAACTAGAGATGATCTGAATTCTTTAACAATGCGACTCAATTTATTGATACTTAAAAATATTTGAAACAGGCAATTAACCCACTAGCATTTTCGTTGCAATACATTTTTATATCTGATAGGTACCACAGTTCATCCTGTTTGTGACCGAGATTCGCAACTAATCGAAGCCATCATTTTATTTCGGCGCATCCCATTATGAATGAATCCAAAGACAGAATCTAATTCAAGCCCATCCCTACAAAGTGAATTAGTAATCTAGCCTAACTTTTATTCTTTTGACTTTTGTACTGTTGTGTGTGACTATAAGCTTGTGTTTTGTGCTTATAATGATCAATGTCAAAATGTTAGGTTAGCACTGGCTATCGATATCGAATATCAATACTTTATATCCCATCACTATAGGATATCACTGACGTCAGAGGTTGTTTGCGCGGCATTTTCCGGCATTTGAAATAATTTTTGGAATATCTCTCACAGCCGATTCCAAAAAACAAAACAAGTGATTTTGTCATATTTACTAGGCTCTAAGGAACGCGTAAATGACATAATATTTTTTTCTGAAAGTACCCTATTTCATTCCATATTACTACTATGTTATTCCTAAATTTATTTAGTCAAAGTTGAGAAGCAAAGAAACAGTAGCAGTAATGTCATCTGCTTCTGATATAGAAGTAACATTGCTTCGTATTTTCAAATTTGACCGGCAGTTTGTTTGATATGAAAACAAACAGACTCTTCAGAGTTTATTCATAACTATATGCGTGCGTACCAGAGATATTGCTGGTTATTGTGATGTTACCTCGTTGTTCTTGAACAAATATACTATGAAGTGGTATCCTGTCGAGTTCAACCAGATCGCGAAATAGAAAAAATAAGCCAACGAACTGGGTATCGATGTTTAGAGAGAAAAATTTGTGTTAAGGAGGTTGACTTGGTACTTTCTACACAGTTTGGAGTTACATTTACATTTGACTATGTATTGACTAATTGATAAACAAATGGACCGCTAGATGTCACACTGGATAAGAACACTATCGTTTAAAAAAAACATATTCAGTCCATTGCAGCCAGACTAAACAGCAGAAATAACATCCTCCAAAAATTATGTGGAACCTCTTAGGGTGCTTCCGCTTCTACGCTCCGTACTGAGCCTCTGTTTCTCTGCAGCTGAATTTTGCTCGCCAGTGTGGCTAAATACCTCACATACCAGACTAATAGACGTCAAGTTAAACACTTCTATGAGAACTGTTACGAGATGCTTCAAATCAACCCCAATTACTGGCTGCCAACACTCAACCAAATAGCTCCACCACCCATCCGTCAATAAAATGTCCTTCTGAAAGAATATAACAAAATCAAAACAAATCTACCGTGCAAGGCTTTCGCGGCCATCGTCCAATGAATTTGTGGTTCTTGGGTTTTTAGGCCGGCGTCGTTTAGCGTTAAGGCTTGACGTTTCGCCACCACGAGTGGATGGCATCTTCAGAAGCTATTTCACTTCGGCGACTTCCAAAGTACTGACGGCTGGAGGATCTGCACCTGCATTTATACCTGTCAACGGTGACGTGGCCCAATCAGGTAACGTTGGTAGCCCCGCCCCCTTGCGATATGGCAGTGTCTTCAGGTCCTTTGGGATGGGTACCCATGTCCGGTTGACTTTCTGTATTTCTTCTTTTCTATTGAAATTATTGTGGTGTTTTTGTATCTCGATGGCTTCTCTGTTAAGTCTGGCATAGTATGAAGATGTTGCGGCAAGAACCTGAGTTTCTTCAAACTTGATCTTATGGCCTCCTTCCTTAAGCGCATGTTCGGCTACCGCTGATTTTTCGGTATAACCTAGTCGACAGCTAGCCTTATGTTCTGAAATCCTTGTGTTCATCGATCGCTTCGTTGTTCCTATGTATACACTCCCATATGTACATGGTATGCGATAAACCCCCGGTGAAGTGAGTGGGTCTCTTTTATCCTTCACCGTTCTCAAATACTCCTGTATCTTTCTTGTGGGCTTGTAGATGGTCTTGACGTTTTCTTTTCGTAACATTTTTCCTATTCTGTCTGTTATTCCAGGCACATATGGTAGAAAAGCTCTTGCTATCGGTTCAGGTTCTTGTTTTGCCCTATTTCTTCTCATTGTTCTTGTTATTTCTTTCTCTGTATAGCCATTTTTGCCTTAAGAGCGTTCTTTAGGTGTGCCAGTTCCGTGTCGAGTTCCTCTGGTTCGCACACTTTTCTAGCCCGATCTGTCAAAGTTCTAATAATTCCGTACTTCTGAGATGATTCTTTGTGTAAGTACCGGTCAGTATGTACAGGGTTGGGATAAAGTATGGAACCAAGCAAATAACTTTGGAACGGAAAGAGTGATATTGCTGAAAATTTGCAGGCAAGTGTAGTGACGTCTAGTTCATCCGAAGACATTATGTTAGCTATTAATGTACTTCCGGTTTAACCGGAAGTACCATCAACTTTTTTAATTTAAATGGGGCACCCTGTGTATTTTTGCAGATTTTAATTCATCTTTTTTTTTTCGAATACGTCCATAGTGGATTTAGCATTAGTTTCTGTAAAAACGGAAAAGATAAAGCCTCTTTATCATTTCAGGTGTTTAAAATGCCGGTCATTCAAAGTCGATCGCGTGAAAACTCACAAAGAAGTGTGTCAACTTTTAATGATTTGCGTCCCGACAGGGGTCCTATAACACGTTTGACGGTGACTAAAAAAAAATACAAAAAAAATTACCTCAAACGGGAAGACCGCAGACCGCCACGGACGAATTTGTGAGACAATTTTTTCAAGAAACAAATACTAAACCCACTATGGACGCATTCGAAAAAAAAGATGAATTAAAATCTGCAAAAATATACAGGGTGTCCCATTTAAATTAAAAAAGTTAGGTCCGGTTAAACCGGAAGTACATTAATAGCTAACATAATGTCTTCGGATGCATTAGACGTCACTACACTTGCCTGCAAATTTTCAGCAATATCACTCTTTCCGTTCCAAAGTTATTTGCATGGTTCCATACTTTATCCCAACCCTGTATATAGAATCTTCTGCAAGAACTTCTCTACACGAACTTAAAATGCTACATTTTTGATGAGCCCTTCATTGGTCAGACTTCTTTTTCCGGGAACCAGTGCTTGTTGTCGAAACATATTAATTCTTTACAAAAAAATAATTTCAAGTAAATTTTGTTGAATCAACCTCCTGCATTTCATTTCTCATCTACAATTGACTTCGTCATTCTGGTGTCCAAGACTACCATGTGAGGGCAGCTTGGGAGGTTGTACCTCTAGAATCTATCAACAACAAGATTACGGGCATGACGCATAGGATATAGAGGAGTGCATTCGTCAACACGGAGGGCCCACGCATTATTGAGCTGTTGTATTTTTTCATAAACTAAGCATGGTAAATGAGTTCGATTATTTTTTTCATCAACCGCAATCTTTTTTTTTTCTATGTGTTCAGATGTCACTTGCGAGTAGTATAAGTTCTTTAGCTTGACGGAGATGTCCAGAGATTGCTCTCTATCGTATTAGATGTTGATTTTACAACCACACTTCTGTTTGCCTTCTAACGGTTCCTGCTGTTAGCCTTACGGCCCAGGAAATTATTCCTTGACCTTTGACTTCCAAGCGCGTCCGTCATTTCATTACCACTAACTCCAGCGTCACTCACCAGTCGGCACTCACATAAGTGACACTTGATGTCTTGCCGAAATGTCATCCAAGACCCTTCAACATTGCAGAACGAGCCTTGATGTAAACCTTCAAGAACTCAATACTTTTAATGCTATATGTCTATCAGAGCAGATAGTAATCCGCCTCCCAGGCATCTGAATTTCGTGAATACGAGAGGCACAAGTTAAAATCGCGTATATTTCTGCTTGGAACACCGTACTGTATCCCCCAAAAGAGAGGTAGAGTTAACACCCTATCACTCAACACCTGAGTTGCTCTCTAGCAAACCCTACCGGTTGCTAGGGAACTCCTGTGAAGCTTCATTGCAACATTTCACCTTCGTAGAAGGCTATGAACTCGAAACTTTCGAAATGGGTGAAAGTGCATAACCAGATGATACTTTATCACGATTTAGAGTGTTCGGCGAGCATAAGAAATTGAAAAACTTGTGAATTAGTCCCACTGGACCATAAACTGCGTGAAATATCACGAAAAGTCATTCACAAAGATTACCGGAAAGTAATATAAGGTAAGTCAGCCAAAATAACATCCATTTGACCCCTCGCAGCGTCTGCGGCTGATGTGCTGGAGTCTGTCTCCAGTCTCCAGTTTTCTGTGACAGTCTGTAAACGGATGGACGTGGACACGTTTCTAAACTTATCTCCGTTTGACTGACAGCTTCGATCTCGACGATTAGTCAGCCTAACGGCTATTTTTGACGGCACTAATGCGTACACAGCGACGGCGGTAGATAGGAAGCTCAAGAAACAGCTACTGATAAAACTTCTCTGAATGAAATTTAAAAAAGGGTTTTTTGGCCGAAGCCAAAACCAGAACGTCCCTATATGGTCATATTTTTATGTCAAGAAAAAATTAAAAATATTTGGTCAATCGGTTAATCATACATTATTAACACAGCATAATAAACAACCAGCATCATATCTCTGAGGATTTCCTAAATAAAAATGGTTTCCAAAAAATTTGACCTTGGGAGGGTTTATGGATGATTTTGTGGAGATGCGAAAATGAAAATATCGATACCGGTACCAACTCGATATTTTCTAGCCAAATAGACGCGTTTGATTCGTACAGAGCATTTTGTGCAACTAATTACACCCCTCAATAATGGGCCTATACCACATTTTTTGTTTATTGGCTTAAACGAACCCTGACACCACGTAGATGCCATAAATAATTTTACAAAATTTTTCTATCATATTTATAACCGAAAAAAATTGCTCTAAATATTGAATTTTTTGAATCCATACACTTCCAGCCCAGGTCGTGACGTCACCTGTAGGGAACCAATAAGAGCTCACTGGTACAAAACAATAGCATCCGCTCATAGCCATCGGACCACGAAAGGACGCTTCTCATTGGTTCCCTACAGAAAGGACGCTTCTCATTGGTTCCCTACAGGTGACGTCATCATCGGCTATTTCAAATTACAGTACAATTTTCTTTTTAGTGTTATTCTCATTTGGATCAAGTTTTCTGCTGACTTTTTACAGTAAACGGTCCTATGTATCATCAAAAATGATACCGCAGTAAATAAATTGATCAATTTGAGATCACGGTATAGGACCATCATATAACTATTTTCGATACCGATACAAAAGTATCAATACCAGCTTGGAATGCCTCAGAAAGTGTCGATGACAAAAATACTCGATATTAGTGCAGAAGTATCGAAGTATCGTTAGCATCCCTATAAAAAAACCTCCAAAAGTGGGGATGGGCGTGTAATTTCCGCCATCTTGAGTTATTGTGCTGGTTGTTTATTATGCTGTGTTATTAATTTAGTCAATCTGAATCATTCAATTTTTTTTTATTTTAGTTGCCAAGCTGGTAGGTACCTAAAATGCCGATACAAACGCTTCGGACACAGATAGACGATAGCCTTTAGCAGCTTGAGCAGAGCACTATATCCCCTACCTTCCACTTCGATTGTTTAGAACATACGATCCGCAGAGTTGCCAGTTGTAGCGATTTACCACCAAAGTGGCAATTCCAAAACCGAGTTACCAATCAAAAATCGTAGCTGGGTAATTAACGACGGCATCCCAGAAACTTTTTTTTGTTCCGCTGTAGGAGGCTGTATACACCAGAGCAACTACTGCTGCTCTACAAGGCACAGATCCGAACAGCGCTGGAGTATTGCTCCAATTTGTTATTTGAAATTTGTAGACAAGGTAGATGTTTCAAAAGGTCTGCTTTGGATTTCCGTTGTCTATATAATTTTTTGATTACAACGTTTCGATTGATGTGGTATCTTCAATCGTCTTCAGGTAAACTGTCAAACATGTTCCTTTCATTGCTATTTATTCTCGTCTAGCTGACGTGTCGTTTTTCGTGGCTCGTCCTCATTAGTTGCTGTGCGTTCTGCTGAGTGCGTCAGTGACGTCGCTTCTTGCTGATGATAACGTGGCCGTTGATAGTCACTGAGTCCCACGTTTGTGTCCAAGTTTGTTCTGTCCAATTTTAGTTTTTTTATATTTCTTATGAGGGGCTGCCATATTGGTCTAATTTCCACACTAGGCTTGCTGTACACGTTTTTGTTGCTGGCGATATAAGCTGCTTCCTTGAATTTCCGGCGATACCATTGAGGTTCTTTGTCGATAACCTGTGCATCTTCCCAAATAATTTTATGATGCTCGGTCCAAGCGTGATCTGCTATTCCGGACTTTCCTGTCTCTGCTCTCTGGGTGTTGAGTCTGTGCTCCTTAATTCTCGCTTCCAAGGGTCTTTTCGTTTCACCAATGTATACTTTGCCACATTCACAAGGACAAGTTTTATATGCAAGAAGATGGATTACCCATGGGATCACCGCTATCTCCAATCGTGGCCAACCTTTACATGGAATGGTTCGAATCAACTGCCATTGAAACCTCTGATGTTAAACCGAAGTTATGGCTTCGCTATGTTGATGACACATTCATAATCTGGAACCGTGGAGACGAACAACTGGAAACGTTCTTTGCACATCTCAACAACATGAGACCATCGATAAAGTTCACGAAAGAACAAGAGAATAATAACAGACTCCTGGAAGCGAGAATTAAGGAGCACAGACTCAACACCCAGAGAGCAGAGACAGGAAAGTCCGGAATAGCAGATCACGCTTGGACCGAGCATCATAAAATTATTTGGGAAGATGCAAAGGTTATTGACAGAGAACCTCAATGGTATCGCCGTAAATTCAAGAAATCTGCTTATATCGCCAGCAAAAAAAACGTGTACAGCAAGCCTAGTGTGGAAATTAGACCAATATGGCAGCCTCTCATAAGAAATATAAAAAAACTAAAATTGGACAGAACAAACTTGGACACAAACGTGGGACTCAGTGACTATCAACGGCCACGTCATCATCAGCAAGAAGCGACGTCACTGACGCACTCAGCAGAACGCACAGCAACTAATGAGGACAAGCCACGAAAAACGACAGGTCAGCTAGACGAGAATAAATAGCAATGAAAGGAACATGTTCGACAGTTTACCTGAAGACGATTGAAGATATAACATCAATCGAAACGTTGTAATCCAAAAATTATATAGACAATGGAAGTGCGAAGCAGACCTTTTGAAAAATTGCTCCAATGTGTCGTGATGCGCTCCGAAGCACTCTCTAAAGCTTCTAGACACTATCCAGAAGATGGCAATTAGACTATGCGATACGCCTAACCTCACAAAGAAGCTCCACAGCCTGGAACATCGAAGAAAGGTGGCTTATATGTCCCTGTTTCACAGATACCATCACGGAAGATGTTCGAGTGAGCTCCCCCACATAATAACACCAGAGGCCATCCGAACGAGGAACACTAGAGAGGTTCTGCGAGCTCATCCTTACTAATAGGTCAAGGTTCAGACTCCCCGAACCAGACTCCTCCAGCATTTCTTCCTTTGGAGAACTTCGACGCTGTGGAACGAACTGCCGGGGAATTTGTTTACCGACGGCTACAACCTGCAGCGTTTGAAATCTAACGTACACAGAGAGACTTATCCTCTCGCAGCGCTTGTACAGCGTCATAGGCTTTCAGCCTTTGCGGGATGCTGACCTTAACCCTAGAATACTAACCTTATTTTTATACCTATTACTACTAACCTTCGTAAAATTTACTACTTGAGAAAGGATCACAATTTAAAAAAAACGTTTTCATCGTTTATTAACTTTTACTGAAAACTGTTCATAATAAGAATCTTTCTGAATGCAAATATTAATAATAACAAGAAAAATTCCATTTTTGAACTGCAAGACACACAGCAAAGAGCAGATGTTCTCCGCAAAAGGACCTTTGGCAGTGCTCACATTAGCGCGTCGCCATTCTAAGTTTTTTGAAGGACAGTGTTGGCGTCTTGCACTCTTGTTTAGACTAGGAGTGGCTCTATCCTCTGATCCATCTTGGTTTAATATATTCTCAATAATTAATCTTAGCGAGCGGGTTAAAGTTAGTCAAGTTTTTCATTGTACCAACCATGGTTTTATTAGCTGGTTTTATGATAAATACATAATTTTTTTTCTCGAGGTGGTTCCTAGCTCTCTGTTTGTTGGTTGTGATTACACACAATCCATGAATTCAGACTCAGATGGACTAAAGGCTTCTTGAACACTATATTCGCTCTCGGAACCACTATCCAACGCACTCTATTCTCCTCATTTTCACCGGGCATTAATCCTGCTAAACCTTGTTTCGCTTCTAATGGTAATTATCTTTGTCATATCCCATTTGTTAGCTTCCATAATGTTATGTTTTGAAAGAACTTAGAAACTAACGATATTGACAAAAAATAATCAAAATAACGCTAAACTGGTCTTATGTTTAAATATAACATTTATACTAGCCTTCGTAAAATTTACGACGCCGTCGTCCAAATAAAACTATTCCAATTACTATCAAATGCACTATGGGTCACTAACTTACTCACAACGATCTAATAGATTAGGCGAGCGTACAAGGTCAAGGGCTAAACCGCGTCGATAAAATTGCAGATTAAACCAAGTCTCGTCGTAAAATTTAGGATGGTTAGTATTCTAAGGTTAAAAAAACTTTTTTCCCCGGGAACTAATACGTTACACATCCCAACTGTTATCTACGCCACTGTCTGCTAAAATTGGATTTCCATCAAGAGCCACTTTTCTGGTTTAATTTCCCAACGTTCAGCTGGTCGTATACACTCGTGGCAGGCCAGTTAGCCTTGTTTACATTAAAGACATATTCCTAATTTATGCGCCAATAATTAAGGTGTAAGCTCCTCCGTAATTCACGCTAAAGATCGCTGCGTTGCGTTGCCGCCAGCTCTTCAAACGATGACAGAAGAGGAATGTTAGCGTAAACAGAGAGCAGGTCAAATACCATTGAAAACCGAATTTGCTTGATGATGATGATAACCTCTCCATCTACAAGTCGTGATAACTAAGCTGTTTACGCATCTATAATTTGGGAGGCTGAGGCATTTCACAAGTATTTTTGGAATCACCTTGCTCTTTTTAGCAACCGGGAGACGTTTGTGGTGTGTTCATGTTTCACCAAGTCCACAACATCTAGGAGGCGGATTACTATCTGCTCTGACAGTCAGGCAGCCATCAAAGCACTGAGTGCTTGGAAAATAACGTCAGGACTGGTCCTGGAGTGCAGGAGGGCTCTTGACGACATCTCAGCTAAACACAAGGTATCACTGATGTGGGTACCTGGGCATGCTGGGGTAAAGGGTAACGACATGGCGAATCATCTGGCTAGGATGATTAAGGCAATCAGTATGTAAAAAATTTATTTTTTACCTACACAAAAATGGATAGATCAGTTTGAATTATTGAATACAATAGCCTGCATCGATTCAATAATTTGCATTTTTCTCGAAAACGGTTAGCCCTATCGAGATATAACAAGAGACTATTTTTACGTAGAAATCTCTGAGACATCATATTCTAAAATCAAAATAGTAATACAGCAAAGTCACAGCCTTTCATATTTTATAATCTCTGCGATATTCAATTTTTTCCTGATATCTACCGCAAATGGTGATTTACACCTAAACGGTTCGCTTTAGGTCCCATGTATGATACATAAAGTCACACTAGAATTCACCAAGGAATCTGGATATGGGGTGTTCCATTTAAAAAAAACATAACTTTGATATATTTCGTGTTTTTGGGACAACCTGTATAACATGAAAATATTTTTAAAATGTAGCCTTTATGGATCTCTATCCATCCGAAATTATTATTTTATTTTTTATCAAATACTTTAGCCATAATGCTCCGTGTCGAATAACCCTGTATAGGTATAAACCACAGAGTTAACATCTCTAGAGGGAGCCTAATTTGAATATTGGCCAGCCAACATCTATAGCGCTATTGCCACTCTTCTTCGTCCGCTTAAGGACCTTCCAGTTTCTTCAAAATCTGGCAGTTTCCGCAGTTTGAACACATGTTCCTCAAAGTATTTAACTGGATATTTAACTATACATTCCAATATACTTGCAATGTAACTGATTTACGTAAAGATAATTTGTATTGATTTAATGAAATCTCAAAAATGGTAAATTTCATAGCGAAATGTTGCAATAACTTCTAATATGTCATAAATCTAGCAACCTACAATCGGCGAGCCCTTAAGCTGTCATGTGGCTGTCATTGTAGTTGTGGTTATTGCATGTGTCGAGATTTTTGTGATTTTTGTGATTTTTGATAGGTGAGTATAGGTTTTGTTTTAGTTTTCAGCAACGTAATGTATGGGGATAACTGGGAACAAAAGTAACTTCACTCCAGTTTGAGGAATAGGTTATTACTGCATGTGAATAAATACATACATATTTGTATTCTATACTATTTATTATTTTTACCTATCGCCCTTATACAGTTTCTTTACCAGGTGGTAAGTATACGCATTACATTCATTTCAATCAACATGAATTTTCCAAATTCCATTTTTTAAACTATTTGAGGACGTGAAATGCAAAAATGTATGCCAAATTTACTTACAGAAAATCTATCTATGAGAATTTTACAGAACTGGATATTACCTATTGCAATTATTATATTTTATTGCTGAGGTAAAGACACGATGCATCCATTCCAACAGGCTACATTTCAGAACACTGTTTTGAAAAACACTTCATGGTAATAATAAATTATCAACTGTTACAATGAAATTATAATAAGAGTAACTCTCTAAGTATAGCTAAATACTAATACAACTTATTGGTATCAGTTTGTAACATCACAGTAATAATTGAATCTATAAATGAACATCCAATTTTAATATAAAGTCGCACGCCACTGTTAATGCCCTCCAGCTGTCAAAATTTCCGTTACATATTGGCTGGTCAGCGACCTGTGCATTTTGTTGTTTACACTCCCTCTATAGATGTTAACTCTGTGGTATAAACAAAACTCAAAAATTTGTCACAAAAATTCGTACTATAATTATATGTACGCCCTAAATCTACATAAAATACTCAGTAATTGTTGTTTGCCTTTTTGCAACTGGTTCTCGACGGTCTAAAAAGTTATAAACTTGTAACTCGACATTATAAATATTATTAAAGACACTTTCGAGCGACTCTAAATATCGAGGCGTAAGTTTCATTGCTCGAGATGCCTCACTGCGATCTGGAATCGACTTTTCGGGTTTCGAATCACTTCCACTACTATTGTTTTGTTCATTTTGATTCTGATGTAGAACTCCGCTAACGATTTCAATATCTGAAGGATTTTCCGATATCACCCCACAACAAATCATCTTCGAGTCCGTTATATCCGGTTTTAACCAGTTCGCGTCGGAAAAATGTGTCTGTTATACCCGGAGTGTCTGTTATAGAGAGTCTGTTATAACAGAAAAGTTTCTATAAGTCACGCATATGATTTTAAACGGACCACGAGATAAGTCCGTTATAGACGGATGTCCCTTATAACAGGGTCCATGATAAGCGGAGTCAACTGTATCTCGAAAGTTTTTACTATAAACGCGTCGACCAGATTGACTCGTGTACGGAGGGGCTAAGAGATCACGACGCACTTTCTGACCAGGCGAGAATTTCAAGTGGCACATTCCACGGAAACATTCATCCGATGCCGAGAGAGAGAAGATTGACCGCACAACGAGCGAGCATTTAGGGACAATGAGAGGCAAGAGAGCCATCATCCTGCCACAATCAGTGGTCTGGTCTGTGGTCTCGAAAAAAGAGAACCGTAATGCCTACTCTTCATTCATTATCACGTCCCTCATGTCAGCTGTCAAAACAGGCACAGCGACGTCGTTGATTCGCTTCCACGAAAAGTTACAAGTCACCATCGCCCCCGGTCACTTGATTGTGACGATCGGGTCGAGTGGGATCCACGATTGTTCCTTGAATTTCTTACGGGTTTCTTGGAAACAGCAACCGCTTTGTTCTGACAGTGCAGGACGGTTTCCAGATGCAAATCAAGACCTTTACTTCTTACATCGAAAATTTTTCGATATGCTTTTTGTAGGTTTTATGATGTCCATTGAACATTTACTCTGAATTTGTGATGCGACAGGTATTGGACAACTGGAATGGCGGTATAACAATTATTGGTGGAAGCAAAGTATCCAACTTACGATACAACCCTTATTGCTGCTTCTCAGGAAGAACTAGTAGCTCTTTTTTTATTTATGTTATTGGGCTCTGATCTGAGATCAACTGGCCAGTTCTATTTTGGATGGACATCTATTTTGTCTTAATAATAATACGAACATTCTTATATACAAAGTTATATAATAGATACAAACTATTATATAACTTTTGCACAGTTGTTTTCACCAGCTAGTATAGAGATCATATTAGCAGGTAACGGAATATAGTTTGACAATCTGTGATACAGGTCTGTTACCTCATTACTGATCAATTGGCATTCTAATATACAGTGTTGAGCAGTACCAATCCACATCTGCAGTGAGGGTCATCGTCTAGCCCTATTCTAGTTTTGTGTTGAGGGCTTAAGCAATGGCCACACCTCAATCTGCAAAATGTTCTCACAAGTGTTCTATTCGTTCCTCTCTTAAACCAGGGTTCTGTTCTTATGTTCTGCTGGATCTGTTTGTATATCGTTCCGGATGGATTTCTATGGTAGTGTTCACTCCACTTTTCTTTCAGGTTCTTGTTTAATTTACTGTTCAAGTCACTGTAGGGAATTTTGAAATTCCTTATCAATATTCCATCTGTAGTCGCCATCTTTGCTAGTATGTCGACTGTGTGTTTTGAGGTATACCCGTATGTCCTTTAATCCATACAATTTTTCCATTTTTATCCAAATTGTTGTGTCTGCAAGTCAATTTCATTATGTTTGAGATGATATGGTTGGAAGTCGGTGAAATATTTAAATGCTCTAATCTCATAGCTGCACTCTTGCTGTCGCTGAAGATTATAACGTCTCAGTCTCAGTATTACTGAGAGAATATTCTAGTGCTTTTTGAATGGCTGTCAACTCAGCTGTATATATTGAACAATCTGGAGGAAGTTTGTATAATCCTTGATATTTTTTATTTTCATGGTGGAAAGCGCATCCTACACCGTTTGTCGTTTTTGAACCGTCTGTGTATATGTGTTCACATTGATCCCATTTTTCTTCTATCTGCTGTTGAATTTGATGTATGTGGTAGGGTCAGCTTGATGAAAGTTCGTATATTCTACCCCTAGTTTGAAGTTGTAATTCTTGTATTCTGTGGTAGGGGTGTAATACGCTGGAATATATTTGATCTCGATTGGTAATAAGTACTCATAGCTTTCTATAAGTAAAGGGAGTTTTTTATGCTGCCAGTATTTGCTAGTCAGACCCAAAATGAAAAGTTTATGAATAGATGCAACCTTGTCTTTGCTGCTTCAGTACTGCTCTTGTACTCAGTTTTTGTCTTCTTAGATACAAAGGAGGTTCATTGCACTCTACCTCCATTACACTGATTGGAGTACTTGGTAAGTATCCAACACAAAGTCTTAAACATTTGTTTTTTATTTAATTTAATGTAATCTAGTAGCTCTATTAAACACCTTAGAACAACTCAGTGCAGCATATAATCTTGGTATTAACTATAACAAGATCAAGGTTATGATCATAGATAGAGAGCACGACAATCATCGAGAAATAAAGTCAGTAGGCCGTTGTGAAGTAGTTCAAAATTTTATGTACCTCGGTCCTTTATCGACAATTCGAGTAGCTGTGAAAATGAGATTCAACGGCGCATTCAACAGGCACGTGTGGCCATGCAAAGCTTACTAAAATATGGCGTGACCATCACATCATTAAAGCTACCAAAATGTCGCTGGTTCAGTCTCTTGCGTTCTCCATATTTTTGCAGAGATGCTTTTGAATATGGACGATGAGGAGAATGCTGAGAGTCCTTTATACCGCCCATCGAACTAACATTTCCATACTGGATGAGCTCGGTAATCCAAAGAGACTATCCTCCATTGAGTCGACGAGAATGCTTACATTCTTCGGACATATTCACAGAAGCGATAATATGGAGGAACTTGTAGTTCAAGATCATGCCCCGAGTGGGCGGCGCTGTGGCCGTTCCCCTACACGCTGGGTGGATACGACGAAACAGTTGCTGGATGTGAGTATCAAGAGCGCCGCTGAACTGACAGTAAATCGCGAACGATTGCGAGCTACAGTATATTTTATTCTGTAATCTTTGCTACAGTTCTCAAAACTATTGATAATATTCGTGTCGGCAATATTCTAGCTCCGACTTGATGCATTCTATGAGTTCTATCTTACTAGTGTTGGAAAAACTGTTTGGCCTATTTTGTTATGGCCTAATGTATAAAATCTCACGACAAGCATCGCTACAAGAATTCTTCTTCTCTCCCTTAGATATCAAGACGCCTCTGTACCTATCACAGAGGCAGGGCGCAGGACCCCCAGGGGATTCCGTCGTCTTATAGGAACTTCGCAGGCAACTCCTTGAACGCTGGCTGTTTACTGTTTACTATGCGGAACATTTGCGAAGTTTACCATCTCTGGCGCCTGCAGCTGGCGTGAGTTTACTTAGCAACGTAAACTTTCTAAGATCAAATTTACATATTCTATTAACAGTCTCGCCCCACAGGGTTCCAAGTTGCTCTTCCATCGTCTTGTCTGTTTCTATTTTAACGTACAGGGTGATCTCGCAACAAATGAAACTCATCCACAGTATTCTATACAAAATACGGTATACAGAACAGTGCCTACCTAAAGTCATTGTCTAAAAATGTAACTTCAGAAAAATTCAACATACGGCATGGAGTACCACAGGGATATGTGTTAGGTCCCATCTTTTTTTGGTATACATTAATAACCTAATGACATTAGAAATAAGTGGTCAATTCACTGTATTTGCAGATGACTCTACAATACTCTGGCATGATAACGACATACACGATTTAAACAGAAAAATTGAAAATGATATAATTGTAATCAAAAGATGGTGTGACAGCAATTTTTTATCTTTTGATATCTCGAAAACCGAATTCATGACTTTCAAATGCTTACTTGACGTGATTTACTTAGACAACGAACTATTACATCAAACATACAGCATGAAGTTCTTAGGTCTAACTATTGATCAAAAATTGAATTTTATATCTCATATTGATAATTTAATTAATGAGTTAGCTAAAGTAACTTACATACTAACAACGGTTAGAGGAACTCTTGGAAGAAACACCACCAATATTTGTTATTTTGCATTATTCCAAAGTAGGTTGGGTTACGGCATCCCATTTTGGGGTGTCTGTCCTCATACCTACTTAAATAAATTGTTAGTCTTACAGAAGCGAGCAGTTAGATGCATCGCCAAGAGTAGACCTAGAACTTCATCAAGCCACTATTTTTAGAATACAAAATTATGACCGTAATTGCACTATTTATTTTGGAAACGGCTACATTAATATTCAAAAATAAAACAAAATTTGAGACCATAAATATAGAATATAATATAAGACAAAAGAATGATTTTAAATTAATCACCCCCACATCAGCACTGGTTAAAGATTCAATTATTTACAATGGATCGAAGATTTATAATAAACTTCCTAATTCGTTTAAAATTCAAAAAGATTTAAAAGTTTTTCGTAAAAAACTTAAAAATTTCCTATTTCAAAAACCTTATTACACACTAGATGAGTTCTATGAGGAGTTTTAGTGAATATTCCACATTTTGTTGATACAGCTTTGTCAATAAGAAATTTGTAATTTCTTAGACAATGAAGCATATTTATCTATCTATCTACCTTATTCATTTTCATTCATCTTCAAGGAGCTATAATATCATATGTATAGCAGCTACGAAGACTGAATGAGCAGGTCTTAGGAAGAAAGAAGAGATCCATCATTTCTAAACAGAAGCTTTATACAGCTGACAGCAGGAATTTTTATGTGTCAGCAATCAAATTCGTTTGTTAGATGATTTCGTCGAATCATCACGCTGTCTACTTTCAATAGGTAGGCATTATAATATCATATTCGGGTTACAGCAGGGCTGACAGTTGAATTTTTATTTTATCTAGTGTATACAAGGTGAATTAAAATTATGAGGTCCTCTAACAAAGTTGGTAAATTTTATCGTAAAAAATGTAGGTAATTCGTGCCTTCAAGTTCTCAGGCAGCTCAAAAGACCCAAAAAGTTTGCCGTTTAAAATTCTGGTTCTCAGACTTACTTTAAAGTGATACTAGGATCCACCTTCTCGCATTAAATGTGCCCGGCTAATAAGTAGATCTTTTTTAAGAAGACGTTGGGCATGTATTGAGGCTGATGGTAAACAATTTGAACATTTATTATAACAAAAAATGTTATTTTCCTACCAGTTTTATTCCAATAAACCTAAACCAAACTAGGTCAAGGTTTTTCATTATTTTATTAATTTTTTCACCTTTGCTGACTTTGGTAAAAGTGGCGCCACTATCTATCTCGCTAACTCATGGCAAACATGTCCATTATTCACCTCTCTCGTCATTTTGCCGTAAAATTAAGCACCTACCAAGAGCTTGTGCGAATAAAAATCATTTGAACTGTGCAAAATGGGTTAGCAAACATCGGGTTACTTGAGGTTTTTATTTATTTGTTCGTTTTTTTTTTGTATGAGACTAACAAGTATTGTACCATTTTATAATCCTGATTAAATGCTAAAACTTTTAATGGCACTTGCCACGGCACTTTAGTACATTTTTTTTAAGGAGGACCTTTCAAAGTCAACAAACTTTGAAAATATTAAATTCATAGTTTAACAAATAGTCTTAATTCTAGAAAACCTGGGGTAAATATGTCACTATTTTTTACTGTAGTTCTAGAAATGTTATTTAGGCTTACGGTTCCAAAGTTTAAATGAACAAGGATAATAAAAATCAACCACAATAACCGAAAAATGCATGGGATAGATTTTTTCTGATTTTTTCATGTACAATCAATCCTGTCACCCCGACAATTAGGAAGAAACAGACTACCAATCTTTTGTAAACCACTGTCACAAAATTCGGAAAATAGTTCTAGATGAAGGCAATTTTTGAATCTCATCTAGTATAACTGCGGAAGCAATGAAGGCAATACATTCAAAATTGGTATAAAAATAAGCTTTCTACCTTCTGCCTTCTTATAATGAAGATTCTGTACTTCGCTGACCTATACGAACATTACCTTTGAAGGCACATCTGCTTGATACATGTTGCACTTCATAATCAATTAACATGTAACTTGGAAACTACTAGCTTCATTGTAATGCCATTTTGACACCGTATTGTTGCCACAAATGAAATAAAAAAGAAACAAAATATCGATAGAATAATATTCAAACTGCCCATACCTTTCTTTTGGCTTTTCAACGTTTTTTTTACATTGATGCAAGCTGGCCTTGACGTTTCGCCACTACGTGTGGATATCATCCTCAGAAGCTGTTACCTATTCGATGCCTCCCGAGATTCTGAGACAATTTTGAGATGAATGCTAAGTTTTGATAATTAAATCGGCAACTATCTTCACACTTTAAAAACAACATTGCTCAATGGTCAATACATCCTGTCAACGAACAAAACAGGAGGTCTTAGGGACCTGTCACCTAATCTGTCATCAGTTTACAGCAAACAGATATAGAAATTGTGGGTTTTGTGCCAATAAGTCTATTCTGCGATAGACACGAGAATAATGGGATAGCTTTAACGCCCGGGATGTCCGTTAAACGTGGGTTTTGTGTGTTACAAAGGGCCCCTGCCGTCTGGCTATTGGATTTGTCTTCGAAGAGACAGTGGCGGTACCAAGGGCGCCGCCAGAAAATTTCACGGGGGGCGACTTTTTTTTTATGGTCGGCCTCCCGCAAAGGCTGAAAGCCTATGACGCTGTAGAAGCGCTGCGATAGGATAGGTGTCGGTTCACGTTAGATTTGAAACGCTGCAGGTTGTAGCCGCCTAGAAACAAATTCCCCGGCAGCTGATTCCACAGCGTCGAGGTTCTCCAAAAGAAGGAATGCAGGAGGAGATTGGTTCGGGGAGTAAGGACCTCGACCTGGTAAGGATAAGCTCGCAGAGCTTCTCTAGTGTTCTTGGTTCGGACGGCCTGTGGTGTTATTATCTGGGAGAGCTCACTCGAACATCTTTCGTGATAGAATCTGTAAAACAGGGATAGGTCAGCCACCCTCCTTAGATGTTCCAGACTGTGGAGGTCCTTTGTAAGGTTAGGCGTATCGATCAGTCTAATCGCTCTCTTCTGGATAGTGTCCAGAAGATTTAGAGAGTGTTTGGGAGCGCATCCCCACACATGGGAGCAATACTCCAGCGATGGTCGGATCTGTGTCTTGTAGAGCAGCAGCAATTGCTCTGGTGTACACAACTTCCTACAGCGAAACAAAACTCCAAGCTTCTGGGATGCCGTTTTCGCAATACTGACGACGTGGTCGTGCCAGGTCATGTTATTGTTGATGTTGATTCCCAAGAGCTTGACGGGAGGTGATTATTCGACTATGGGGTGACCGTTCATTTCCACGGTTGGTGAGCCATCGTGAGACTTCATTGTGAGTGTTGTTGCCTGAGTTTTTTGTACGTTGAACTGTACTTTATTTGCTAATCGCTACTCGACAACCGCCTTGATATCTACGTTGATCTGTGAGGCATGCTGCTGTCGCTGACGAACCGTCTCCTGGAATGATAGTAGCTTGCCTAGTTCCATGTATGACACTAATGGATTGTTATTTCCAGCAGCTCGTTGATGTACAGCAGAAACAGTGTAGGGGATAGGACAGATCCCTGAGGAATACCGGCGTTTGTTGAAAATACGTCTGATGAACAGCCTTCGACTACAGCAAACAGAGATCGGTCGTTCAAAAAGCTATTCAGCCACTGGCGCAGGCCAGGTCGTAGTCCATAAGCAGAAAGCTTGACCAGAAGTCCGTCATGCCACACTCTGTCGAAAGCTTTCGATATGTCAAGTGCAACAACACGGGATTCGCCATGATTGTCTATTGCTCTGTTCCACAAGTGAGTGACGTAGGCAAGGAGGTCACCTGTAGACCTGTGCTTACGGAAGCCTTACTAGCGATCATTTGTGATGTTATTGTTGTCTAGGTATTTCAAGAGCTGTGTGTTAATGACAGTCTCCATAACCCTAGACACCGTGCTGAGAAGAGCCACAGGTCTATAATTGGTGGGATCAGTTTTTTTGCCTTTTTTAGGGATGGGTTGTATGCAGCCAATCTACAACAAAAAAATAATTAAATAGAAGAATTATAAGTTGTATGTTTAAAGTAGAAATATAACTAACTATAAATGTATATATAGAACTTTTAAACATAAACGTAGTGACTTTATTTTCGTTTATTGATAATGAATGAAAATGATTTTACAGATTCTATCACGAAAGACGTTCGAGTGAGATCTCACCACCAAAGGGCATCCCAACGAGGAACACTAAAGAGGCTCTGCGAGCCTTACCAGGTTGAGGTCCCCGAACCAGTCTTGTCCAGCATTCCTTTTTTTGGAGAACTTCGTTTCCCGACGGCTACAACCTGCAGTATTTCAAATCTAACGTGCACCGGCAGCGCTTCTACAGCGCCTTTGCGGGAGGCTGGTCGTAAAAAACTCCGCCACTGTGGTGCATAGACCCGTCAAACACCTATCAGCAGAAGCGTTTAAAAGATTAACAGGATTTGTGTGCGCGCCATCGATTAAAAACATTTGTTGGTTAATTTGTGGGAATTTCCAATGGACGTGCCACGGTATCGTCCCGATCCCAAGCCTGTTGAATGGAGAAGTCACTTCTTGAATGGACGCAGCCACAATGCCATTCAGGTAGTCAGGTTCGTTTTCTGGCTCGTCTTTCGCCTTTCAGACCCCTGTCACTTTGCGCATTGTAAAGTTAATTATGTTTAAATAGCTGCCACGCCATCCTAAATATACCATTAATTTAATAAGTCGACTAGGATATTTTCGGCATCACCGATTCCTTTGGGCATATTTAAAAACTCGTAATTAATATTTTTGACTCCTTTTGTAGGGTATAAAAGTATAAATGGTCATTCTGGAAATGTCTTATAAACATTTAATAACATAGTGAATCAATGAATAAGCAAATGAACAAATTAATTAAATATTTTATTTTTTGCTAATTACTCCGCCGCCCATGCACCGATTTTAAAAATTGTAGTAGCATTACCTACTAGGACCCCACAGTATATCGCCACCCAAATGTTATCACAATCCATGCAGCGGTTACTGAGATTACGAGGCTAGAAAAACGTCAACAGACAGACAGACCGTCGGAAATGAGTGACGTGGGTTTTAGTTATGTAGATATGCTAAAACGCTCAAAATCGAAAATTTTCCGGATTGTGTGGGAAGTACCAATCAGATACCAGCAACAATAATTTTAGTAACATTTTCTTAACATTTACTATTGAAAAATGCCTAAGTCGTTAGGTAAACTGTTGTACATTTTCACAGTATTTTATGTAAAGCTACATATGAAACGGTGATTTGAACTAGGTTTTTTTTTATGGTCAGCCTCCCGCAAAGGCTAAAAGCCTATGACGCTGTAGAGGCGCTTTGAGAGGATAAGTGTCAGTGCACGTTAGATTTGAAACGCTCTGTGTTGCCAGATGAAGTGAAGAGAAATTCGTACAACTCGACTTCCAAAAATCGTGTAAAGTCATAAAAAATATTATATAAATAATTTAAAAGGTACCAAACCAAAATAAGCAAAATAAAGAGCTAACATACCAGCATAACTGCATATACTGATACTTTTTTACTTACCTCCCTCTTCCATTCATTTTCCCCACTCTCTTTTACGCTTCTGCTTATTGGTACTCCACACGTTTATGCTTTTTTGGAAGCCTGGCAAGGCAAGGGCATCATATTTCTGAAGAATCACTGTCAGGTATCATTTATCAGCAGACTGAACGAGAAGGAACAGAATGGTGTTGGTAATCGAACTACGCAAGATGAAATTGACACTGAGTTCTCTAGTATGGACAATTTATTTGATCGCTTGAAAAATTTTTCATAATCGATATCGATATGATCAGGAACGGGGGCGGACCTGAATTAGGTTAGGTAATTTAAGTAAAATTAATTGACTCTTTTTCGCAGTCTAGATTATTAGTTTTAAATTTTTATCAAAAATAGCTATTTTTTTCGAACGCAAAAAATCGTGAGAATTTGTCCTCTATTCGTGTAATCGTGTAATAGGGACCAAAATCGTGTAATTACACGATTAATCGTGTAATCTGGCAACACTGGAAACGCTGCAGGTTGTAGCCGGCGGGAAACAAATTCCTCGGCAGCTCGTTCCACAGCATCGAAGTTCTCCAAAAGAAGGAATGCTGGAGGAGACTGGTTGGTGGAATAGGGACCTCGACCTGGTAAGGGTGAGCTCGCAGAGCCTCTCTAGTGTTCCTCGTTCGGACGGCCTTTGGTGTTATTACCTGGGAGAGCTCACTCGAACATCTTCCTTGATAGAATCTGTAGAACAGGGACAGGTCAGCCACCCTTCTTCGATGTTCCAGGCTATGGAGGTCCTTTGTGAGGTTAGGCGTATCGATTAGTCTAATCGCTCTCTTCTAGATGGTGTCCAGAAGCTTTAGAGAGTGCTTGGGAGTGCATCCTCACACATGAGAGCAATACTCCAGCGATGGTCGGATCTGTGCCTTGTAGAGCAGCAGCAGTTGCTCTGGTGTGTACAGCTTCCTACAGCGGAACAAAACTCCAAGCTTCTGGGATGCCGTTTTAGCAATACTGACGACGTGGTCGTGCCAGGACATGTTGTTGTTGATGTTGACCCCCAAAAGCTTGACGGAAGGTGACTCATGGGGTGACCCTCCATTTTCACGGTTGGTAAGCCAACGTGACACTTCTTCGTAAGTGTTGTACCGTCTCCTGGGATGATAGTGGCTTGCCTGGTTCCATGCACGACACTAATGTACTGTCATCTGCGAAGCTGTAGATTGGATTGGATGTTACTTCCAGCAGCTCGTTGATGTACAGCAGGAACAGTGTAGGGGATAAAACAGATCCCTGAGGAACACCGGCGTTTATTGAAAATACGTCTGATGAACAGCCTTCGACTACGACAAACAGAGATCGGTCGTTCAAAGAGCTATTCAGCCACTGGCGCAGGCCAGGTGGTAGTCCATTAGCAGCAAGCTTGACTAGAAGTCCCTCATGCCACACTTTCAGTTGCTCTGTTCCACAAGTGAGTGACATAGGCCAGAAGGTCACCCGTAGACCTATGCTTACGGAAGCCATACTGGCGATCATTTATGATGTTATTATTGTCCAGGTATTTCAGGGTCTGTGTGTTAATAACAGTCTCCATAACCTTGGACATGATACTGAGAAGAGCCACAGGTCTATAGTTTGTGGGATCGGTTTTTTTGCCTTTCCTAGGGATGAGTTGTACGCAGCCAATCTTCCATGAGGCGGGAAACACGCCTTGCTGATATCATAGTTTGAAGAGCTTGCAAAGAATAGGTGCAAGCTCAGCGGCACAGCGTTTAAGGACAATGGCTGGAATTTGGTCAGGACCAATAGCTTTCTTCGTGTTTAGTTTCTGGAGGATGCTTTTTACATCTCGATGTTGAAATTTGACCTCTGCCATTCTCGAGCTTACGTTAGTGTTGGTAGTCTGATTGCTTCTTTGGAAGTCTCCAGTAGAATTGGCTGCGAGGTAGCCGAATGTTTTGCTATCATAAATAGCAGACCAATTTGCAGAGCTCTAGCTCTGTTCGAACTAAACTGCATGAAAACGTGTATTTTATCTGTATTTTGACACTAGATTACTGACACCCTGTTCAAACAAGTGCATGCTAATTACGTAGTGCCAATCACCGTTTATTGTTCGACAGCAATCATTATGATATTATTTGTATTCGTTCAACTCAAATATTCAAACAACTCATTATTAGGCACTGTCACTCACTATTCATTATTTGTTAGTTTAACAAACATTAGTAATATACTTACTTAGTTACCAATGTATATCGCCAAGTGAAATTCTACCGAAATGATGCATTCAATGTTCATTGTATCTTGTTCTTGCTTCCCACACCGATAGGTGAGGGGAGCATTGTGATCGCGAAAATTTTCGATTTTGAGATAATACGCTTTTTGGGCGTTTCATGATGTCTACATAACAAAAATCCACGTCACTCATTTCCGTCGGTCTGTCTGTCTGTCGGTCTGTCCACACATAAAAATAATTTCTTAGATGGAGCACAGATGCTTTAATTCAAGTATACCATAACTTCCTATACGCGCAAAGTTATGCTAATCTTAAAGTGAGAATACGATATCTTTGACCATATAAGGGTTAGATTGAGAAAGTATCTTCATTGCAAAACTGGGAAATTCTTGATAGTAAGAATACCACAATCTTAAATCAAGCATATGGTAATCTTGACCGAAGTATTTCATAATCTTGACTGAAGCTTCATAATCTTAACCGGGAGCATTTCATAAACTTGACGCAAGTAGCTCAACTTTATTCTAAAATTATGATATCTTGGATGAGGAATCTAGTAGTATTAATTTGAGGATTCAAACTCTTCTATGAGCATGTAGAAATTTTTCTGGAGAAATAGTTCTGCAAAATTTCTTAAATCACATTTAATATACTTAGCACTTATCTAGGAACACCTGAGTCAGGTCTTCGCTTCCCAATTTTTTTAATAGCTCATTCATGGTTGGATAGATCCAGTGATAATGAAGCTGATGGAAACTGGGACGCGACTCAAATCGCGGTGGACCAGCACTACCAGCATATTTGATGACTGATGGTTGACGGTGGTATCACGGGTATCACGTGGCAATGGCAATTTTTTAAGTTTGATCAGATACTATTATGTGCTATTATGCAGGATCCAGGATGCTAAAGACGGCGGCGAATGCGACAATCCGAAAACCGATAATGGCGGCGCGTTGGTAGATGTCAAATAAATGATTTACCTACTTGATACAAATATAGAGTGTGCTTGTAAAACAGCGTTCATTTTGAAACCAAGATTATCATATTGTAAATGGAGGTTCGCATTTGCAAGCTGTCTATATTTTTGATAGAAGTAAACTGGACACCGCTGGAAAAAATGATAATCTTGATATTAAATTATGAAATATTTGTTATTAAATTATTATAGCCTTGGTTGTAAAGAAAATTATATTTTCTTTCGGAGCATATTTCTTTAAGATAAGTATATAAATCAAAAATATATTATTCTTGATACAAATTTTCTATCAATTTCTTATATAGCTATGGAATTGATTTTCATGAAATTTAGACACCGAATTATTACCCTGGCAAGGATGAAAATGCCTATGGTTCTCAAAAATCGTTCAGTGGCGGCGCAGCAATAATAAAAAAACTAAAAATATAACAAAAAAGATCAAACTTTGTTTTTAAGCAATTTGGGGGTTCCGTTTCGTCCAGTTGAAGCTCGCAGAATCAAACTAAATAATAAATAAATAAAATGAAAAAATGATATCACTGTTATGTGTGCGAAGTACTGAGGCGATCAAATTGACTGCATTTTTTAAATATTATACCAGGATTCAGGATACATCAGAAAATTGATCAACTGTTGATTGGCCAATCACAGCGGGCTGCAAACTTCAACTGCGTCAGTTATTAAAGCCATTGCCGCTCATTGAACAATTTACTATCATTATTCAACCGGCATATACGCTCTTTGATAGAAGGAAATTTACACACCGATATAATAATATTTGCCGTAGGAAATTGTGTCAGGCTTTTTGAATAATCTATTTTAAATCCGTACTAGCATCTGGTGGCGAGTTTATTAATCGCACCGTTGAAATGCGAATGGAAGTGCGAACTCTTAACTTTGTCCGGTTCCCAAATTAAAAATTAATCGCTTCCTTTCGTTTACTAATCACGCTCTTATATCAAAGGCTGTTTTCTGGCCGGACGTAAGCTCAAGCTACACAGTTTACTATAAATATACCCGTCGTCAAGATCTTTAGATGACCAGATGGTTCGAATTCGCCTTTTTTATCTTATGTCGTGAAAAAACAACTGTGTCCGAATCAAAGGTTTAATTATAACTGGTGTCTGTATCTTCTTTCGCTCAGGTAGCAGTCACAAAACGCTTCACTACATGTAGCCTTAACGGGTCCCTAACCATCCGAAATTATAATTTTCTTTTTCATCGATTACTTTAGCCATAATGCTTCATCTCGAATAACGTGAATAACCCAGTATAAGTAAATGACTTAGTAAGTACACTTGTTTCAAGCCTGAAAAATGAAAGGACCATCTCTGAACTTCTTCAACAAGCGTTAAACACAATCGACAGCTGGTGCAGGAGGGAACAAATGTCGATAAACCCCCATAAAGCAGTTGTCGTTTCGTTCACCAAAAGACGGAAACTAGACAAGCTCTGCTTACCTAGAATAGCGGGAGAGTCAATCCAGTTTGCAGACGAGGTGAAATATCTTGGTCTTATATTGGACAAAAGACTCACCTTTAACTCTCACGTGGATAACAGAATCGAAAAGGCCCGACTCGCCCTCTGGACACTCAGAAGGATTTGCGGCAAATCTTGGGGCGTTAGTCCTAAGCTGATCTACTGGATATATCAGACGGTGGTCAAACCCATGGTAGTATATGGCACTGTTGTCTGGTAGCAGAAACGCCTACAACGGACAGCCAAAGTCAGGCTGGCGGCGGTGCAACGCACCGCCTGTTTGGTCATCACTGGAGCCATGTCTACCACACCAACGTTAGCCATGGAGACCCTTCTAAACTTAACACCTCTGCACATTGAGGTGGAAAGGGTTGCAAAAGTGGTCGCCTACAGGCTGCTATCAACCGGCAGACCTGACAAAACGGAACTAGGATCAGACACAACGGGTATCATGGGTGAAATTACCCAACACCATATACTCGGAATGGTCTCGGATTATATGGTTCCCCAAGCGCATATAGAGCGATCCTATAACGTCCTTTTCCCAGGCAGGGACGAATGGAGAAGGGACGATTTCATATCACCCTCTGATCTTCCGCTATTCACTGATGGCTCCAAGTCTGAACTGGGGGCAGGAGCGGGAGTAGTGGGTACCAATCCAAGAGTTGAAATTTCAGTCAACCTTAGGAGGTATACCACAGTCTTCCAAGCAGAAATGATTGCCATAGAGCTGGGAGTCAGGGAACTAATCAAAAGGCCCCTGACAAACAGATATATAAAAATCTTTTCAGACAGCCAGGCTGTATTAAAAGCACTGTGCTCCAGTCGGGTTGATTCAAGACTGGTATGGAACTGCATGCACCTCCTCAACAAACTCGGAACGAGAAACAGGGTAACCTTGATTTGGGTTCCGGGTGACTGCGGAGTGGAAGGTAATGTATTGGTCGACGCGCTAGCAAAAGGAGAAACTGAATCCGTGTTCATGGGACCAGAACCATTCGCGGGCATTGCAAAAAGCACCGCTAAAAAGACCATCTCGGACTGGGCAGTGAGGAAAGCACTTCTGAACTGGCGAGATACACCAGGGCTACTGCACTCGAAGGCGTTTATAAGATACCCCTCGAGTCAGGCCCCCCCGAGGATCATGGAATGTAATAGGTATGACCTCCGCATTCTGGTCGGTCTGCTGACGGGACATGGTCGTCTAAGGTACCATATGCGGAAGTTGGGTCTTGAACAAACTTCAGACTGTAGCTTCTGCTATGTGGAGGACGAAACAGCGGAGCATATTCTTTGCTCCTGTCCAGTACTGGATAATGCTAGGTTCCAGACATTCGGATTTCCCCAACTGGAACTTCATGACTTCAAGGAAGTTTCACCCTTCACGTTGATCGCCTTCGTAAAGAGGTGCGGACTGTACGGTGAACTCCAAAAAGGTTTGAGCCACAATAGACACAATCAACCTAACCTAACCTAAGCCTCTGTCCTTTCATTCATTCATTCTAAGGTTACATTGCATTTAGACAATGATTTTTTTTTATAACTGAGCAAACTGAGCAGACAGAGCTTAAATACCAGAGCACCGCGACTGCTGTGAAAGGGTTATGTTAGGGGAAGTTTGTTAACGCGGGATTTGAATGGGCCAACACCCGCAGGCCCAATAAATACATCTTCTGGCAGTCCATTCCAAGCCTTGGACACCCTGGGAATAAATGTGCGGTTGTACCGCTCAGTTCTTGATGTATGAAGAACAACCGTCTTAGGATGAGATGCAGCGGTCGCACGGGTACATCTGATAGGAGCAGTGAGCGCAGGAACGATAAAGAATAGCTCAGAGGAGCAGATTCCGTTGGAAATGATAATGATAAAAATATCCGACCTCCCCGGTACCTAACAAAGTGTAACATCATCCCCATCAAATCTGGGAGCTGCTTCCAGACTGCGTGGCACCAAAAAGAAACAGGAAGCAGGTTGACACGTCTGCGATGCCGACCCTCATTAATCATCTAATCGTAAAAATAAAAATAACAGCCATTTAGCCTTCCACGGCTCGTTTGTAATGAACCCGCCGTAGATGAAGAGTCGAAAAAGGCAACGGGGCTTAGGTCTGGAGCGTCGGGTGGCCATCCCTCCGTGTGGTCGGTCCGTGTTTGTCTTTTGTTTCTTCTGTCTGCCTTCAGGAAGTGCCTGACGGTTTCCTGTTCGCATTCCAATGACCAAACACCATACGTGAGGGAAAAAAGTCCATGTGTGGTTGATGATGGTATATTACTACACTCACGAGCACGAAGAACGAAGCCCTTGAGATTTTATGATCAATTTTTTAAAACACAATTTTTGTAATGTTTCATTGTCAGTATTACTGTACTACAGTATTTACTTACCCCATGGCCGACTCTACACTAGGCCGGAGCCTTAGATGTGGCAACGTGGCTTAGCTGTCAAATAGTTGGCCTATAGTTTCAGAATAATTATTACATTTTATATGTATTAGAGTTCATCTGGGTTAATAAATTAAGAAAAATACTTTTTAGAACTACTACTACTAATACCACTTACATCTGATGTCTGGTTCATCACAGTCAGACACTACAAAATAAAAAAATAAACGCAACCTGTTTCCTGCTGCCTCTTCCACTTCCACTTAAATGAACACTCAATTTACTTTGTAAATTGTCACTTGAGCTAGAAAAATTCACTATTAGGTCACTGTGAAGCCATTCTTGCTGGTCTTGATTCCCTTTTACTATCAAATCTTTTCGTAGGTATGCCCCAGATGCATGCCCAGATGAGTTCTATTAACTGTATTTTTCTGTGATATTTGGGAGGTCCAGAAAACATTATAGGTACCACATTGTGCTTTAAAATAGGTCTTATCCTTTGAAATGTTTGTAAATTATTGTCTTTATCCTTGTAAATATAACCAGCCCTTCCGAGGAATACCTTTCACCCACTTCTGTTTATGTCCCTTATTGGACGCACAATTGCTAGTGCAACCTGGTACTACACACTTTGCAGGCATCTTTTTATCTTTATAGTTTCATTTGTGCAGGTAAATAAGTAGAAACACATTAAAAATCACCTTGAAACGTTCTTTTTACTCTGGAATAAGGTTATGTTGGGCCATGGTTTGGTATGTCCTCTATTGGGCTGCAACCTGGTGCTACACACTTTGCAGGCATCTTTTGATCTTTATAGTTTCATTTGTGCAGGTAAATAAGTAGAAACACATTAAAAATCACCTTGCAACGTTCTTTTTACTCTGGAATAAGGTTATGTTGGGCCATGGTTTGGTATGTCCTCTATTGGGCTTCAACCTGGTACTACACGCTTTGCAGGCATCTTGTTATCTTTATAGTTTCGTTTGTGCATGTAAATAATTAGGAATACATTAATAATCAACTTCCAACCATATTTTCTGCTCTGGAAGAATACACATGACATAACAACAAATAATAACTCGGCCCGCTGATTCAGTGTTGCCATATTTCATACTCCGGCCTAGTGAGTAAAGTCGGCCATGCTTACCCACAAGCAAAACATCAATTTTTTAATTAATTTCTAACAACAGTCAACTGTTTATTTGAAAAAGAAGACTGGATTTAATAAAAAGTGTACTAAAATGAAAACTGTAGAATTGTATCACTCAAAACAGCATAGTTAGCCATGGGATTTTTGTTTTTAATAATTGTGATAGACGTTTGTCAAAGTTTTGCTGTATTTAGCAAGCCGTTTACAAGTTTTGCTGCGTTTATTTGAGCTAAAAATGCCTGATGTTATTAGTCCCCAAACCAAGGCTGCTATATGCTATATGTTGCCCAACGTTATCATCCCGTATCAAATAGCACTGTGCACCGTATTTATACACGTTTTTTGGAAACTGGGTATTACACTAGACCAGGG
Organism: Callosobruchus maculatus; assembly: GCA_951848785.1. NCBI lineage: Eukaryota > Metazoa > Arthropoda > Insecta > Coleoptera > Chrysomelidae > Callosobruchus > Callosobruchus maculatus. Next base: position 4,009,077 of record CATOUR010000048.1, on the reverse strand, counting down.
GCTCCCAACCTGTGCGCCGCGGTATCCTAGTGCGCCGTAGAAAGTAAAGAGGGGCGCCGTGAGTCGATCCTCTAAGTCTAAGCACAAATATTTGTGGTTGCCTAAAAAGCAACAATACCTATTCTGACGCCCGCCACACTTTGAAACTACTGGAGAAGATTACAGCGTACAGGAAGAAACTGCAAGTTTGGATAAAAAAGACGAATGAAGGCGGCGGTCAAGATTGCTTTCCACAATTGTATAAATATGCGGGATCCAATGAACTGGTTGTCTCACAAATCCTGATGGCCCTTTTCAAGGAACACTTATGTAAGCTCACTGAATGGTTTTCAAAATACTTTGCAGATGATGATGTCGAAGAATTTGCGTGGATCCAAGATCCCTTTCATACGCAAGCTCCGCCAGAATTCTCCAAATCCGATTTGGTGGAGTTTTGGTTATCGATTCAAAATGAATATCCAAACCTAACTTCAAAAGCTTTAAGAATTTTTATTCCGTTCGCAACGTGATATTTATATGAAGCTGGATTTCCAGCCGTAGCTGTAATCAAGAACAAATATCGCTCAAGGATCAATGAGGAGCAAGAAATGAGAGTCGCAGTGTCGAATTTTATTCCCCGTTTTAAAAAACTATGCGGAGATCACCAAGCTCAATCGTCACTTTCATTTGACTGTCGTATTTTATTTTTGTTTTTCTTGAGTCTTTCTTTTTGTTTTCTGTTTCAATTCTGAATTCTTATAAATATAATAAAATAAACTTCATTTCCTATTGAGGAAGTTTTTATTTTTGTGTCTACTATTATTGTAGATACCTATTTGTTTCTTCTTCTTCTTCTTCTTCTTCGTGTGCCCTGTGCAATTCCGCACGTCGGCGATCCCTCGTATTCTTCTCACATCATATGTAGGGTGCCATTTTCTGCCTGTCTGAATATTGTGGCGGCATCTCTAATTCCGCACCAATCTCTTATATTTCGAAGCCGAGAGTGCTGTTTCCTCCCCGGACCTCGTCGGCCTTCTATCTTACCTTGCAGTGTCAATTTGGGTATCGAGTATCTGGCACCTCTAAGGATATGACCAAGGTAAAATATTTTTCGATGTTTGACAATATCAAGGAGTTATCTGTTTACGCCAGCGATTCTCAGTACTCCTTCGTTGGTTTTATGTGCAGTCCAGGGAATGCGGAGGAGTTTCCGGAGTGTTCACATTTCCAGTGCTTCTGTGCGGTTCAATGTTTAAGAGACCACGTTTCTGCTCCGTAAAGTAATATGAGCCAAACATAGCACTTCACTACCCGAAGCCGCAGAGCCAACGGAAGACTTCGTGCTAGAAGAAAGTTCTTTAGTTTAAGGGTTGCTATTCTAAGGATCCAAAAAGTAAAAAAAAAACCTTATAATTAAGATCTCCAGCTACCCTCTGTGTTGTCGCCAAGAAGTCTGGGCGAGCGAGACCGGGCATCATCTGTAATTCGATCCGGGGTGGCCGTGACACGGTGACAAGTGACAAACGGTCGACCGCCGCACGCAGCACACAAACAAAAGAAACTCCGGATGAAAACGAAGCCGAGCGTCGTTCCAGGAATCCGAAGTTTGCGGGGGCACAGGAGGAAGCGTTTTGTTATTGTTGGGAGTGAGGGGGTGAGGTGGGGTGGTTGGGGAGGGGGGGAACTGTGGCGCAAATTGCACGTGATGTTCCACTCGGGATATTGATTTATTGTGAGCATCCGCCGAGCCGCATGCACGGCAGGCTATGTACCGTCCGGAAATATCGTTCTCAAATTCCGTAACACATCCTTGTATAAAAAATCGCCGCTGTATATATCAAAGTTTACGGAATACATATTTACGGAATACATATAAGTTGGATCACTCCGCAAAAATATCAAAACGGCCTGCCCCTTGCTCCGTCTCCCCGGTACACCGGTAGCAGTGTACCGACGTCAGCCGGGAGATACGGGGCGGCGCAAAGTAGAGGTTGAACGTGTTTAACGCGAAGTGCATACAGTGTCTCGAAAATATTTGATTTTTTTATCTCGGATTTGTTTGCAGGAGATGGATAATATTTTTAGAAGTTTGATTTTATCAATTACATTTATTAACGGATGGAAAATGACAACCAGATCCATCCTTATTTTGTGGTAAACCTTGAAATGTAAAGGATATAAATACAGTGTGTTTCACGACGATTAAGACAAGCAATATGTCGAAACAGGGCAGTAGTAGAGAATTATAATTTTGGGGTATTTGTTTTTGGTCATGTGACATTCGATTCAAAATTATCAATGGGACACCCTGTACATGTGTGCCTTTCTGTGTTCCTCCCGATAAAACAATTCTAACAAACTACACACGTGGGGTCTAAAGTGATTAATTCAAGACCTACAGGTACTTAAAGGATTGTATCACGCTAAAAGCGTATAGTGAGACAAAATATTCATTCGGTGGTCTCACCATACCACCCAGGGACATTCTAAATTATATTTTAGAGCTCGGAAATATTTTTATTGATAACTTTAAAAATTTAGTTTCTACAGTAGCAATTAGAATGACAGTGAAAAGCAAAATGTCAAAAACAATTTATTCACATCCATGCATGTAAAGCATTTCCACATAATTATCTTTTAAAATTGTACATATGAGTTCGTATATACTATACCATACATTTTTTAAGCTGTGCTCTCAAAAATAAGCCAAACAAACAAAACATTAAGGTAAAAATACTACAGCACCTTTGAAGCAATTTTTACTTATCTACGAAATAGCTACAATATGTGAAATCATTTGAGATTTATTAGTGTATTAGCAAAATAAATGTTATATTTGTATTTGTATGTCTAAATCGGCTGTCAATACTTAGTCTTCGATGACCCTCGTATATACGTAAAACCCAGGCGCTAGCAAGTCCCCGCTAAAAGACCCTCGTACTTGGGCAAAAACCAACGCAAAAACTTACAGGCGCGTGCGGCCGCGGCATCGCTTTGATGTGAGTTCTTCAAAGTGCCCACGGAGAGTGGTACCATGTACCATGTATTCCGTAAACTCTGTATATATGCACGAAGATTTATAATCACCTGCCAGCCGAATTTAGAAGGTCAACCAACAAAAACACCTTGAAAAACATGTGCCCATATTCGCTAAGTGAATTTTTTCCAGCCTGAGCTTATTTGGTGTTTTATTTTATATTTTATATTTTAGTGTTTAGCCTGCCTCTGAATATACGTGATGACACTTTATTTGCTTGTAATGACTTGTTTTGTATTTTCGTTTTTGTTAGTTAGTTGTGAATTCTACCAGGTTTCAAGTATTGTTTGATTATATTTATATTCCGTCTATATTTCTATATTATCTCTATGCACTTTTTATTTTTTGTTTATATGACTAGTCTTATATCATTGTATAATGATCACTAGACAATAAATTCTATTCTATTCTATTCATGCACTTACAAATTTGTAAATCATACCTTGGATATTTCCAGCCAGAGGACAAGCGTATTTACTGTCGGCCAAGATTTATAATGCACATCCTTCACCCAAAAAAAGGTAACATCAAATTTGATGATAAGTTATTATAAGCAAATTTGGTTAGAATTGAGCTTACGATGTACTTCAACCACAACGAGGCACGTATTTGGGAGAGGGGTCCAGGGGGTCCGGACCAAACCCCCCCCCCCCGAAACTTTAGATACTGCCGTACAAAGAATCTAATCCGCAAATATGCCCCCCCCCCCCCCGACGAGAGTAAATTTAAAAGAGGCGGCAATCCTTATCTAGGCCCCATCCAAAGGTCCGAACCCCCCTCCCCGAAACCCTATATATTTTATATGCGGTCTAAAAAATGAAATTTGGGTAGCGATAATTATGTTGTGGGATCGTAGTAGGTAATGCTGCGATAATTTTGAAAATCGATGCACGGGCGGCGGAGTAATCAGCAAAAAACGAGAGATCGTCTTAGGGGGTTCCCGGTCACTTTCTACTTTTTTTGGGTAGGGGTGAAATTGGGTTGGTTGGAGGGTTAGGGGGTTGTAAAACTGAAAAGTTTGTTGTATTCATAATAACCTGTGAAAGAGAGACCTATGGCATAATACATTTTTTTGGATCCATCCGAACATTGCCTTGCCTATTACAGAATGAATGAATAAGGACCAGAGGCTATCCAGCACGGAATGTGGCTGGTGCATAGGCCACACGATGGGCCCTTTTGCGCCTCTATCCGCGCTAGTTCCTAAGACCTGCCCTTTTGGCAAAGGCAAGTACATTCTTAGGTCCTATCCGTTTTTTCTCTATTGGTTCCAAGGTTCTTGAGTCCAGCATAGTCTGCCTGTGATACCCCAGGGTTTCACAGCGACACAAGATGTGTGCCGAGGATTCTTCCTCTTCACCACACTACGTGCACGTTGGGTCGTTGACCACCCTCATCACAAACAAGTGACGCCTAAAGGTGTTGTGATCCGTTAATAGGCCTACTAGCAATCTCAAGTTACTCCTGTCCAGAGAGAGACAAAATCGTCTTATTCTCTCTGCAGGCCCTGCTAGCTAGCCTATTACAGAAATCAACAGACTTGATGATGAGATGTATACATACGAGTGTTCCTTTAGATCGTTCTGTGTTGTGTAACGTGGAAACTATTGAATCGATTTTAATGAAATTTTGAAACAGTATTATCACGGTGACGAGGATGGGAAACACGTATGGTTTTTAGAAATAATGTCAATGACGGCACTGAGCCGTCGCTTCTAGGTGTCCTAGGGGTTTTCTACTTTTCTTGGTTGGGCATAAAATTGAGATGATTGGGGGGGGGTTGTAGAACTGAAAATTATGTAGTATTCATAATAGGCTGTCCATTGACCTGAGAAAGAGAGACCTACCGGCATAAAACACTTTTTTGTGGGCGGATGGGCGATGATTTGGTTGCAAGGAGATCTCAGACTATAGCTTCATACTATGGCAAAATAATAGTATCACCGCAATGTGTGGGACGTACTGATTCATCAACTTGACTTGACAGTCTTTAGCTTCTAAACCGTCCTGAACAACCCGTGGGAAGTATCAAAAATCTATTTTTTTGTGAAAATAGAGCATATTTTGAAAGAAAACAGAAATAACGATTCGTTACGGCTATATCCCGATACAGAATGAGCCCGAGCTTCCTGTTTTGGTCGGTGCCACGCTGTCTGGTCTGGAACCGATGGAAAGTCGTTAAAAAGACATCTCGATCGCGTCACATGGGCGTTGTGCTTTTGTTATTTCAGGGCCTGCTGTTAAATTATCCAGTCGACAAATAATACCTGTTTCCGTTCCTTTGGGAAACACCAGCTTTTTCTTTGAACGGAGGACGGATTCGCTGAATCTCGCTTTCGATGAATTATATATTATGTGTTCGAGAGCTTCCTGTCCGAAAATTTTCTACGTCTTTTTTTTATAACTGAGCAGACCGCGTAGGCAGAGCCTAAATACCAGAGTACCGCGTCTGCTGTGAGAGGGTTATGTTAGGGGAAGTTTTTGACGCGGGATTTGAATGGGTCAATACCCGCAGAGCCAATAAATACATCTCCCGGTAGTCCATTCCAAGCCTTGGACACCCTGGGAACAAATGTGCGGTTGTACCGCTCGGTTCTTGATGTATGAAGAACGACCGCCTTGGGATGAGATGCAGCGGTAGCGCGGGTGCATCTGATAGGAGCGGTGAGCGGCGGAGGACAACTCAGAGGAGGATTCCGTTTGAATATCGGTGGAAGGGTAAGAGGTCACCAACAACACGCCGATGAGAAGGTGGCTGGAGGTGGCGTGTTAAGGTTGGGTCGCCAATTAGCCGAATTGCCCTTCTCTTGAGGGCATCTAGTATAGACAGGGTAGTAGGGGCAGCAGCTCCCCAGACATGAGAGCAATACTCCAGGCCAGGACTTATCTGGGCTTTATATAGCGTGAGGAGGTTACATGGTGAAAAGTACTTTCTGGCTCTAAGTACCCAAGCTTTTTACCAGCAGCTGTTGCAATTGACGCAACGTGTTCGTGCCACATCAAATTTTCTATAATGTTAACTCCTAACAGCTTGAAGGAGTGACGCCTTGGCAGGACCCGGTTGTTCATTAAAACCTGGTGTTGGCGTGGGCACTTCTTGTTTGATAGCGTGCAATACTGGGTCTTGGAGGCATTTTTGAGCCCCCAAGCGGTAATGGTATCAAAATCCTTTGAAAGTGAAGCTGCCACTGCCAGTCTTCTGCATTCCAGCTCGACCACCGAGATTGGTCTATTGCTCATGATCCCTACATGCATCGTACTGCCATCTGCAAAACTGTGGATTGGATTCGTAGTGTTAGAGAGTAAATCGTTAATGTGAAGCAGAAACAATGTCGGAGCCAATAACGATCCCTGCGGAATCCCAGCATTGATGCTATGGAAAGAAGAGGAAAAGCCGTCTACCACGACAGAAATTTTCCGACCTGAGAGGAAGTCTCCAAGCCACCCGCAGAGCTTAACAGGGTCTTACGACGTAAGACGGGAGCTTGTTTAGGAGAGCTGCAGGCCACAGTTGATCGAATGCCTTTGTTAGAATGTATGCCTGATTGGTATTTATTGTAAATTTTATAATGTTAATAAATATCTATTAAAGATTCTAATGGGCAACCACATTTGATTTTCTTCTTTAATATTAGTGCTGTCCTGGATGATTCTGTCCTCAACATCCGGTACGAGACAATGTGCGTTGTACTCGTATAATACATGTTTCTGGCCATTATGTGTTTTTGTGGACCTAGCGAAAGCATTTGACACAATTGATCATATGATACTCATGAAAACTTTACAAAATTATGGTATACGGGTCAAATCTATCATCTAATTAAAAGTTACTTCAGTAATAGAACCACAAACTATTGTGATAAATAAATGCTCTAGTTCTCCATTGCCTATAACATGCGGTGTTCCTCACGGAACGGTACTGGGACCATTATTCTTCAACATATATATAAATAACCTATTTGCGGTTGATGTGAGTGGAGATGTAGTGAGTTTTGCAGACGATACCGCTGTTATATTTTCTGCTGAAAGTTGGGAAATATTAAAATCAACGGCTGAAAATGGTTTTAAAAAAATGTTCAACTGGTTCAGTAGTCGACTTTTAACAGTCAATTTCAACAAGACTCACTTTGTTCCATTCGCGTCGTACGCAAACGGCTTACCGAAATACACCAACTTACAAATCAGTTGTAGACAGGTAGCTCCTATATCAATGGTCACCAGTATCAAGTGCTTAGCAATATATCTAGATTGCCATATCAAATGGAAGGAGCATACAGAATATGTTGTCAAAAAGATAGGTTACGTTATAAGCAAATTTAAACTCCTTTCCACTATACTTACCTATGAACAGATGATCATTGTATACGAAGCACTTGTTCATAGTCATATACGATATTGTATTGTGGTGTGGGGCGCAGCATGTAAAAATAATATAAAAGCAATAGAAATTATACAAAAACGTTTAATAAACATTTTATATAAAGTGAAATGTACATATCCTAGTGACTTGTTGTTCTCTAAAACAAAAATTCTAGATATACGCCAAACATTTTTCATGTCATTAGGTATTTATCAATATAAAAATAAATCAAACTTGACAAAACACGAACATAAATATGACATAAGATATGCATGTAATGTTGTACCAAAAGCAAGGAAAAATACTTTATAACGATGTGATACATTTCTTGCTCCAAGACTATACAATGAGATACCAGAAAGCATAAAATGTCTAGTACCTTTAAATTCATTTAAGTATGGTTTAAAACAATGGATAGTAAATAATAATCGCATTAAAATTCACCAACTTGCAGACATATGTAATACCTATTATTACTAATATCTATAGAATTCAAATATTCCTGAATTAACCCTTATTTGTGGTTTCTATTTTATAATAATTACCTTGTACCCAAGCAAAGTTATTAACTTTTTTGGGGCACTTGTTGTTTGTTGTATTTTATTTATTTTATATTTACAATGAACGCTATACTATTAAAGGACATTCATTTTTTGAGGAAATAGGGCCATAAAATTACTGCCGGCTAAACGTTTTTACATTCTCGTACATTTAGCTAATCATTGAACCTGGACCTTGTCAGAAGATCTTGACATTGAATCATCGCCATGAATCAGAACACCTGTGTATTTAGTTAAACACACATCGGAAAAACCAACACGCCAACCCACCTTTGCTCAGAGATAGAGATGGGACATCGAAAGAAAACATCGATGTTGGACATCGATATCAACATCGACGGTCTGCCATCGATAACTACGATATATCGTATTCAAAACATCGATGTTTCAACATCGCAAAAACATCGATATTCTGGTATTGATGTTCTTCAATTTAAATGTTAGAAATAAATAATGATCTGTATTTCACTACTAAGTATTTCAAAAAACAGCATAGTAAACAGGAAATAATAAAGACCAGAAACTAGCTAAACTAACAAATTTTATTAAATTTTAATAAAAAAATAAAAATAAGTTTTGGTTGTCTATTTCCTTTTTCAAATTGCTTTCAACTTTAACGAATTTGAGAAGATGAAATCAACCAATGTCAAATGTCATCTCAAATCAATTTGAAATAGGACAAACAAAAAACAATTCACATAGAAAACTCCATTGTGAGGATGTGAGCCGAGGTTTTTATCAACTTGCCAAATCTAGTAGCTTGTGATTATACCCCCTCCCATAAATTCGTAATGACGTCAATCAGTCACCATCGCGTCGGTGTTGTTTTAGTACAGAATAGTAGTAACTAGTTCACTGAAAGGAAGTAGAATGCACACCTCTACAAAGGAACCCAAAGCACCTTCAATTGGTATTTTAAATCATGGGGCAAAACCAAAGACCAGAAAACTGCAGACTCGCTAAGTTTACTTTTTTGTATATTCTCAATTTGTAATTGGAACTTTTAAGAAAACATCGATGCAAATTTTTAAAAACATCGATGTTTTCATCGATGGTTCAAGTTAACAACGTCGATGGTAAAAACATCGATCATCGAACCTGAAACATCGATGTTTTCCAAACATCGATAATTATCGCCCACCCCTACTCCGAGATGAATGAAAACGAGTACGAAAATTAAAGCACTCCTACAACGCGACATCGATAAAACTTATCTGGAAAGCATCCGCTCGAGTGAATCTGATAACGATAACGGAAACGGTCCCATTCGTTTGCTCTCAAATACGACAGAATGCTCGCCGTGCCAAATATTCTCTATTTTCTGGAATCGATAAAACCATAAATCGGCAAATGTAGATAGTATTGTATCTGTATCTGTTCAGATAAGTTGCAGGTCGAGGTATATATTGAAATTGCGCTCGAAGATGCCTGGGTGTTGGGTAAGTTCATTTGTTTTGGTGATGGTTTTGTAGTTTTAGTGTTCATTTGAAAAAAAGTCTTGTCAACAACTTATTAACCAAAAACAATTTCACCCCCTGGTATCTTGTGCCATCCAGGGAGTTCCCTTAAAAATTTTAAATGAGAAGGAATATCGAGTAATACCTCGTTTCAAAGGTATGTCGAAGTCCTTTATCTCAACGGATGATTTTTTAAAATTTTCAGTTAGGAAACAAACACATGAAAAAATACCATTTTTTATTGCAAAAATAAATGAAAAACGTGAACGTTTTGTGTAATTGGTGTTTATTTTATTAAGTTTTGCCCGTGTGGGGTCGGGTTAGAATATCTCCCATCTATACCCTGCGTGTCGTAAAAGGCGACTAAAAGGAACACCGAACTACTGTCGGTATAAGCAGTAACCTCTTCTCAACCAACAGCTTCGGGTGGACGAGTTGGGAAGAGTCAAGACATCTTCTTGTCCTTGGGGTGAGAAATTGCCCCTAAAGTGGGATGAACCAGTAGATACCATCTAGTCAACGGCATGAGGATGCAGAAAGCAAATGGGAAACTACTGCATTAAAGATCTTAAAGATATCCCAAGAGAAACTCGTAAAATGTGTAAATGCATCTTACGAGTTCACAACATGTCTGTTAAGACATTGTGGCTATGATGATGATGATGATGATGATGATGATGATGATGATGTATCAAGTTTATAATAATTAAATACTGATGGTAGTGACCAGGAGCAAAGCTGAACTGAACGGTTTTTCAGTCAAATATATTACTATACTTCATACTTCATCATCTTCATCTTCATCTGTGTCATCACTGTCAGTTTCGCTGTCATTAGCTGTACCTAAATTTATTGCGACTGGTTCAATTTCCTCCATTATTTGATCATGTTCCCAAAATTTATTTTTTTCCAATTGTCAGCAGATATTAAGGAGATCCTCCTCCTGTAATATTTTGACTTCTGATAATAAATTCTCTTGTCCCCCCTGACTAATCTTTTGCCGTGTCTCAGCGTTTTTTCTTTTAATCACTGGTTTTAGATGAATCCGTGCAGGCACGTATTTAGGGGGGGTCCAGGGGGTCCGGACCCCCCCTGAAACGTTATAAAATTCCGTCTAAAAAATGGAATCCACAAATTTGCCCCCCCCCCCCCCGCAAATTTAAGGTGACAACTCTATCTGGACCCCCCCCCCCCCCCGAAAGGTCAACTAAGTGACACCCATAATCTGGACCCCCCCCAAAACCAAATCCTGGATACGTGCCTGAATCCGTGGTGGGAAGTTTTCAAATGAACATGCTGTATAATTAAGGATGAGGTAGTAAATAATGGCGATCAGATCAAGGATTTATGGAGTTAACGTTTTATTCGCATCTTGAAAGTATCATCGGCAGAGCGTTCAAAATGTTTTGTAAATCGGAATAGTGTTGAATTGTCACTTTATTCATTTAAAATTCTGTATTGTTCACTAGAATGCTCATTACTGCAATACTGCAGCACAGTATAGTAAACAACCAGCATCATATCTCTGCGGTTTTCCTATATAAAAATGGTAACCACAAAATTTGGGAGGGTTTATGGATGATTTTACGGCTGTGAAGTATGGGTCATCATCATAGTCACAATGTCTTAACAGACATGTTGTGAACTCGCAAAATGTACTCATTTTACGAGTTTCTCTTGAGATTTATTATTTTGTTTATTTCATACATACAATCTCAAAAATAATACAACTAAAATTGTAAAAACACCGTGTGATTATAAGTATCAAAACAAACTTGTTTGACAATTTCAGAAAATAAAAGCAGATGCAGTAATTGACACAGTTGTAGAAAAAGTTTACATTGAAAAATGGAAACAAAAATACGAGTAGACACCTAAGCTGAAAGCTTGTGTGTGTCATATACTGGATGGAAATAACTAAAAGTGATGGTCATGGAGTATGTATATACACAAGAATAAGACAGAAAAAAAAGTGATGATGAAAGAATTTACAAGAAAGTGATTGATAGGCACAAGAATAATTAGAATAATTACAGCACTCAATTAATGATTGAAATAAGCTTATTTAAATTGTATAATATATATTTTTTAATTTCCCTCTTAAATGTATAATTGGTCATTTTTTTATATTCAGCTGGTATATTATTATACAGCTTTATGCCATTAAATTTTATGCATTTCTGGCAAACAGATTTATTGACTCTGTTGTAAGTATAAGATATGTTAATTCTAGTTCTTGTGTCATACATGTGACTTGTTAGTATTTGATCATTTTTAGTATGAATGTATTTTAAAGCAGCAAGTATATATAATCCTTTCACATTTAATAAGTTATTTTCAGTATAGATGAATTTGCAACTTGTCCAATATGGTACTTGAAAAATAGTTCTTAAGATAAAATTCTGGGTAGTTTGCAAAATTTTTAAAGTATTAGTGTATGCTGCACCCCATATACATATTCATCAAAATTGATACTACAAATGAGTTATATACCGTTAGCAGACTCTTTTTGCTTAGGATATTTCTAAGAACAAAGAATTTGTAAATAATTCTCCTCAGTTTTGTACTTATGAGCTCGGCATGACTTTGCCATTTTAAATAGCAGTCAACCATAACTCCCAAGTATTTGATAACATCCACTCTCTCGACACTGTCTTCGCTATCGGCTAAATTTAGATGTTGGCGATTTAGAGGCATACCTGCTTTAGTTGGTGAAAAAGTTACGTACTTAGTTTTAGAGATATTAAGCTTAAGACGATTGATACCTAACCAGTTTTTAACTTTATTTAGAGATGTGTTCGCATTTTTAAACGCAGCATTCCAGGAGTCTCCACTACATATCAATACCGTATCATCAGCATAAGAAATCATTTGACAGTTAAAATTACATCGTAGTAGCTCATTTATATAAATAAGACTGTACCTTGAGGTACTCCAATTTTAATTTTTTCCTCAAAACTCAGATATGAACCTACTTTAACTTGTTGAAATCTGTCACACAAATAATAATAAAAGATCTTTAATGCAGTAGTTTCCCATTTGCTTTCTGCATCCTCATGCCGTTGACCAGATATATCTACTGGTTCATCCGCCTTTAGGGACAATTTCTCACCCCAAGGACAAGCAGGTGTCCTGACTCTCCTCAACTCGTCCACCCAAAGCTGTTGGCTGAGAAGAAGTTACTGCTTATACCGACAGTAGTTCGGTTCCTCTTAGTCGCCTTTTACGACACGCAGGATAAACGATGGGAGATATTCTAACCCGCGTGAAGTTTGGGTAGAGATGCGATAATGAAAATATATACCGGTACCAACTCGATATTTTTTAGCCTCATAAGCGCGTTTGCTTCGTACAGAGAATTTTGTGCAATTGATTACACTCCTCAATAATTATATACCGATACACCTACAAAAGTATCGATACCAGCCTGGAATCGCTCAAAAAGTATCTAAGATAAAAATAGTCGATATTAGTGCAGAAGTACAAGTATCGCAGTACCGCTACCATCCCTACAAAGAATCATCCAAAAGTGGGGATGCGCGTGTAATTTCCGCCAAATTGAGTGATTGTGCTGGTTGTTTACTATGCTGCGACTGCAGTTCCCTCTGGTCTACAAGTTACAATACACAATTTTTCAATTAGAGAGTATACAAAGAAAGTATTCAAGAACATATCTAAAATGGACTGCATAAAAGTATAGAGTTTAAATAAAAATGTTACTACTACCTTAAATCTACCAAAAAGTGCGTTATCATGTTTAGTTCATATCTATGTAAGTGTACCTAAAATTGACTCACACTATCTAAATCTAGATTATTCGTTCTTAACATCTTAGTGATAAGAAAACACTTGATTTAATTTCATACTTGCCATTAATCTCCATTTATTTAACAATAATAAGCATTACAGTCCTTGAGCCCTGACCTAAAAAAAATTATACCACACTGTTGAAGCTTTGTGTATCCGTTATTTGGGTGGAGTGGGACAAACTTTGAACTAGACGACAGAACATTGATATCGTGCATGGAACTAGGCAAGCCACTATCATTCCAGCAACATGCATCACAGATCAACGTAGATATCAAAACTTTTGTCGAGTGGGGATTAGTAAATGAAGTACAGTTTAACGTACAAAAAACTCAGGCAACACTGAAAAAGAAGTCTCACATTGGCTTACCAGCTGTGGAAATGGAGGGTGGTCCAATAGTCGATTAACATTCCGTCAAGCTTTTGAGGATCAACATCAACAATAATGTGTCCTGACCACAGAGTTAACATCTCTAGAGGGAATGTAAACAACAAAATGCACAGGTTGCTGACCAGCCAACATGTAACGGAAATTGTGACAGCTTGAGTGCATTACCAGTGGCATACGATTCTATATTAAAATTGAATGTTCATTAGTAGATTCAATTATTACTGTGATGTTACAAACTGATACAATAAGTTGTATTAGTATCTAGCTATACTTAGAGAGCTACTCTTATTATAACTTGATTGTAACAGTTGATAATTTATTATTACCATGAAGTGTTTCCCCATATATTACACTACTGAAAACCAAAACAAAACCTATACTAACCTATGATAAGTGGTGTTCACTGATTCGTCGCTATTGCAGCGAACTATGCACTTTTTATTTCGTCCCATCATGCAATTATGACAATATTGTTCATAAATAATTTAATTCACACCACAAATAGTCACAAAGTCACTCAAATATACACTAAAACAACAAAAATCTCAACATACGCAATAACCACAACTACAATGACAGCCACATGACAGCTTTAGGGGACGCCGATTGTAGGTTGCCAGATTTACGACATATTAGAAGTTACTGCGACATTCCGCTATGAAATTTACCATTTTTGAGATTTCGTTAAATCAATACAAATTATCTTCACTTAAATCAGTTACATTGCAAGTATATTTTAACGTATAGTTAAAAACCCAGTTAAATACTTTGAGGAGCATGTGTTCAAACCGCGGAAACTGCCAGATTTTGAAGAAACTGTAAGGTTCTTAAGCAGACGAAGAAGAGTGGCAATAGCGCTATAGATGTTGGCTGGCCAATATTCAAATTAGGCTCCCTCTAGAGATGTTAACTCTGTGGTCCTGACTCCACCACGTCATCAGTACTGCTGAAACGGCATCCCAGAAGCTTGGAGTTTTGTTCCGCTGTAGGAAGTTGTATACACCAGAGCAACTGCTGCTGCTCTACAAGGCACAGATCCGAACATCGTTGGAGTATTGCTCCCATGTGTGGGGATGCACTCCGAAGCAACCTCTAAAGCTTCTGGACACTATCCAGAAAAGAGCAATTAGACTAATCGATACGCCTAACCTCACAAAGGACCTCCACAGCCTGGAACATCGAAGAAGTGTGGCTGACCTGTCCTGTTTTACAGATTCTATTACGGAAGATGTTCGAGTGAGCTCTCCCAGATAATAACATCAAAGGCCGTCCGCTCTGCGAGCGCATCCTTACCAGGTCGAGGTCCCTACTTCCAGAACCAGTCTCCTCCAGCATTCCTTCCTTTGGAGAACTTCGACGCTGTGGAATGAGCTGCCGGGGGATTTGCTCCTACAGCGCCATAGCCATACTTAAGCAAAGTACATGGCCGACTCTACACTAGGCCGGAGGCTTAGATGTGGCAACGTGGCTTAGCTGTCAAATAGTTGGCCTATAGTTTCAGAATAACTATTACATTTTATATGTATTAGAGTTCATCTGGCTTAATAAATTAAGAAAAATACTTTTTAGAACTACTACTACTAATACCACTTACATCTGATGTCTGTTTCATCATAGTCAGACACTACAAAATAAAAATAAACGCAACGTGTTTCCTGCTGCCACTTCCACTTCCACTTAAATGAACCCTCAAATCACTTTGTAAATTGTCACTTGAGCTAGAAAAATGCACTATTAGGTCACTGTGAAGCCATTCTTGCTGGTCTTGATTCCCTTTCACTATCAAATCCTTTCGTAGGTATGCCCCAGATGCATGCCCAGATGAGTTCTATTAACTGTATTTTTCTGTGATATTTGGGAGGTCCAGAAAACATTATAGGTATCACATTGTGCTTTAAAATAGGTTTTATCCTTTGAAATGTTTGTAAATTATTGTCTTTATCCTTATAAATATAACCAGCCCTTCCGAGGAATACCTTTCACCCACTTCTGTTTATGTCCCTTATTGGACGCACAATTGCTAGTGCAACCTGTTACTACACACTTTGCAGGCATCTTTTTATCTTTATAGTTTCGTTTGTGCAGGTAAATAAGTAGAAACACATTAAAAATCACCTTGCAACGTTCTTTTCACTCTGGAATAAGGTTATGTTGGGCCATGGTTTGGTATGTCCTCTACTGGGCTGCAACCTGGTACTACACGCTTTGCAGGCATCTTGTTATCTTTATAGTTTCGTTTGTGCAGGTAAATAATTAGAAACACATTAATAATCACCTTCCAACCATATTTTCTGCTCCTGGAAGAATACACATGACATAACAACAAATGAAAACTCGGCCCGCTGATTCGGTGTTGCCATATTTCATGCTCCGGCCTAGTGAGTAAAGTCGGCCATGGCAAAGTATGAAAGTTGGGTGTTTGTCATATGCGTAGTTAGGTGGGGGCTCGAATGAAATTAGCCCCCCCCCCCTCCCAAAAAATCCAAAAATAGTGCATCCTGTTAAGCTTATTGTATCTTGGGCAGGGACTTGAACCCCCCTAGATCCAGGGATTTAAGCCCCTCCAGATTCAGGGACTTTACTGCGCCTATGGTGTTTGTCCCTCATGCTACCAGTCATGGACTGCGAGAAAAAGATGTATAGTCATACCTAATGGTAGATTTTAATAGAATGGATAGTTTTCAATGTATTTTTAAAACAGAACCCATTTTAAGTTGTTTGACGTCTGTCGGATACACAAAAAATTCCAAAGTTGAGCAAAACAGTGCATTTCTCAGAGCAAACATCTCTATAGGGAACCTAACTATATTATAAAATAAGGATTTTTGCTGTCTCGCTAGTGCCAGTTTTTTTTTCAGTTTATCAACTACATTTTGCGTAGTAAATAGGAGTCAACTAAACTATATTTTCCTGTTTTTCAGGACCGTACTTTGAAAAAGACCAACTATTCAGTCGTCAAAAACCACAAGGGAGAAATGGGGTTGAAGCAGTGGCCCTTGTGGGAGAAAGTAGTCGTCATCTCTATCATCGTTATGTAAGTATTCCCTTCACAGACATTTTATATTTACACTTCTGTTTAAAACTATCACATCTAACCGAGTACAGAAAACCACCAATTACAACAGCTCTCCAAATTGAATCTGATGGTTTTTACCCTACAGTTAGATGGGCAGAAATTTGGGTGACTCAAACACCAGAAGAAGTGACAGCTCATCATCATCATAGTCACAATATCTTAACAGACATGTTGTGAACTCGTAAAATGCATCAAGTCGGAGCTAGGGTATTGCCGACACGAATATTATCAATAGTTTTGAGAACTGTAGCTCGCCATCGTTCGCGATTTACTGTCAGTTCAGTGGCGCTCTTGATACTCATATCTAGCAACTGTTTCGTCGTATCCACCCAGCGTGTAGGGGAACGGCCACGGCGCCGCCCACTCGGGGCGTGACCCTGAACTACAAGTTTCTCCATATTATCGCTTCTGTGAATAATGTCCGAAGAATCTAAGTATTCTCATCGACACAATGGAGGATAGTCTCTTCGGATTACCGACCTCATCCAGTATGGAAACGTTAGTTCGATGGGCGGTATAAGGAACTCTCAGCATTCTCCTCCATGTCCACATTTCAAAAGCATCTATGCGAGCTCGATCTGGCTTTTTAACAGTCCAAGTTTCCGAGGCATACAACAATATGGAGAACACAAGAGACTGAACCAGCGACATTTTTGTAGCTTTTATGATGTTATGGTCACGCCATATTTTAGTAAGCTTTGTCATGGCCACACGTGCCTGTTGAATGCGCCGTCGAATCCCATTTTCACAGCTACTCGAATTGGTTGATCAAAGAACCGAGGTATACAACACTTTGAACTACTTCACAACGGCCTATTGACTTTATTTCTCGATAATTATCATGCATCTCTATCTACGATCATAACCTTGGTCTTATTGTAGTTAATACCAAGACCAAGACCATACGCTGCACTATGTTGTTCTAAGATGTTTAATAGAGCTACTAAAGTTCTTCCTGAGAAGCTGCAATAAGGGTTGTATCGTCAGCAAATCTTAAGTTAGATATTTTGCTTCCGCCAATAGTTACACCGCCATTCCAGTTGTCTAATACCTGTCTCATCACAAATTCAGAGTAAATGTTAAACAACATAGGAGATAATACACATCCCTGACGAACTCCTTTTCTGGTTGCAGTTTGACTAGACAGGTTACCATCAATTCATACACGAGCCGAATTAGACTCGTAGAGTTGCTGTATGAGAAACACTAGGTGATATAGAAACACTAGGTGATAAAGAAACACTAGGTGATAAAATATTAGCAATAACTGTGTTTTATTTTACCTGATATCGATTTCAGTGAATCCAAAAATTTAAATGGGTCACGAAGGAGGAGTAAGAAATTTACCGGGTCACAGTAGAGCAAAGTTTGGGAAACGCTGCCCTAGACACTTCAGAATAGGGTACTTGCAGAAAAAAATATTATGTCGTTTACGCGTTCCTTAGAACCTAGTAAACATGTCAAAATCACTTGTTTGGTTTTTTGGAATCGGCTGTGAGATATATTCCAAAAATTATTTCAAATGCCGGAAAATGCCGCACAAACAAACCTCTGACGTCAGTGATATCCTATAGTGATGGGATGTAAAGTATTGATATTCGATATCGATAGCCAGTGCTAACCTAACATTTTGACATTGATCACTATAACCACAAAACACAGTCACACACAAAAGTACAAAAGTCAAAAGAATAAAAGTTAGGCTAGATTACTAATTAACTTTGTAGGGATGGGCTTGAATTAGATTCTATCTTTGGATTCATTCATAATGGGATGCGTCGAAATAAAATGATGGCTTCGATTAGTTGCGAATCTCGGTCACAAACAGGATCAACTGTGATACCTGATCAGTTATAAAAATGTATTGCAGCGAAAATGCTAGTGGGTTAATTGCCTGTTTCAAATATGTTTAAGTATCAATAAATTGAGTCGCATTGTTAAAGAAGTCAGATCATCTCCAGTTTGCAGTTGAATCTCACTGATCTGCGCTGTAGCAGTATCGATTGTCGATATCGATAAGATACCTGTGACGTCAGCCCTTGTTTAAGTTGGAAAAATTTGAATATATCCTTATTTTATTTTGCAAATATCTTTTTTTGGCCGTCAGTAAAATCATGTTTTTTGTTTCTCACTGCTTCTTGATATGGTTTTCTTTACGCTATGTATACCCCCGAGATGATTTCACGACCTCTGTGTGCAAGTACCCTATTTCTAATGCCTTTTGTCACAACCTATAAATGTGAAGCAGGGTTTTCAACACTAGTTTACCTAAAAAATGAATATAGAAATCAACTTGAAGTCGAACCAAACCTCAGGATAAAACTGTCATCGTTTTCGGCGGACTTGGATGCCTTGGTCAAAAAAAACAACTTCAATCTTCATACTTCTCACTGATTATTATAATAAGTGTAGTAAATACATATTAGCAATAAGTGTGTTTCATTTTACCTGATATTGATTTCAGTCATGGCCGACTCTACACTAGGCCGGAGCCTTAGATGTGGCAACGTGGCTTAGCTGTCAAATAGTGGTCCGGTTACCGTAAATTGTTTTATAGTTTCAGAATAATAATTATTACATTTTATATGTATTAAGAGTTCATCTCGGTTGATAAATTAAAAAAAATACTTTTTAGAACTATTACTACTAATACCACTTACATCTGATGTCTGGTTCATCGTAGTCAGACCACTCAATTTACTTTGTAAATTTTCACTTGAGCTAGAAACATTCACTATTAGGTCACTTTGAAGCGATTCTTGCTGGTCTTGATTCCCTTTCACTATCAAATCTTTTTATAGGTGTGCCCAGATGTGTTCTATTAGAACTGTATTTTTCTGTGATATTTCGGAGGTCCAGAAAACCTTGTAGGTACCACATTGTGCTTTAAAATAGGTCTTATCCTTGGAAATGTTTGTAAATTATTGTCTTTATTCTTATAAATATAACCAGCCCTTACGAGGCATACCTTTCACCCGCTTCTGTTTATGTCCTTCATTGGAAGCACAATTGCTAGTGCAACCTGGTACTACACACTTTGCAGGCATCTTTTTATCTTTATAGTTTCGTTTGTGCAGGTAAATAATTAGAAACACATTAAAAATCACCTTGCAATGTTCTTTTTACTCTGGAAGAATTACACTAATGACAAAAGCTCGGCCGACTATTCAGTTTCAATGCTCCGGCCTAGTGAGTAGAGTCGGTCATGTCTCAGTGGATCCAAAAATTTAAGTGGGTCACTAACGAGGAGTAAGAAATTTACCGGGTCACAGTAGAGCAAAGTTTGGGAAACGCTGCCCTAGACACTTCAGAATTCATATTTAGTTGTTGTTGTTTATGTCAGTGTTTATGTCACCTTGCAGAAATGTTGAGAGCGACCTACGCACCTATGTAGTATTTAAGACTTGAATCCCTTACGTAATTACGAAACAGATTTCTACGCCTCCAACGTTTTTCCTTCTGCTTTTCTGGTGGTGTTTACCTGTTATAATTTTATCTCTGATTATTATCGGACACCGAGTGGGGTGTTATTTAACGGAACGGAATGTCGCTGGCGACGTCAATTTCAATATTTAGACGGTTGCGAAACAGGAAGCCCTTTTCAAAAGCAAACAAAGCAATTTTCTGCTTCACCTATACACGATTACCTCATATGCTGCTCAAGACGATAGTACACAGGCGTATACAAGGGGGGGTAACAGGGGTAATTACCCCCCCCCCAAGATTTTCGAAAAAAAAACTCGATTCAACTTTGACTTATTTTACTTGACCATGGCCGACTCTACTCACTAGGCCGGAGCATTGAAATATGGCAACACTGAATATCGGGCCGAGCTTTTGTTTGTTGTTAAATCGTTAGTATAATCTTCCAGAGTGAAAAATAAGATTGAAAGGTGATTTTTAATGTGTTTCTAATTATTTACCTGCACAAACGAAACTATAAAGATAAAAAGATGCCTGCAAAGTGTGTAGTACCAGGTTGCACTAGCAATTGTGCTGCCAATAAAGGACATAAACAGAAGTGGGTGAAATGTATTCCTTGTAAGGGCTGGTTATATTTATAAGGAGAAAGACAATAATTTACAAACATTTCAAAGAATAAGACCTATTTTAAAGCACAATGTGGTACCTACAATGTTTTCTGAACCTCCCAAATATCACAGAAAAATACAGTTAATAGAACTTATTTGGGCATGCATCTGGGCATACCTGCGAAAAGATTTGATAGTGAAAGGGAATCAAGACCAGGAAGAATGGCTTCACAGTGACCTAATAGTGAATTTTTCTAGCTCAAGTGACAATTTACAAAATAAATTGAGTGTTCGTTTAAGTGGAAGTGGAAGTGGAAGTGGCAGCAGGAAACTGGCTGCGTTTATTTTTATTTTGTAGTGTCTGACTACGATGAACCAGATATCAGATGTAAGTGGTATTAGTAGTAGTAGTTCTAAGAAGTATTTTAAGGATTTATTAACCGAGATGAACTCTAATACATATAAAATGTAATAATTATTCTGAAACTATAGGCCCGCTATTTGACAGCTAAGCCACGTTGCCACATCTAGGCTCCGGCCTAGTGTAGAGTCGGCCATGATTTGACTTATTTATTTAAGCACAAAAAAATCTTTTTTGCAGTAACGAAATTACAAAAGGGTTTGTTTTGCATTATTATAGTGATGCATATCTAATATATTCCCATTGTTACATAATCAATTGAATAGAGAGGTTTTGGACGTCCGTTTCCTGACGTTATTGCACGTTATCGGCTATTTGTGGCATGCGCAGTTCTCCCGAAATAACCGAATTGGCGAATAACCGATAAAGTTGTACGTTGGCTACGGAAGTTAACGGTACGATATGATTACGTGCCAGGTCTAAACCACTATGCGGCAATGAGAAAAAAACGAAAGAATCGTGATGATTTTGATAGCAACAATACTTATTTTGTGGTTTATCATTGTACAAAATAATCAGGTTTTCTTCCGTCAATTTTATTTGACAGTATTATCAAATAAAAGCTACAAAGCTAGGCGTCTCCGGCAACAGCGTGTGATCATCACGGGACTGGACCATGGTAGTGACATCTAAAATGTCATGCCTCGGGGATCCTGCATAACCTATTTTTTATTTTACTTGTGATGTGATCTATTTTCTGCTTGTGGTGTTTACTTGTTGCACGTAACATTTCTTGGACATTTCTGACCAAGTCGATCATAATGTGAGGTTAAGTTAAAATCAAATAGGTCCAATAATGTCAATTGTCAAATAACGCAAAGATACACGTCACAGATTTCGGTTACGAAAACTGTGCACAAGGCACACGCTTATCCGGTATTCGAAACGCATTGCGCATGCTCAGAATAATGTTTTACGGATAGCGTCGTCCCAATTTTTAGTGGCTCAAAATCTCTCTAATGTTCTATACAACGTGCTAGCTTGTCACAAAAATTTACCTGTTTTGAAAATTGCACCGATTAGAAAAATTAAAACACTATTTAAAAAAAATGGAGTACGTGTTGTGGCTACTAGGGTACCTGACTGTTGGGTGTTCATGATCGTTTAATTTTGTATGCTGTGCCAATAAAATGTTCACGGATGATACGTATTACATATTATTTGTATTCCGTAGAATTAAAATTGATTAATGCAACAATAGATTTTTTATTTCTTTCATCTCCCTAAAATACCTGATACTCTACTGTTTCACTTGCTGTGTATATTTTTTTTATTATTTTAATACTATTAAAATTTTCCTTTTCTCTTGCATCAACGTCCTTCACGAAGGTATTACGAAAAATGGTGAAAGCACATATAACTTCATGCCCCGCTACCCCCCCAAGACTGAAGTCTGGATACGCCCCTGCGATAGTATCACTTCCATGTCGTCGCTCATTTTGTTTCTTGAGGGGAGGGGGTGAAGGTATCTTTGCATGAGTACTGTTTGCATCTTTCTGCTATAAAAACTGCATCATAAATTGGGGCCACTCTTGCCATGTCAAAACACCATTTTCGTTACAGAGACGTTGTATTAGAATAGTCTCATCTTCCTTACGATACTTGTTGCAGTTGCAGAAATGCATTTATAGATCTCCGTATACTTACGCTACCCTGCATCTACAGGATGTTTCAGAACTATGGGATCAAACTTCCAGGGGTTATTCAGTGCAACAGTATAAAACTTTTGAGTATAGGGACCCATGTCCGGAAAAGTGTCCGTACGGTACTACGGCCCTAAGAAGCGTTAAAATGTAGAAAGACGATGAATTGCCTAAATAGCCTTTGATGCATTCACTTTTTGCCTTTTGTACATGATATCATCACAACAGTTGTTCAAAATGTCTTCCTCCAACCTGAATACACCGATTTAAACGTCGCACATGATTTCAGCGGACTTGACTAAAAATTTGATACTCGTTTTGAATGACTTCAAATGCTGCTGTAATTCGTCCGATTAAGTCTTGCTCTGTTTCTACTGGAGTTTCGTAGACCAAAGACTGTACATGTCCCCACAGGAAAAAATCTAGCGTCGTTAAATCAGGTGATCTAGGAGGCCAAGAAACGGCTCCACCTCTAGCAATCCAACGGTGCCCAAACCGCTGAGCCAAATACTCACGTACTGGTACAGCAAAGTGAGCCGGCGCTCCATCGTGCTGAAACCACATTTGCTGTCGAACGTCTAAAACGCTTAAGAACGAAGTTTGAGCTGTTTTTATATTTTTAGTTTTTTTTTATTACCTTTTATTATTTCTGCGTCGCCACTGGCACGATTTATAAAAACCATACGCGTTTTCCATCCTCGCCACGCTAGTAATACTGTGTCAAAATTTCATTAAAATCAATTTAACAGTTTCCTCGTTACCCAATATACATACATAGAAGGATCTAAATCAATACTTTCGTATGTTTACACCAGAAAAAAAGTCCTTTGGTTTCAACCACCCCAATTTCATCTCCACCCAAAAAAAGGTAGAAAATGATCAGGAACCCTTAAAACGCCTAAAAACGAAGTTTGAGCAATATTAGTTTTTTTTTGCTTTTTGCTAATTACTCCGCCGCCCATGCACTGATTTTCAAAATTATAGAAGCATTACCTACTACGACCCCACGGCATATTGCTGCCCAAATTTCATCACAATCCATGCAGCGGTTGCTGAGATTACGGGGCTAGAAAAAAGCAACAGAGAGACAGACAGACCAACAGACAGACAGAACGACAAACAGACCGACGGAAATGAGTGACGTAGATTTTCGTTATGTGGACATCATAAAACGCCCAAAAACGTATTACCTATAATCACCCTCTATAAACCCCAAAATTTAAGCTAAAGTATTTGGATGCTTCCAAGACTTCCTACCATAATCAAGTGACAAATATCTAGAACACGTTTTAGTAAGCCTAAGGTGACCATTCGTCCCGGATTTTGCGGAATTGTCCCGTTTTCAGACGAGCCATCCCGCATTTACACCGTCCCGGAAAATGTCCCGGATTTTGTATAGTTCCTTTTTGTATATATTTTTTTAATTTATAAAACGATTTCATCCCCACTCCACGGCTGACACAGCGGAAGATGGAAACACCACCGTCGACGCGTCATTTTGACTTTGACGTCACATAACCCAAAGTGACATATAAATTTTGACATGTGACGTCACAATAACGCGTCGTTGGCGGTGTTTCTATCTTTAGCTGTGACGTCACACAAGCAGTGTCCGGGCAGTGTTGCCATTAGTAGCGACTTGTCGCGAAAATAGCGACATTTTGATTACGTAGAGACGTAGCGGCGATTTTACAAAATAAACCGATTTATGTAGCGACTTTTTGAAAAATTCTGTTACTATCTTTTTTTCGCACTGAATACTGCTTTGCTTGTCTATTCTTCTTTTCGGTTTTGACCAGACTGTCTTGTACGGGTGTCGAGACTACGTAAATGTATTGGGTAATCCACCATTTTGAATGAAACGTTATATTCACGCACATATACCTAACATCAATTGCACCCCCCCCCCCCCCTTTAAGTAAGCCCATCTCGCTGTATGGTGGCCCACCTTGTATAAGTAAATACCTACACAAGTTGGCAAGTTTGTTTTTATTTTTCAATATTTTATATAATATCTGCATCATCGTAATTTCAATAAAGCCAAATATACATAAACTTGTCTTCTGCAGTTCGCAATCGCACTGCGCCGTTAGCGGTTCACTCGAGCGTCTGCGAACTGCAACTGACATGAATGTCGACCGTTGAAAGGTCACGTTTCTGAAGTCGTAATGTTTGGAGTAATGATGTAAGACCACGAATTATTTTTTTATGGTCAGCCTCCCGCAAAGGCTGAAAGCCTATGACGCTGTAGAAGCGCTGCGAGAGGATAAGTATCGGTGCACGTTAGATTTGAAACGCTGCAGGTTGTAGCCGTCGGGAAACAAACTCCCCGGCAGCTCGTTCCACAGCATCGAAGTTCTCCAAAAGAAGGAATGCTAGAGGGCAGTAAAGACT
Source organism: Callosobruchus maculatus (assembly GCA_951848785.1). Classification (NCBI taxonomy): domain Eukaryota; kingdom Metazoa; phylum Arthropoda; class Insecta; order Coleoptera; family Chrysomelidae; genus Callosobruchus; species Callosobruchus maculatus. Next base: position 3,983,921 of record CATOUR010000048.1, on the reverse strand, counting down.
TCGACCTGGTAAGGATCAGCTCACAGAGCCTCTCTGGCTGTCCACGGCTCCAACTCTACGCGCTAGCTTTGTCTATCCATGTGCTGAGTACTGTGCGCCTGTCTGGATTAACAGCCATCATACCAGACTAATTGACGTCCAATTAAATCAAACTATGCTAAGTTAATTGTTTTGTTCCATCTGAACAGGTTTTTGTTTATATTTCATGGCCTGCTAAGTTGCTTATAGGTAGGAAAATTGAAAAACATCGGTTTTATTGAAAATTTGAAATTAAATCAAAACTACCAGAGATTGATATTTACAACTGCATATCGTTAGAAAGCCTATCAAATTACACATTTGAGCATATAAAAAAAATTATGCATTCCCATTTGAAAAAATCAAGTTACCTTTGAGTGAAGTTTCCTTAATTGATCTACCGATTTATCCAAGTACAAATGTAATTCGAACTCGACCGCCTAAAGTAAGCTGACACATTTCATGCTTAGTAACGCGGCAAAGTCACAGCCCTCTAAGGTTTATAATAGCTTCGATATTCAATTTTTTCTGACATCTACCTGTACCCAAAATTGTGATTTGCACCTAAACGGTTCACTTAAAGTCCCATGTGTGATACATAAAGTCACACTAAAATGCACCCGGGAATCTAAATATGCAATAATATACAGGGTATTCCATTTAAAAAAACATAACTTTGATTTGTCACGCTTTTATTAGACACCCTGTATAAAAGTCATTATTTTTAAAATGTAGTCCAACTCGACCTACATACACTCGCAAAGTCCATTTTTCGAAAAATGGCATCGTTTGGTCACAAGAGTCCGAGGCGTTGAGCTTGACTCACCCTGTACATGTGAAGCTAATAAAATTGTGTTAATAATAATTCACACTGACTATTATACTATTATTCCTATCACAGATTTATATTATACTCAATGTCTTTTGTTGCAGATTAATATTGGCATTCCTAATATTTCTGGCGATATGGGTGATATTTCCATTAGTTTTTATGCACTCTATTACGTTGCAGACTACTTTCATGTTCTTCCCGGGTAAGTAACCTTGAGAGTGGGTATAATTAAATTATTTTATATTTTCGGTAATTTATGGTGATAATTTTACGAATTTTTATTACCAAAAATGAGCTACCGTGGTAATAAATTCAGTTATTCACACAAGTTAGACTGAGCTGGTCCTGTTGGCTCACAAGAAGAAAGTGGGTGATTTTAAAGCCCCTACTCTGCACGGTGTACCCCTGGCCCTAAAGGTGCGCGCACACTTAAGCATTTGCCTCGAACGCGAGGCAAACGTTTCGTATGTTCAGACTGTTCGCTCTATACGTTGTGTTCCAGGCTACAGCTAGGGATTCATCAAGCCAAGTAGCTTGAGTTTTTTCTTAAATACTTGACCTGAATTGAAAGCTCAAGCTTTTGAAAATTTGACATTTGACTTGACTTGATTTTCGATCTGAACTACTTGACTTGATATCAAGTAAAATCAAACTACTTGATATTACTTGATATCGATCTGTAAAATGCGAATCGAAGCGTTAAAATAGGGGAATCACCGAGGTTACGACAGCAATAAGGCACCCAAACTTTAAAGCCAACCGACACAGAATGGTCGTTAATTGAACGAATTTGCCAGTGCCTTTATGTTTTTAAGAGTATTTCCATCATTTTTGCATTAATATGCTGCTCGACAGACTAGATTCGTGGGATATGGAACTTGACGAAAAACCTGATCGAGAAGAAACCGATGAACAGATTATAGATAGTATTCAAGCGGCGACAGACAGTACTGAGGATATTTTAGAATGGTGGAAAAGACACGAGTGTGTTTCCAAACCTTGCCGCAATGGCCAAAGACTTTTTGGCAACGCCAGCTTCTTCAGCTCCAGTTGAACGGCGGTTTTCTAGAACTAGAGAAGGTCTCTGTCAAGCTCAAGCTCGCTAAGGTTTAGAGGCTTGCCCCACTGAGCATAACGAGTGCCATGGGGACAACACCCACTGCTGCCCTGGAGGTCCTCTTGGGCTTGCCGCCTCTGCACCTCTTGATAAAGAGAGAGAGGCAAAGTCGGCCTACCTGAGAATGCGTGAGGGGGGAACGTAGACAGCACGAGAACCACTAGTTGGCCACACCAGAATACAACGATTCGTGGAGAATATTTTTTCTTTATAGTGAGCCTCTCGCAGAATCTGAAAGCCTGTGGCGCTGTAGAAGCGCTGCGAGAGGATAAGTGTCGGTGCACGTTAGATTTGAAACGCTGCAGGTAGAAGTTTCTCAAAGGAAGGAATGCTGGAGGAGATTGGTTCGGGGAGTAGGGACCTCGACCTGGTAAGGATGTGCTCGCAGAGCCTCTCTAGTGTTCCTCGTTCGGACGGCCTTTGGTGTTACTATCTGCAAGAGCTCATCTTCCGTGATAGCCCAGACAGCACAATATATTCTAGAAACATTCTAAAAATCACCATTTTGGAACATTGTATCATTCCATGAAAAGTCCATGAATATATAGATTATCTGATGAACATTCCAAGAATGTGAAAATGGGAATCCCAAAAATGTGCATAGGTTTTTCCCTCAGAATATTCTACGATTATTATTAAGACGTATGGAATATTGTAGGAAGATTCCTGGTATATCTTTGAAGAAACATACATATGTTATTCCCTCAGAATATTCTACGATTGTTATTAAGATGTATCAAATATTGTAGAAAGATTCCTGGTATATCTTTGAAGAATATATGTTGAAAGAAACTAATACCTTTTATCACTTCATTTCATTTATTTGTGAGTCTTGTTGTCTGCCTAGGTACTTAACGCGAGTAGTTTACATATATAACCTAGTAACCAACATTCATACAGTGTTTTGGGCAGCATTAATTTAGGCACACACTAATTATAGGGATTGATGAAAAAAATATATATAAAACGGAACACGGAATCTGTATTTATAATTGCATAAGTTTAATGTACACATTAAAAAAACACATTTCATTGCACGGAATCGTCCTCCTGTATTATCCTGCAAAATAAAGCATACGATGTACATTCGAATACCCTTCATTAACTACAATGCTATGCACCAAAATGTTGTCGTTGTATTTTAATCAATTTTAGTAGAATGAACACTGATAATTCGTAGTCACAAATATAGCAAATGTGTTGTTAGTGGTTGTTATTATATATTAATTAGGGTATACCTACGACAAGTAAGACTAAAACATAGAGATTAGGCTCTGAACAAGAGAGTTGCTACCACATGGTGCTACAAAGTCGATAATTTACAGAGACAAAATAGTTACACTTACCCTAGTTGCTCCTAGATGAAGTTGTAAACTAAGTGAAAATCACGTTCCAGAACACAGATAACTATCCAATTATCACAAGAGAAAAATGCACAAGCACAAGCAGCCACCACCGACCACCGCCACCGTGAGGAATGAAGCTAACCTCAAAGTTCTCAAGTCTAACCTAACCTGTAACGGTGTCACACGGCGACGCGGCCACGCCTACACTAAGAATCATACCAAAAGGCATATGCATAGATTATCCTTTAGATAATATTAATTTATGAGTATTATCAGAATATTTTGATCGACACGTTCATGGAATAATCTAGGCGTAATATTCCTCGTACATCCTCATGGGAATGAAACCAGTAAAAACATCTATAAAACATTCTGTTAATGTTCTGAATATTCTCAATCTATTTTGGATAAAATAAGAATATTCCAGGAATATATTGTGCTGTCTGGGAGAATCTGTAAACCAGGGACATGTCAGGCTCTCCAGGCTCTGGAGGTCCTTTGTGAGGATAAGCGTATCAATTAGTCTAATTGCTCTCTTCTGGATAGTGCCCAAAAGCTTTGAGAGTGCTTCGGTGCGCATCCTCACACATGGGAGCAATACTCCAACGATGGTCGAATATGTACCTTGTAGACAAGCAGTAGTTGCTCTGGTGTATACAGCTTCCTACAGCGGCACAAATCAACAAGCTTCTGGGATGCCGTTTAAGCATTGCTAACGTCGTAGTCGTGCCAGGACATGTTACTATTGATGTTAGTGGATCTATTGTCAGTGTTGATGTTGATCCCGTCAAAAGCTTGACGTAAGGTGACTCGACTATTGGGCAACCCCCTATTTCCATAGTTGGTAAACCAACGTGAGACTTCTTTGTAAGTGTTGTTTCCTGAGTTTTCTGTACGTTAAACTGTACTTTATGTACTATTTCCCACTCGACAATTGTTTTGATATCCACGTTGATATGTGAGGCATGTTGCTGTCGCCGACGTACCGGCTCCTGGGATGATAGTGGCTTGCCTGGTTCCATGCACGATATCAATGTACTGTCATCTGCGAAGCTGTAGATCGGATTAGATGTTATTTGCAGCAGCTCGTTGATGTACAGCAGAAACAGTGTAGTGGATAGGACAGATCCCTGAGGACACTCGACGGAAGTCGAACAGCATTCTGAACAGAGATATATGCTTTGACAGCCAGGCAGCTCTAAAAGCGGTGGCAGCTCCGAGGGCCAGATGAGGTCTGGCTCAAGAATGCTCTGTCGCCCTTCAGAAACTAGCAAGCCATAAAAAGTTCACCGACCCTTGTGTGCTGTGGATCCCTGGACACATTGGTGTACCAGGTAACGAGAGAGCGGACCGATTAGCTAGGATAGGGGTCGGCATCCCGAGCATCGGCCCAGAACCTATGCTGGGATTTAGCAGACGCCAGGTCAATGTGGCCCTGGACAACTGGGCCTGCAAGGAACTGGCGAAAGCCTGGTTAGAGAGAGATGAAATTTGTTTTGAAACAGAAGTTTATAAAACTCGTTGTTTTGTGGAAGAATTGTTCAAATTGCGGGGACAGTTCTTGGCAACTCAATGACAACCATTGCTTGACAAAACATTAAGTACTACTGGTCTGGTTTTTATTTACGCGACTCCTCAGTAAAGAAGTGCGGCGGAGCTTCGCGCTGGGAACCTGCACGACTGTCTTTCAGGCGGAAGTGTATGCGATATTGATGGCGGCATACTCGACGGAAGTCGAACAGTGCTCTGAACAGAGCATATACATATGCTCTGACAGCCAAGCAGCTCTGAAAGCGGTGGCAGCTCCGAGGGCCAGATCAGCTCTGGCTCAAGAATGCTCGGCCGCCCTTCAGAAGTTAGCAAGCCATAAGAAGGTGACCCTGCTGTGGGTTCCCGGACGTATTGGTATACTGGGTAACGAGAGAGCGGACCGATTAGCTAGGATAGGGGTCAGCAGCCCCTGCATCGGCCCAGAACCTAAGCTGGGAATTAGCAGACGCCAGGTCAATGTGGCCCTGGAGGACTGGGCCTACAAGGAACTGGCAAAAGCCTGGTTAGAGAGAGACGACTGCAGGCAAGCCAAAAGATTCATAGCAGGCCCTGATAAGGGCCGAATGCTATGGCTTTTGAATAAAGGCAGAGAGACGCTCAACCTTCTGGTGGGGGTTCTTACTGGCCACTGCCGACTGAATAGACATTTGTCACTTATGAGAGTGGTAGGGGACCCCATTTGCTCCAGATGCTGGGAGGAGGACGAGACAGCGTTCCACTTCCTGGGCAGATGTGCAGTTTATCGCAACCTCAGCGTTCAGATATTCGGCACGACGGAGTTTGGGGAAGAGCCACTATATTCAGCGAAATGGTCGGACATACTGACTTTGGTCAGGAGGTCTGGTAGGTTCGACAAGGAGCTTTCTAGGGTATAGAATTTTAGTGTTTTCAGTGATTGGTTCAGTGGGGTTGACAAAAAGGGCCAAAGATGGAGTACTTGTCTGGCTTCGCCTCCCCATCGCTACTACTACTACTACTATTACGTGAATCGTCAGATTTTTCACTTGACAGTTGTAAACGAAATTTTTCAGTGGACCAGCCAAAGCATCCCCAGTTTGACCAGCCGGAAAAGTACGGCATAGATGGCGTGATCAACTTCTACTTATCCGTCAAAGACAATGATGGCAGTACCCCAGTGAGCATAGGCACGTGGCTCATAGTACCGGAGGATGAAAAAGGTACCACCGTGGGCAAACCCCATAACATCCATACAGCCGAGGAGATACTGAAGAATACCAAGAAGCCGGTAGTCATATACATGCATGGGGTGGCTTGCAATAGGATTCTTCCTAGCGAGACCTATGCGGTTGCCAGGAAGGAGTTCATTGTGGTGTCTATGGACCATCGAGGTAAGCAGAGGTCTAGCAAGTCAAATCAAATTCTTATCTGCATGGACTTCTAAAATGCATAATTTCCTGTTAAACCGTAGTTCACTAGAAGGTAATCTATTTTTCGTCAATTTTTTTCTATTTTCTTTGTTAAGATAAGTTTTACGAAAAGTAGAGTTGGTAGAAAATGATCAGGGACCCCTAAAACGCCTAAAAACGAAATTTCAGCAATATTTTTTTTTGTTTTTTGCTAATTACTTCGCCGCCTATGCACCGATTTTCAACATTATAGGAACATTACCTACTACGACCCCACAGCATACTGCTGCCCAAATTTCATCACAATCCATGCAGCGGTTGCTGAGATTACGAGGCTAGAAAAAAGCGACAGACCGACCGACAGACCAACAGACAGACAGACCGACGGAAATGAGTGAGGTGGATTTTCGTTATGTAGACATCATAAAACGCCCAAAAAGCGGATTATCTCAAAATCGAAAATTTTCGCGATCACAATACTTCCCTCACCTATCGGTGTGGGAAGTAAAAAGGCAATCATTAGGAGTTATTACTTAGTCTCAATCTTTATCTGAAGTAGTATGAAGATAGAATGAAAGGTGCTTCCTTACTCCGCAAGAGCAGGGAGATAATTCCAATAGGGTACTTGCAGAAAAAAATATTATGTCATTTACGCGTTCCTTAGAGCCTAGTAAACATGACAAAATCACTTGTTTGGTTTTTTGGAATCGGCTGTGAGAGATATTCCAAAAATTATTTCAAATGCCGGAAAATCCCGCGCAAACAACCTCTGACGTCAGTAATATCGTATAGTGATGGGATGTAAAGTATTGATATTCGATATCGATAGCCAGTGCTAACTTAACATTTTGACATTGATCATTATAACCACAAAACACAGTCACACACAAAAGTAAAAAGTCAAAAGAATAAAAGTTAGGCTAGATTACTAATTCACTTTGTAGGGATGGGCTTGATTTAGATTCTATCTTTGGATTCATTCATAATGGGATGCGCCGAAATAAAATGATGGCTTCACTTAGTTGCGAATCTCGGTCACAAACACGATGCACTGTGATACCTATCAGATATAAAAATCTATTGCAACGAAAATGTTAGTGGGTTAATTGCCTATTTCAAATATGTCTAAGTATCAATAAATTGAGTCGCATTGTTAAAGAATTCAGATTTCAGATCATCTCTAGTCGAATGCGCAGTTGAATCTCACTGACCTGCGCTGTAGCAGTATCGATTGTCGATATCGATAAGATACCTGTGACGTCAGCCCTTGTTTTAAGTCACGTGGAAAAATTTGAATATGTCATTATTTTATTTTGCAAATATCTTTTTTTGGCCCTCAGTAAAATCATGTATTTTGTTTCCTACTGCTTCTTGATATGCTTTTCTTTACGCTATGTATACTCCCGAGGCGATTTCAGGACCTCTGCAAGTACCCTATTATTTGGTTCACAGAGAAATTGGAAACATGAAGGGTACCGGCTGGATTCGAACCAGGGTCTCCGGCATTCTAGGCCGACGCGATACCAACTACACCACGGAACCCCGTGGTGGAATTGATACACAGCGCCGATGACAAGGTATCGATTCCGCTGACACCCACCACTCCCCCGTATCTCTCTGAGAACCATGTGTTTCCAGTCATCCAGGGCAGTGCTGTCGTTTTAGTACATTTGTACTATTTCTAGTACATTTTCGATGTCAAAGTACAAAAGTACATGAAGGCTGAAGTCTAGTACATTTTCAGTTTTCAAAAAATTAATAAAAATCTTCACTTCATACCTTGTAGCTTCGCAAATGGACGTATAATGCAAGAATGCAGAGCTTTGAGAGTTTTTTTTGTCCATGTGGTGTCAATTGCCAGCTCATAATGAAATTCACGAGTTTTAGTACACTGATCCAGAGAGGTCTAGTCGGCTGTTGAGTGAGTTGAATGTCCCACCGCTATTATCGGCAATCTCGGCCTAGAATGCCGGAGACGCTGGTTCGAATCCAGTCGGTACCCTTCTTTTTTCCGATTTTTCTGTGAACCAAATGATTAGTCTGAAGATGCTATGAATTAAAACAAAAAAACTTTTTTAAAAAAAGATTTTATTTAAAGGTTCTGAAAAAAAGAAAATAAAATGTTCCCTTAGAGTGTTAACTATCAACTTATAGCCTCATTGTACACAATTTATATGAACACAAAAACTTGTCGCGAGGTTTGCGTAAGTACCTATAGGAATTCAATTAAACTGAAATTTTAACACACTTAAATTTAGCAGACCAAGTTAGTGAACTGAATAGGTCCTAGTTAATTTACACAAGTATATCGCGCGACAAGCTTTTATGATCATATAAATTGTGTATAATGAGGCTATAGGTTGATAGTTAACACTCTAAAGGAACATTTTATTTTATTTTTTTTATACCCTTTAAATAAAAGCTTTTTTAAAAAAGTTTTTTTGTTTTAATTTATTTTTTACTTTTTAGTTATTAACTTGCATTTATATCAAACAAAATTTTTATTTATTCTCGGCAAGCCCTTTTATTTGATACCCATATTGCAGAAGTGCATTCGCCATCTTGGGTGGTCCACCATAGTGGATTTAGAATGACGTCATATTATTTTTCGAGTCACTCTCAACAAGCCCTTTCACTATGCAAAGACTCTCTTCTCGCAGGTCGTAAACAAGGTTCATGCAGTGATAAAACAACTCACCGGCTTTGAATAGTATATTTTCCCCAAACTCTTACAACAAAACACATCATCGTATTATACAGGGTGTAACTTTTAAGGATGTCCACACCTATATTACCGTGTAGATCTTGCTGAGCTGATCATTTTTCAATAAGCAACATGGGTCCGGAAACGAACCGTTTCGGAGATAGCGCTACCGGAAGTAGTTTTTTCTGACGCCTGAAGTTAGGCAATTAATTCGATGCCTTGCGGCCAGAAGCGTGGCCGGCGCGGTCTCCGGATCTCAATCCCCTGGATCTTTTCCTGTGGGGTCACCTGGAAACACTTGTCTACCAAGGGGGTGCACCGCATACAGCAGAAGAGCTGATTGCACGCATCGTTGCAGCAGCTGGAGACGTCAGGGAGCAGCCACAGGTAATCAACGCTGCCACTGCATCGGTCATCCATCGAGCCAGATTGTGCGAGCCAGAAGGCGATGGCCACGTGGAGCCTCTCCTTCACTGATTTTTGACTGATCTCGGTGTTTTTTGTTGTTGTTTTTTTGCATGTTTTTTTTTGTTTTGTTTGTTTGGTTTACTTTTGAAATTTTGGCCATGACGATTAAATGTTGATAAGTCGAATCTATCTTAGCAGCTGATTCGTAACCCCCTCTCTCCTCTACCAATTACGAGGCGTTGAATGAATTGCCTAACTTCAAACGTCAGCAAGAATAACTTTCGGTAACAGCTCAGCGAGATCTACATGGTGGTATAGGTGTGGACATCCTTAAAAGTTACACCCTGTATCTAAAAATACATATTATTTGCCATCATTTGAATGACAGTTTCTAACTTACAATTTGCGCTATCCTGATATCCACTCATTTTCGTAGATTTCCTTTTATTAGACATCATGAAAACCTTAAACTAAACTAATAAAAATATAGACCTACTCTAAACATAACCTTAAAACTGTGTTGGTGATAAGAGTCCACTAACAACACGAGTTTATCCCTATCACTTTCCCAAAATCAGTCCAGCAGCCCAAATGTTCCTTTACAACTTATTATTGGAAAATCCTTACCGCGGATCTTCTTTACCACTTACGTTACTGTCACAGTCATACACACCGGCTGTCCGGTCTACCCCTCATGCCCGTGGTTGCTCGGTGCACCAGCGGTTCGTTAGCTACCCTCTAACCTCATGTCGATGTCGTCACCGTCTTCGATACAACCTGGTGATGACCACTGCGTAGGTTGTATAAAAGAACTCGTACAATTCGATCCAGAATCTCCTGTGACTGCTGCCAGATTCTTGCTCCTCTAGTTGATCGCCAAATGCAAAAACTCTCTTCTCTCAGGTCGCCAGGTTCATGCAGTGATAAAACAACTTGCCGGCTTTGAACAAATAGTATTTTCCCCAAACTCTCACAACAAAATGCATCGTTTGACTAAAAATGACATCAGTGGATCTGTCAGTGATGACATTCCTCTCATTACATTGTCATTCCCCTTAGCATCTACTGGGCGTTCTCATATCAGTATGGATACCCATATTGTAGAAATGCATTAAAAAATAACTATTCCACTATTGGATTTAGAACGACGTCATATAGCTTATCGTGCATTGTCATCCAAACTAAACGTGTATACAAAATTTCAGCTCAATCGGCTGAAGATATCTGCTTCAAAATTGAGTTGCAAGATTCCACCCGAACATGCGTGCATACATTGCAAGTTAAATAAAAGCTTTTAGTTAAAAAATCGGTTTGGTGAGTGGCAAGACTGTTAGCGTCCGTCCGAACATTCGGTTTCGGTTTTGGTTTCGGCCTAGTTTCGGTTAAAAAACGGGTTTCGGTTTAGTTTCGGTTTCGGCTGCCATCCAGCCGAAACTACGACCGAAACCGAAACTAAATTCGATGGATTTGGCGCTGCGATCGGACGCCCTCGGAGCACTAATCTTCAAGCGAAGAAGTGTCATTTTGCATGGTAGCTGATGGTAATAACTTATCATAAGTTAAGAAGCCTACTTATCAGAGCCAAGCTTGCAAAGAAACGCAGATATTACTCTCACTAGAATTTCATTCCGTTTCTGTCTTTGAGAAAGGTTTCCCTAAAATTCACGTCGCCTTACCGACGACTGTTTCCACTGAACAACTACTTAATGCTACTAGTCAAATTTATTCAGACTGAGGAAGCTATTTGCAAAAAAAGTTGATAAATTACTTACTTAGGTACTTCAGAAATTTAGTTTTAAGGCAGCTAATTGAAACAGTGTCATAAAGATTGACCATAGTTTGGAATGTTATATAGTAGATACAAAATATAATATAAATATAAAATAGTTGATATTTGGTTCAGATTAACTTATTATTTCAGAAAGTATAAATAATTTATTTGAAATAAGGTGTGATAATGCGGATGAAACGTTATTCATTTTTATATCCACAAAAAAATTACTGACGTTATATTGATGTTTCAGTTTCGGTTTCGGTTTCAGCCGAACCTGAGTCGGAAGCCAAAATTCGGTTTCGGTTTCGGTTTCGGCCGTAAAAAGTAGTTTCGGTCGAACACTAAAGACTGTGCATTAATTGCTGCTTGACTCGATTTTTCTAGGGTACGGCGACTCAGGCCAAGACGTGACAATGTGCGAAGCTGGAATTGTCAGCGACACCAGGCAAATCTTCAAATGGATCAGATCGCTGACTAACAATGACATTTACTTTTGGGGCCACTCCATGGGCACAGCTTTGAGCACCCACACAGTTAGAAGGTTGAAAGAGCAGGACGGAATCGTACCTACAGGCTTGATTCTGGAGTCTGCTTTCACCACGATGCGGGAAGAGATTGTCAACAACCCCCTGGGTAAGGTAAGTATCTACTTATTACCACAGTATATCCAACTATACAGTAGCGCAACTCTCCAAAATGTTGGTGGTTCGCGCATAGCATCCCGCGCATCGTTCGCAGGATGTTCAGCACGGCGATCGTCTGAGTCGCGTTCAGTCTGTGAGAGTGAAGGTAATGTCTTTGACAGAACCGGATTAAGGAATTTGGTGATACGCTGATATGGATATCGGGACGCGTGAAGTCAAATGTTGTGCCGCTGTAGGCTGTAATAACAATTCCAAAAACTGTGAATATAGTTTTTTCAAGCTCCTTCAAGATGCTGCCAGGTATGCGATTCCTCCAATATTTAATATGTTTCTTTATTACCTAATAATATTAAAGTGTGATAGCATAGCTCCATTTGTCTCTAACAAAGTCTGTCGGGGTAGCTGTGTGTTTTTTTCTCAATTTTTAGAAGAGTTAGACGTTACGGAAAGTCGTTCTTTAATTATGAGCCTAAAGTCAGAATAATAATTTCTCACTGTTTCCTCACAGCCCCACAACATTCAAAAGATCTTTCACGACATATAACAAAATGAATCTGATTATGCATTCCAACATTATGAAATTTTAAGCAGGAAGTGAAGTCCATTTTAATGGATGCTTAAATAGAAAGTTCACAATAAAGAGAATCAACATACTAGTTTCAAAAATATATCATATCTATAAACATGGATTCTTTTGTTCAATATGCCTATTCATATGTAATATACAAATACAGAAGGAAAGGTAGTCTTGGTAAACTAGATAAAAAACAGTTTTGCATTTTTTTATGAATAACGACCAGTTTAGTATATTTTATCGTTGTTATAAACATATTGATCATTATTTTTTATGTACACCTAACAAGTTTCCATCGGTTTTGCTGTTTACCACGTTTTCGTACCTTAAACGTTTTTCTATGATGATTGATGAAGATAAATTTAAAAATTGTGAAATAACTAGACATAAATGTTATTTTGGACGCTACGTCGTTACATATACCCATATTTGAATCATATAAGATATTATAAAGTTTTTATATTTATTTAAATGTTTAAGGTTGAGTGAGATAAGATAAAACAAAGTTGAATAAATCTCGCATTTTTGTCATTTATTTACAAACGATAAAGCCACCTATTTTCTCGGAGTTAACAATTTTCTTTCATACACCGACTATTTCTTGTTTTGCTTCTGAAAAAAATGTTTACGCCCCATTTATATGCAAAGAATCCATGATGAATTAGAAGAATCAGTACAAAACATATTCCTGTACAATAAATTCGAATGTATGGATATAACTTACAAATTGTAATTCAGAATTCCAAAGACAACTGCCTAACCTCGATGAAGAATATCACATTACCACACTGCTCTCAAAATTTACTCTATTTAAGAGACATATCGCGTCCATTAAACTTATTGCAACACAATAATTACGCTTCTTCACTCGATTACTGCTAAGCCGACCCTGTATTCAAAACGTAAACGGCAATACTCGCGGCTCGTGCTGAGGAGCCGACGTGGGGTTATGAGAGGCCAGTTTTTCGGAGACAAATTATCTGCATGCTTTCTAGGGAGTTGCGCTACTGTATAATTGGATATCCTGTGTTATTACTCATTAGTCATTCATACAGGGTGTTCTAAAAGTTGGGACGTTCCTCTTAAGAAGTAACGGCCCTTGAAACGGCAAAGCTAATGCACGGTGAACCAGCAGCAAAACAGTAAAAAAAATGTCAAGCAAGTACTCACTATTTGGTTGCTACGAAGTTGTAAGTGCGGTCCTCTCGCAGGCGTCTTACAGGTAAAAGTACGATTTACGATGTCTTCTTCCATTTGGACCATATACGAGGTTGTCTAGGCCTTCCAGCGTGTCGACCACGACCACGATGTGGATTCAGACATCCTGTCTCTCTAGCTCTTTGCACGAGCGAGACAAATCGACGAGGTGCAGGGTGAGTACGGTTAGGAAAACGATCGGCATACACTCGCGAAGCCGTCGCGATATTTTGACCTCACTCACCGTACATTAAAATCATGTCCACCAGTTCATTACTGTTATAAGCGTGCGCCATTGTTGTTGTATTTAAATTCCGATCGTCAGATGTAACAAGTCAAGCACTCTCGTACACTATGCCACAGCAACGCGACGTATGACGAACTGCCTGTTTTAGTGTTTTCTCACCGGCATCGGCACCGCTAGCGCTACCTTGTTTGTTGTGATATTACGACATGGTGAGCCATTGCCCAGGGACGGATTTAGAATTGAGGATTTCTTTAATGGTCAGTATCTTGTTTTTTCTAAATATTTCGTTTATATGTTACAGGGAAAAAACACTCATTTTCGCGAGTACTATCCGCTGCATGAAAAAAAGTCCCAACTTATGACACACCCTGTATATACCTATACAAATAAATAGTAGTGGACCTAATTTACTTCCCTGTGGTACTCCAACTGAAATATTGCCAAACGTATGAATAAAGAATTGATGCAATATTGATATTGTTCACAGTTATTTGCATGGCTGATATACTTCAACGCAACTATCTTGGATCCTTTAGAAAGAAATGGTTTTCGGTTCAAAACAACCGAAAATATTTTGAGCGTCGATTGTCCAATCATGATGATGCATGCTGAAGATGATAACGTCATTCCTTGGAGGTTAGGATTTAAGGTAAGGTTATGCGACTTTTGGAACTTATCCTGTAAACCTCTCTACCCTAAAAGAGGGCTGTTCCAAATTACGGTTCTATCACCGTCCCAGAACTGTTTTCATCATGCCCAACCCATTTTACAGTTCTAAAAACGGTGATTGGTTGGTCCGCCAGCGTACCAACCAATCATCGATTCTAGAATCACAAAATGGGCGGGGCATTATGAGAACAGTTCTGGGACGGTGATAGAACCGTAATTTGGAACAGTCCTTATATATCTCAAAGAGGTAAATCATACGTCTCAACAGCTAGTTGCAAAAGTAATACTTAAGGTCAAGCACAGCATAGTAAACAACCAGCGCAATATCTCAGGTTGGCGGAAATAGGGTACTTGCAGAAAAAAATATTATGTCGTTTACGCGTTCCTTAGAGCCTAGTAAACATGACAAAATCACTTGTTTGGTTTTTTTGGAATCGGCTGTCAGAGATATTCCAAAAATTATTTCAAATGCCGGAAAATGCCGCGCAAACAACCTCTGACGTCAGTGATATCCTATAGTGATGGGATGTAAAGTATTGATATATTCGATATCGATAGCCAGTGCTAACCTAATATTTTGACATTGATCATTATAACCACAAAACACAGTCACACACAAAAGTACAAAATTCAAAAGAATAAAAGCTAGGCTAGATTACTAAATTCACTTTGTAGGGATGGGCTTGAATTAGATTCTATCTTTGGAATCATTCATAATGGGATGCGCCGAAATAAAATGATGGCTTCGATTAGTTGCGAATCTCGGTCACAAACAGGATGAACTGTGATACCTATCAGATATAAAAATGTATTGCAACGAAAATGCTAGTGGGTTAACTGCCTGTTTCAAATACGTTTAAGTATCAATAAATTGAGTCGCATTGTTAAAGAATTCATATCATCTCGAGTTTGCAGTTGAATCTCACTGACCTGCGCTGTAGCAGTATCGATTGTCGATATCGATAAGATACCTGTGACGTCAGCCGTTGTTTTAAGTCGCGTGGAAAAATTTGAATATATCCTTATTTTATTTTGCAAATATCTTTTTTTTGGCCGTCAGTAAAATCATGTTTTTTGTTTCCTGCTGCTTCTTGGTATGGTTTTCTTTACGCTATGTATACTCCCGAGACGATTTCACGACCTCTGCAAGTACCCTATTACATGCACATTCCCACTTTTGGATGATTTTTTGTAGGGATGCTAACGATACTTCGATACTTGTGCTTCTGCACTAATATCGAGTATTTTTATCTTAGATACTTTTTGAGCGATTCCAAGCTGGTATCGATACTTTTGTAAGGGTATCGGTATCGAAAATAATTATATAATTATTGAGAGGTGTAATCAATCGCACAAAATTCTCTGTACGAACCAAACGCGCTTATTTGGCCAAAAAATATCGAGTTGGTATCGGTATCGATATTTTCATATTCGCATCTCTACACAAATTTCACAACCATAAAATCATCCCAAAGTCAAATTCTGTGAGAACCATTTTTATATAGGAAATCCTTAGAGATATTGTGCTGGTTGTTACTATGCTGTGGAATGAACATTGTTGCCACAGCATATTAAACAACCAGCAGAATATCTCTGAGTATATTCGTTATAAAAATGGATCCCACAGAATTTGACCTTAACGGTGCCATTGTGGGTGAGAAGTGGGTGGAGATTCCAAAATAAAAAGTATCGATATCGATACCAATTCGATATTTTTTGACCAAGTAGATTTTTTTTAGATTTTTGTTAAATTAATTTTCAGCTATATCAGGTGGCTAAAACAGAGAGAAATTTAGAATTGCAAGGCTCTGTGAACTTCACGTTATTTCCTGCTCTGGGATACTACCACATCGGAATCACCAGAGACAAAAAGGTTCCGAAAATGATACAGTACGTTTTTATCTTTGATATTATTTTGATTAATTCGAAATTTGAAAAAAGACTCCTCAGATATGGAAGCAGCAATACTTTATGCCAGGTCTTGTCTGGACTTTATAAATCACTTTGCATCTTCTCAAAATTGTTTGCCAATTAAAAAAATGTTTTAGACTATTTTGTAGAAACTTTGGTTCTTCGACTATCACAAGTGGGAGACACCCTACTTCCTATTTAAACGACAAATTAATTTCTTCTTAATTTAGACTTAAGAAAAGATGAAAAGTTAAATATTTTTTTAGGGATTTTAAACTAAGATGCCAATTGGAGAACAAAACACGTGACTCTCCCAGTGATGTTGTGTGAAGATTTCAGTCTTGGTCTAGAGCGTGAAACAAATTTCTAGACAAGAAGGTGCTGAAAATTGGGATTAACAATGAGGTCAACTTTGTCAACTCAGCCGTGCTTTTTACCTTTTACACCATGTTTCTTTGCTAAAGCTTTCCTTACATCCTTGTATAGTATTTGATAGCAAAGTTCCACACACAAACATGTTTATCTGTGATTCGTCATCATTTGTAAATTATTGTTATTGTTATTATTATATTTTTGTACCATGTTTTTTTGTTTTGTATAATAAATGAAACAAAGGATTTCAATGCTATATGTTCTATAAACATTTTCAGTTGTTCGGTACAAAGATCAATGAATAAAACCACACTGAACTGGTAGCATTTTCATATGCCTAGAAAAATTTGTATGATACGCACATGTCATGACCCAAAGTCAAAGATGATGTACAAAACTCAAAACGGAGAACTATACACCATCTATTGGGTTTTTACGTAACTAGGTATTACCACTGAAACCCAAAAGGGTAGATTCCTGTACAAGAAAGAAATATGACAGACGTCGCTTGTTTACTGGAGATGGTTTAATATCGATACTACATATCGATACCTTGCTGATATTCAACTTACCTATATTATATTCGCAGCAATCGTAGTTTTTAACACGCAGAAACCGTAAGTATATAAAGAAAAGAAGTTTTCTCACCGGATTTTTGTTGTATTCTACATTAGATGCTTTTTGCAAGAGTTGTTTTGATAAAATCATACAATCGATCCTCGGTTTGGAACTGCATCGTGGCAAACATCACTATTAGCAAGAGAAATGACAGACTGACACATGACTGACAGTTAATGTATTTGACAGTTAACCTAGAGAATGACAAAGTTTCTGTTTACCGTTTAAACAATTTTGATTCAATTTTCCAAATTGATTGTTGATGAATCAGAATAATAAACACTTATCTAAGATATGCAGAAAGATAAATCATGCAATAGATAATGGCTATATCAAATTCGTCCGCTTATTATGCGGTCGAGAGTACGCAGAGTGATGACATGGGGATGAAAAGTTATTTGTTCGAAAAACAAAATAAAAAAACTCGTACCTGTAAATGGAAACTCATGTTGGCTGTTATAATGTAAGTAGATATACAGCAGCTTTATCGTGATAATTACAGTTTGAGTATCTTTCAGATTGTTTTGTCTTTTTTTGGCTGTTTTAATAATCATATTCATAGGGCTACCTTTGGTAGTGAAGTATTCTATCTGCGTTCAAGAGAAAATCGTGTTTACTCATGGTAAGTAACAAAACAGTGATAAATCAACATAAGCATACTAGAATTAAAGTACCTAGTTCCATCCAAGACTATTTTTTTAGCTGGTCTACCAAACGAACCGGAGTATTTCACAGAATATTACTTCCCTGCATTTCGAAATCTTTATGTGCCAGTGGCCGATTTGGGTGGAACAACCAAACATGTATTGGGTGTATGGCACATTTTACCTGTAGAGATGGCCAAAATTGCACTGAATGATACTAGTTTTGACTATGGCAAAGCTCTTGCTGATAAAAAGTATGACGTGATCATGTACTTCCATGGTACAGGAGAATCTAGGGCTGACAGCACTAGAAAGTATCAGCTATTAAGTTACTACTTCCACATCATTGCTTTTGATTATAGAAGTGAGTTGCTTATATTTTTTTATATGTATTACATTGTCTCGCAGCTAGAGTAGAAGGTTTCTAACTCAGAGTAACAACGGAACATAGAGGCAGTAAACAACTAATTCTAATAGGCCAACATTTTTTCTTACGCTGTCATATTGACCACCAGATATGGCAATCATAATTGTTTACTATCGTCTTAATTGTATAGTATCCAGAAATGTTTCATTCTATGTTAAAAAAGACGGTATTTTGATGGTTCAGGAATGATTACAGCAAAATCAATAGATATGTTGACCTCTGCTGCATTACTGCATGTTTCTTCATAAATGCAAATTCTGTCATACATAAATTTTGAGGAGCTAACAACCCCTATATAATTTTACTGCAATTTGTTTACAGTATACCCCGACTGTCAAACCTTTGTTTTGTTTGTGCGTCTTTTATGCTTGGTCAGAAAAATCGAATTTGCTATTTGTTGATAACTGTAGTGAAGCTTTATGGACTTGCTGTGCTATATTCGAGTATAGTTTAACAGTTTTTCGAGACGGAACAGTGCAGAGCAGTGTTTGTAACATGGGTTGCATTGGAAGGATTTTCACGTTAGTTGGCAATGTTTGGAGGTTGAAGTGTCAAAAGATGATGGCTTTGAGCACGCCATGCTGAAGTGGTTTGTTTACTACCTCTATGTCCAATTGTTACTCTGAGGTTTCTAATAATAATGTAAACTTTATCTTCAAACAGAAAGTGATGGGTGCAACTTTTTTTTGTTTACTAGGTTATGCTGATTCCTCAAAAGGAACTTTAACAGAATCAAAAGTAGTCAATGATTGTAAGCAACTATACTTTTGGACTCGTGACAAGACTGCAGCAAACATTTATGTTTGGGGTCAGTCGCTAGGATCATCAATTGCTGCCAACACAGTGCTTAAATTAGAAAACGAAAATATTCACCTAAAAGGATTGATTTTGGAATCTGCGTTTACGAGCTTTGAAGAAGAGCTTTATGTTCATCCATATGGGAAGGTATGGTAGAAGTACTACATTTACAAAGAATATCCATTGAGTTATTATATACCGGGTAGGGCATTTATCTTAAACCAAAAATATATCTTTGATGGAATCAGTTATATTGAAAAAAGTTTCAGGAAAAGTCGTAGTAAACCAAGAGAGCTGGGTCCATGATCCACATGATGATTTCCTGTTTAGACTTGAAGTTGTTTCTCTGTATCTAAGATTATTTTTAGTCTTTACATAATTTCAAATAATTAATTTCACAACTGAATATGTTTTATTCAAAAAATGTTTATCTATAAAAAAGGTATAACCATTTTATTTAAATAGTTATATCATATTTTTAATGAACATAATGATATTTACAAACCCTGCTTTTTTTCTATTTCAGATATTTGCTTGGTTGCCATGGTTCTACATCACAGTTGTTAAACCGTTGCATGATAACGGTTTTGTGTTTGACACTGCATCCTACTTGAAAAATATAAATTGTTCTGTAATGATCTTACATGCTGAAGATGACTCTATAGTGCCCTACAGATTCGGACAAGAGGTAAGATTATGATTAACTTGTACTTATACAAGCAAACATTCATTCAAAAAACTTGAGAAAAAGGACAGCCACCTTTGAGATTTAAAACTATGACCTTCAGATTACTTCATGAGTGCTATGCCAGCTCCATCGAGGTAGAATCCTAAGGAGACGCTATAAGGTTCAATTTCGCATAACAAAAACGGTAGCAGGAGGCGTGGCTAAGTGTGGTAACAATATGGACGCATCGCCAGAGCCGGATTACTTTCTTATGTAAATAATTTTGAAAATTCATTACAATGATGATTTAAATATGAAGTGTTAGGTTGATTTTTCAATCTTATGCGAAACTCATAGTTAAGTATATGAAAAAAAACAGGCTTTGTAGAGACGACATTCATCATCAATTGAATAATACAACTGTATTATTGCTGCGATACATTACACTTTATTGAGATAAAGATTACAAATGCGGTCCTGTGCTTTGTTATTTTTTTGCATACATACCTATGAAATGTAATTCCTGTCGATTTCTTCTTATCCATGCCATCTCTGCTAGAGCAACTACGATAAGCACATGAAACCATTATTTCCTTTATGAATTCACTAGAATATCACTTAAAAATAACTAAAAATGTCGGTAAAAACACTCAAAAAAAGCAAACACGAAACTGTCAAAGAAACGTCAGCTGTTTGACATAAGTGTCGAATCAATATGGCCAACTTGCACCTGCTTTCAGCCACGTTATCGCGCCTCCATGGGATTCTACCTCGATGGCCAGCTCACTGTATTTGCTGTATTCAACGACATTCTATGCTGTATTTATCTGACCTCTTTGATCAAATGTCTACATGTGTCTGACATGTATGAAGAGCTGTCAGAAGCCAAGAGATGGCAATTCAATCAAATTTTTCATCCAGATGTTGGCTTGTTAGGTACTTTCTTCTCACCACTATTTTTTTATAGCTTTACAAAATTGCTTCACATAGAACAGGAACAACTGCTTTATCTGTATACCATGAGTTCAATGGTTCTTTAGGCTACAACCACTACTACATATACCAAGATCCATTCTTGAAATACTATATCATGTAAGTTTATTGTTTCTTGCTTCATAGCTGATAAATTGATACACATATGTTTTTTATTCTGAAAGGGCTTTGTGAATATTAATATTTCCAGTAACTATGCATACATAAAGCTTAGTTCATTCAACTTCAAAAACTAAACACCATAAAAAAACTAACACTGAAAATCAAGCAAATAATTTTCGTGTAAGACCTTCCATGTTGCCTTTAATATCGTTTATATTTTTTTTTCCTGACACAATACTTACCTGTAGAATGTATAGTGTGATTGGTGATACGCCTATGGAAGTCAAAACAGAACCACGCAACCATCTATTATTTTCGAAACCAACTAACTTAATAGAGATGTGCATATCGATTCTGTGTATCGATACATATCGAGTCACCGTATCGATACATATCGATTCTTGGGTACATAAACATTCTCATGAATCGGTATCGATAAAGATTTATAAAAGTGCACCATGAAAATTTATAATTATTATAATGCCGTTTTTTTGTGTCCCATTCCTGAATCATTTCCTGACATTAGCTACAGGCGCCTTGTTAGTTTTAAAGTTACTTCTCGAGACATAGAACGGATTTTTATATTACATATTCGTTCTAGTGTATCGTTAATGCTGGTTTTTTCACAGGCAATTTATTGGGAAAACCGTTACCATAGTACCAGTTAAGGTGCACCATTAATTTCAAGGCTTCTATCAAAGACGTGAAAAGGCTGTGATTATACATAACTAAGTGATATAATATTATAATAATAATACTAAATGCATTATAGACAGTCTTGTGTATTTTTTCCTCCATAAAATAGCCTTTTTTGAGGGTTGCAACATGAAATTCGTATAAAAGATGGAACAACGTATCATACTTTGAAATAATCCACTTCCCATATTACTACAACTTTTTCTTACCCAAAATCAAACCATGGAATTTCACCGCATTATAAACATTCGCAAAAAAATCTTGGACCTAACTGAAATATCGTATATTCCTAATAGAAAGATTATACAATTCAATTTATTTCCTTTATGTCAACGTTACATACCACTAGGTTACATAGGCATCTCTATTGAATCAACGAGGAATTTACTACGATGTCACATTTAAAATATCGACACTAGACATGATCGCCTGCGTAGCGATACACTGAAATATCAAACATCACTAACTAATGCAGTCGATAACGTAAATATACGCATTATTGTTATTTGAAATGGACACAAATATCGGATAATGGCGAAAACTTTATAAATGAGTACTGCATTCAAAGTATCGATACAAAATATCGACCGCCTGAGTATCGATACACTTAAATGTCGGGCATCACTAGTCACTTAGATCGATACCGCGAATTCCATCCCTACGTGTCAATATCTGACAACAAAAACAAATGAGAAACGATCTTATGTAAACCGTAATCGGCTCCTAACTTAAAAATTAGACTTTCTATTTCGTAATAATTACTAAAACAGGCATTAGTCGGTAGTGATATCAAAACGCGCCGATACATTGACACTAAAATTTACATGTAGCGTACGTTTGGTGACCTGTTTCCACTTTCATTTTCAAATTTTTTATGTAAAAGGTATGTACTAGTATGCGGATAACGTTATATTTTATTATATCATTCAAACTGTACAGTTCTTTGGTATTGAAGGTTGCTTTTTTTGTCAGTTTAAGGTCCAATGAGCAAATCAAGATGCTGCGTGAAGTGTGTTTTTGGCACTTTTCTGTACATGTAAGACAAATGATTTTTTTCATGTGTAACAGGTGTGTTGAGTGTTCTAATTTTGCAGATCAATTATTTTTGTCCTGTTGTTCATCATAGCGTTTGTGATCGTTCCTGTCGTGTTTAAATATAGTGTGGGTATCCAGAGGAGCCTCATTTTCCCCACATGTGAGTAAATGTTTTCATAAAACTTTTTGGATAATATGCCCATATGTTTGTCAAATTCTTGAACTTACTTTTTTTGTGTTTTAGTAGCATCTACATAAACTAATAACATTCTAAAATTTGTATTTAGGTGCTGCTGTATTTTCCTTGTAAGTTCCAAGTACATTGTAGGTACATAGGAATTTTTATTTTTTTTTTACATACATATATCACGAATATGATTTTTTTCTGTATAAAGTATTGTAGCACATAATTTGAACTACAAAATTCATGTAAATCATTTTTGCTCCACAACAACCTTTTCGATGGGTTTTTTATGGTCACTGTAGAAGCACTGTGAGAGGATAAGTGTCGGTGCATGTTAGATTTGAAATGTCGCAGGTTGTAGTCGTCGAGAAATAAATTTCTCGGCAGCTCATTCCACAGCGTTGAAGTTCTCCAAAAGAAGGAATGCTGGAGGAGCCTGGTTCGGGGAGTAGGGACCTCGACCTGGTAAGGATGTGCTTGCAGAGCCTCTAGTGTTCCTCGTTCAGATGACCTTTGATGTTATTGTCTGGGAGAGAGCTCACTCTAACATCTCCTTGATAGAAGAATAGTAAAACAGGGACAGGTCGGCCACCCTTCTCGATGTTCTATGCTGTGGAGGTCCTTTATGTGGTTAGGTGTACAAAACTCCAAGCTTCTGGGATGTTGTTTTAGCAATACTGATGACGTGCTTCAGAGAGTGCTTTGGAGCACATCCCTTATGGCAGACCAAAACTCCAAGCTTCTGGGATACCATTTTAGCAATACTGACGACGTGGTCGTGCCAGGACATGCTATTGTTGATGTTAAACCCCAAAAACAGCAAGCAGGGAACTCAAAACAGTGTTCCCTGTAGAAAATGTGAATTTAACAATTTAAGAATGATTCCTTATGACATTGACTTCACATTGCAAAACCTAATCATGATATGTATTTTTTGAGATTCATTCTGTGAAAAATTTCATTGTCCTGTGTATCGCCAAAAGAAATCAGTTTGATAGAAAATTATTAAATTCCAGTATAGTCTCAAATCATCGATTATTCAGTTCACAAAATCTTTCCTTTTTTCAGGGGTAATATCTCAAAAAAACTACTCGGACATAGAAAAATTCGATATCAAAGGAGTTAGGAATTTCTATATAAACGTGCCAAGAGAAAATGACATATCAGACAACATCACATTAGGCTTGTGGCAAATATTGCCTCAAGAATTCCTTGGAGATTTCATAGCAAATGACGAATATAACTATGAAGGGGCATTGAGTGACAACAACTACAAGGTGTTACTGTATCTGCATGGAAATGGTCAAGATAGAGCGAGTTCTTTGGATCTGTATGACATTTTGAGATGGTATTTTCTCATTATTGCTGTGGATTATAGAGGTAAAACAATTTTTCTATATGTATACTAAGTCACATAGAAAAAAGAACACCCAGTATTAATGAATGTATTATTTTTTGAGGCTGCAGACAAATAATACAATAAAAATGGTATCCAAAACTTGAGTGTCTGTTATAATCTATATAGCAATAGCAGAAACTTTACAATTAAAATTGTAAAACACAATCACAGTAAGAGTTATGTTGAAGCAGTAAAATATGTGACAGATCTCATATAAAAATGAATTGTAGTTTGATATGAAAGTCTATAAATAGATAAAAGATATCTAGACCCAGTTTTACTTATCAATCGCTTTATGAACTGTTTTGCAATTTTGCTAATAATATGTCTTGTTTTTATTGCTGATACTGTGATTTTTTATAGAATAGAATTTACTAACCATTTCAATGAGCATTACACAGGGTCGGGCATAGGAATCAAGTGTTTTTGAAATAATCATAAAATTATTAGTTAGTAGAACATAGCTGACAATAAACCATTTTGAACTATCTAAGTGCAAAAATTACATTGGCATATGATGCAGCCGTTCATGAAAATAGGGTACTTGCAGAAAAAAATATTATGTCGTTTACGCGTTCCTTAGAGCCTAGTAAACATGACAAAATCACTGGTTTGGTTTTTTGGAATCGGCTGTGAGAGATATTCCAAAAATTATTTCAAATGCCGGAAAACGCCTCGCAAACAACCTCTGACGTCAGTGATATCCTATAGTGATGGGATGTAAAGTATTGATATTCGATATCGATAGCCAGTGCTAACCTAACATTTTGACATTGAACCACAAAACAGTCACACACAAAAGTACAAAAGTCAAAAGAATAAAAGTTAGGCTATATTACTAATTCACTTTGTAGGGATGGGCTTGAATTAGATTCTATCTTTGGATTTATTCATAATGGGATGCGCCGAAATAAAATGATGGCTTCGACTAGTTGCGAATCTCTGTCACAAACAGGATGAACTGTGATACCTATCAGTTATAAAAATGTATTGCAACGAAAATGCTAGTAGGTTAATTGCCTGTTTCAAATATGTTTAGGTATCAATAAATTGTGTCGCATTGTTAAAGAATTCATATCATCTCTAGTCGAATGCGCAGTTGGCAAACCTGTAGCAGTATCGATTGTCGATATCGATAAGATATCTGTGACGTCAGCCCTTGTTTTAAGTCACGTGGAAAAATTTGAATATATCCTTATTTTATTTTGCAAATATCTTTTTTTGGCCGTCAGTAAAATCATGTTTTTTGTTTCCTACTGCTTCTTGATATGGTTTTCTTTACGCTATGTATACTCCCGAGACGATTTCACGACCTCTGCAAGTACCCTATTGCACTCCACTGTTTCCAGCATGTCACTGTTGATTTTTGAGAGATTCCATGGCGAATCGCTTCCTTGTCTGCGTCTAACGTACGGGGCTTGGCCCTTTAAACACGTGACTTGAGTTACCCCCAAAGAAAAAAATCACAAATTGATAAATCGGGAGACCGAGGAGGTCAGGAAATGCCACCAAACCTCGAAATTGAACGATTTGGAAACAGGTGGCGAAGAACAGCCATGGATGCTCTGGCGGTGTGTGCCGTGGCCCCATCTTGCTGGAACCACTAATCTTTGATATCCACACCTCTTCTTTGCAATTCAGGTATGAAGAAGGTATTCACTATGTGAATGTAACGTTCAGATGTTACTATATAGCGGTGACCCCATTTTCTCCAAAAAAATATGGGCCAATGATGCCACGCCATATGCCACGCGTTGTTCTAGCGTCTACCGCTCCATTATGGCAAGTGGCAAGTAAGAAAGTGAAATGGTTTGAGTCAAGGAATGGATTGTAATAAACCGCGCGCTCCTCCCTTTTCTAATATATGTGTACTGCTCAAACCAAAAACACTTGGTATCTTATAGACTTAATTTAAATTTCAGTTACAAGAAAGATGTTCAATGCGATATATGTATACACAAACATAGAAAAAAAATAATATGAAAAAATTCAAAAATATTTCGTTCAGTGGCACATGCAGTTTTGATATAACAGTACTTTTCTCTTCTAGGATATGCTGATTCCTCCAAGGCCGAATTGACAGAAACTGCAATCGTTGAAGATATAGTATATGTATACAAATGGCTCAAAAATCAAACTAATTCGAAAATATACGTTTGGGGACATTCTTTAGGAACAGGTGTTGCCACACATTTGATTTCAAATCTGAAGGCTGAAAACATTAGTCCGAATGGCTTGATATTAGAAGCCCCCTTCACTTCGGTTACAGATGTTATGCAGGAGCACCCAGGCATGAAGGTAATAATAATAGTAATAAGTATGTTGGTCCAGCCTTAACCATTTTTTTACTATTAATTTTGAGATAACTGAACTAAAGAAAATATGAGCATGAAGAAAAAAGATGGTTCTAGAGAAATGTCGATGTGTTTTTTGAAATTTCCTAATTGACAGTTATTGAAAAATTCCCGAATGTGGCGTTTTTTTGACTAAATTCACGGTCTCGTTTAAACACCCTGTATAAACTTACTCTAAAATCTGGATCGACATTTCTCTAGATTGAAGTTTTGAGAAAATTCAAACCACGTGTTTCTGCCAAAAATTATTAATATACAGGGTCAAAAATGGTTACAGCCAGAGCCTTGCATTGAACAATCGCGCGCCTTTTGGGACACTGACAAAAGCGCCACCAATACAAAAGTATGTAAACTACAGTTTATGAATGAGCTGAAGTTCATTCATTTATGGTATGAAATAGATATTATTTTGGGCATCGGCTAAATTTGTAGTCTGATGTTTTGGGTGATTTATTCATATACACTGCAGGCCAAAAGTAAAGCACTACTAAATTTTAAATAAATCGCGGTAATTGATTTTGAGCAGTTGCGTATGTGTTGTCCTCAAGCAGTTTACTATAACCTCAACTTTTTCCCAAATTTAATCCAGTTTGTGGTTGAACCCCGAATGGCATGCCGTTTTATCTCGACTTGGAATCACATTATTCGCCATTTTTTTAACCAGTATTCACGATAATCAATTTAAACGTCCTAGAAACATAATGAAGGCAAAATTGTAATTTTTCTAAATGCTTCCTGTTTTCTTTTCAGTTTTACTCGTGGTTACCATGGTTTTGGGCCACGATGATAGAACCGATAAAATACAACGACTTTGATTTTGATTCCAAAAAATATATCGTGAATGTTGATAATCCAATTATGATTCTACATGCCAAAGATGACGAAATCATCTCCTACCACTTTGCCACACAGGTAATGTATACCGGATGTTTCCTCATGCTTTGCCACCCCTTTTATCTTTTTTGTTTAAAGCGATAGAAACATGTTTTTATATGAAGGATAAAAACGAAAAAATAATAAAAAATCGTTTTCTTCGTATAAAGTTATATTTTTTTAATGGGAGCTCACTGTGTCTTGTATCACGAAAAGAAATAGTTTCCTCTTGTGTCCAAATATATAGGGTTCGGTCACCTTATTTTGAAAGTTTTTTTTTTAATATTTTTATTTTTAAATTTAAGACCCCAAGGATTCTGGGTGTCCCAGAGATGACTATTATTGTGCGTGTTAAAATATCCCAGCAGTTGTACAGGTGGCTTCATCAGTCCATAAAATCTTTTTAAAAATATCAGGATCTTGTTCAAATCGTCCTATCATATCTTCCCAAAATCGCAACCTTCTGATCTTATGTTTAGTCAGTCAATTCTTGATATTAAACTGTATATTGAGTATAAAAATATTGTATAATTTTATTTTCAGTTATACAATATTGCAGTAAACAATAGAAATGACACATACCAAGGAAACGTCACATACCACCTGTTTGAACCACATGGTTATATGCACATGTATTTATACAAGGCCCCAGAATTACCTGAATATGTTAGGTATGAGTTCCTTATGATACATGGACTTTAATTTGTGCTTCGTTTCCACAGGCTTTCAAAACGTTTTACTTTTTGAATTATATGGCAAAATAAACACTATTAGTAAAAAAGTTCTGAGATTAAGGTCGATTCCTAGCAACACCAGAACAACTGCAATCCTCAAAGTACTCGGACAAGTTGGAAGCAACTGTCAATAAAATACTCTACTTGCAGAAAAAAATATTATGTCGTTTACGCGTTCCTTACAGCCTAGTAAACATGACAAAATCGCTTGTTTGGTTTTTTGGAATCGGCTGTGAGAGATATTCCAAAAATTATTTCAAATGCCGGAAAATGCCGCACAAACAACCTCTGACGTCAGTGATATCCTATAGTGATGGGATGTAAAGTATTGTTATTCGATATCGATAGCCAGTGCTAACCTAACATTTTGACATTGATCACTATAACCACAAAACCACAGTCACACACAAAAGTACAAAAGTCAAAAGAATAAAAGTTAGGCTAGATTACTAATTCACTTTGTAGGGATGGGCTTGAATTAGATTCTATCTTTGGATTCATTCATAATGGGATGCGCCGAAATAAAATGATGGCTTCGATTAGTTGCGAATCTCGGTCACAAACAGGATGAACTGTGATACCTGTCAGATATAAAAATGTATTTCAACGAAAATGCTAGTGGATTAATTGCCTGTTTCAAATATGTTTAAGTATCAATAAATTGAGTCGAATTGTTGAAGAATTCAGATCATCTCTAGTTTGCAGTTGAATCTCACTGACCTGCGCTGTAGCAGTATCGATTGTCGATATCGATAAGATACCTGTGACGTCAGCCCTTGTTTTAAGTCACGTGGAAAAATTTGAATATATCCTTAATTATTTTGCAAATATATTTTTTTGGCCGTCAGTAAAATCATGTATTTTGTTTCCTACTGCTTCTTGATATGGTTTTCTTTACGCTATGTATACTCCCGAGACGATTTCACGACCTCTGCAAGTACCCTATTATACTTTTTTCTAAAACGACACGTTCAACAATTCCAGTCGATTTGGAAAATATGCAATGATCTTCTTCTTCCCAGATCGAAATGTTCTAACGCTTAAGGTCTCTAACTTTGTCTTGAGCCTTGGTCGGTACATCGTAATAGTATAGCCAATTCTATTCACAAACAGCAAAGTTTTTTATTATTTTTTTTTTTTTAACAAATAGGTCCATGTAATATTTCCGCCCCTCTGTATTTAGAGAGTATAGAAAGTGACATAAAAAAACGAAAAATTAAAACGTTTTGAATGCGTGGAAACATCTTACATTCAAAAGTCAAAAGCCTGAAATCTAGATGGAAAAGTAATAATTTTATTGCATTATCTTTTTCAGAGAATTCCTAGAAGATTGTGATAGATTTGACAAAAAAATCAAGTAATCGTTAACACACCCTTATTTAGTACAAATTTGAAATTTTGTCAAGTGATACTATTATTTGTTCAATTTTACCTTATTATATAGACATATGTCAGTATTTTTTAGAAATTTTAATAGAGATTGTTATCAGCAATCTGGTTTTTGAATTTTATAACCTATCCTTCGTCAATCCTTGATTTGGATAATCAAGGATCAAAAAGCAGTGAATTAAATAAGAAAACTAACGAGGTTGCCTATTAGATTTTTTATAAATATTAAAATTATAAAATGTACAATAAATACCGTCTAAATACAATATTATTTAAGATACAAATTGAAAGTCAGGAAATAAAAAAAAAAGTCAAAATCAAATTCAGATGAATCGCAACAATCATTCAGATTGATATTAATTTCACTCGGTTGTGTATTTAAAAATGATGACTACTTTTTTTACATGTTTAATGCAGTTTAGTTTTTCTCGAGTTATTAAATGTACCTGACCTCTAACGAGGTTTGTAATTTGCTATTGAGCTTTCATAGTGATTATTTTACTTTCAGATGTTTCTTTTTAAATCGCTCCATACTCCAGATAAATTTAATCAGATCAAAATACAAAAATAGGGTGGAAGTGTTAAAACTTCATCCACTACTTTTTAACAAAGTTGTTACTTTTTACTATATCCGATAACTAACTTTTTGTTTTAATCTCTGACCAAATTGTGATACTTTGTTTTGTAAGAAATTCAATAACCTCCTCTTTTCTAAGCAACATTTTTTCCAATAATCTCAAATGTGATGAAGCATTATCCAAAAAGTTACTGTACTCCTAGGAATATTTGGTAAAAGTGAGTTTTGAAACCAATTTTCAAACCACAGATTATGAGAAAAATAAACCAAAAACAAAGGCTACGTTCAATAGTTCAGTTCTAGCAAATTTGCCCATCACTAGACTTCGACGTCATGAGACTAGAGATATTCGATATATCGATACATTACGATGTGTTTACAAGTGAAACAGAATCAGTAGTAGCCAGGACGCTCCTTATTCCCTTTTAGCTATGATGTTTGCAAACATTTTCGGTGTGTCTTCCGTACCTAATCTATTCCTGAATTTAAATTTGCATCCCATCACACTGCTTTAGAATGTTTCCGCATATGTCTAGCAAAATTAGAACTCAGGGTAGTTTTATATGTACACTGTCCACATTCACGTAATTTATACGAAACAGATGCTACAGAATCAGGATGTTCCCTAATTGTATGATTATCAAGAGAAGCTTTACCTTTGAATATTGCATTACAGTGAACACAAGTCTTGAGCTTCTTGCTATACACTGTCCCAGGATGCTGCAACATATGTCTGACAAAACTAGGCTTAAGGACTGTTTGATACGCACAATACGTACACTCATGTATGTTGCTAGTTATAGTTGCAATCAAATGAGGATGTCTGTTAATTATATGTTCATCCAGAACTGTTCTATGTTTGAACATTTCATCACAATGTATACACCTCAGCTTAACCATATCAGCAGTCTCTGTATGTCCAATCATATGCTCAGTCAAGTGACTCTTCACAGTAGTTTTATATGTACAATACATACATTCATGTACTTTACTAGAAATAGATTCTAAAGACTCTGGATGTTTCTTAATTATATGATCATCCAATTTTTTTTTTGTTTTATAAGTCGCGTTACAGTGGACGCATACGCTGAGGTTTAAGTTACCTGCACTCTCTGGAGGCTCAAACACGGTTTGATGTGCACAATTTGTACATTCACGTATTTCACTAGTTGTGGTTCCAACCAAATAAGGATATTTGTACGGTGCATGACAGTGCATACACCTAACCTCGCTCTTGGTGTGTTTTATCATATGCCGAGTCACGTGACCCTTCACTGTAGTTTTATATGTGCAATATTCACATTTATGTATTTTATGGCTAACAGACGCTACAAAACCTGGATGTTTCCTAGTTATATGGTCAGCCAGACCTATTCTACGTTTCAATGCAGTACATGCACCTCAACTTAGTTTTGTTGTGTTTAAGCATATGGTTGGTCAACTGACCCTCCACTGTAGTTTTGAATATACAATATGTATTCATATATTTTACTAGGCGTGTAACAGGTAACAAATCTTCTGGCTAAAAGAGCTGGCGTTTACTTTGAGTCTGTTCGTACCACCATAAAAGAGAAAAGAAATGAGAGGTCCGTTCAAAGGTACTTACAAAAAATGTTTCAAATCACAGATTGTATTCAATAGTTCAGTTCTAGCAGATTTGCCCATCACTAGACTTCGACGTCATGAGACTAGAGATGTTCGATATATCGATACATTACGAATACGAATAATACGATGTTTATAAGTGAAACAGAATCGGTAGCATTAAGTACTCTTTATTCTCTTTTTAGTTATTAAGATTTGCCAACACTTTCCGTGTGACCTACTTTCCTAATTTACTCCCGAAATTAATTTTCATCCCATCACACTGCTTTAGAATGTTTCCACATATGTCTAGTAAAATTAGAACTCAGGGTAGTTTTATATGTACACTGTTCACATTCACGTAATTTATAGGAAACAGATGCTACAGAATCAGGATGTTCCCTGATTGTATGATTATCAAGAGAAGCTTTACCTTTGAATATTGCATTACAGTGAACACAAGTCTTGAGCTTCTTGCTATACACTGTCCCAGGATGCTGCAACATATGTCTGACAAAATTAGGCTTAAGGACTGTTTGATACGCACAATACGTACACTCATGTATGTTGCTAGTTATAGTTGCAATCAAATGAGGATGTTTGTTAATTATATGTTCATCCAGAACTGTTCTATGTTTGAACATTTCATCACAATGTATACACCTCAGCTTAACCATATCAGCAGTCTCTTATGTCGAATCATATGCTCAGTCAAGTGACTCTTCACAGTAGTTTTATATGTACAATACACATACATTCATGTACTTTACTAGAAATAGATTCTATAGACTCTGGATGTTTCTTAATTATATGATCATCCAAATTTTTTTTGGTTTTATAAGTCGCGTTACAGTGAACACATATGATGAGGTTAAAGTTACCCGCACCCTCTGGAGGCTCGAAGATGGTTTGACGTGCACACTTTGTACATTCACGTATTTCACTAGTTATGGTTCCAACCAAATAAGGATATTTGAACGGTTCATGACAGTGCATACACCTAACCTCACTCTTGGTGTGTTTTATCATGTCAGGTCAAGTGACCCTTCACTGTAGTTTTATACGTGCAATATTCACGTTTATGTATTTTATGGCTAATAGACGCTATAAAACCTGGATGTTTCCTAGTTATATATGGTCAGCCAGACCTATTCTACGTTTGAACGTTTCGATACAGTACATGCACCTCAACTTAGTTTTGTTGTGTTTAAGCATATGTTTGGTCAACTGACCCTCCACTGTAGTTTTAAATATACAATATGTATTCATATATTTTACTAGGTGTTTAACAGGTAACAAATCTTCTGGCTAAAAGAATTGGCTTTTACTTTGAGTCTGTTCGTTCCACCATAAAAGAGAAAAGAAATGAAAGGTCCGTTCAAAGGTACTTACAAAAAATGATTCAAATCACAGATTGTGTTCAATAGTTCAGTTCTAGCAGATTTGCCCATCACTAGACTTCGACGTCATGAGACTAGAGATGTTCGATATATCGATACATTACGAATACGAATAATACGATATGTTTATAAGTGAAACAGAATCGGTAGCATTAAGTACACTTTATTCTCTTTTTAGTTATTAAGATTTGCCAACATTTTCGGTCTGACCTACTTTCCTAATTTATTCCTGAAATTAATTTTCATCCCATCACACTGCTTTAGAATGTTTCCGCATATGTCTAGCAAAATTAGAACTCAGGGTAGTTTTATATGTACACTGTCCACATTCACGTAATTTATACGAAACAGATGCTACAGAATCAGGATGTTCCCTGATTGTATGATTATCAAGAGAAGCTTTACCTTTGAATATTGCATTACAGTGAACACAAGTCTTGAGCTTCTTGCTATACACTGTCCCAGGATGCTGCAACATATGTCTGACAAAACTAGGCTTAAGGACTGTTTGATACGCACAATACGTACACTCATGTATGTTGCTAGTTATAGTTGCAATCAAATGAGGATGTCTGTTAATTATATGTTCATCCAGAACTGTTCTACATTTGAACATTTCATCACAATGTATACACCTCAGCTTAACCATATCACCAGTCTCTGTATGTTGAATCATATGCTCAGTCAAGTGACTCTTCACAGTAGTTTTATATGTACAATACATACATTCATGTACTTTACTAGAAATAGCTTCTATAGACTCTGGATGTTTCTTAATTATATGATCATCCAGATTTTTTTTGGTTTTATAAGTCGCGTTGCAATGAACGCATATGCTGAGGTTCAAGTTACCTGCACTCTCTGGAGGCTCAAAGACGGCACAATTTGTACATTCACGTATTTCACTAGTTGTGGTTCCAATCAAATGAGGATATTTGAACAGTTCATGACAGTGCATGCACCTAACCTCGGTCTTGGTGTGTTTTATCATATGTCGGGTCAAGTGACCCTTCACTGTAGTTTTATACGTGCAATATTCACATTTATGTATTTTATGGCTAACAGACGCTACAAAACCTGGATGTTTCCTGGTTATATGGTCAGCCAGACCTATTCTACGTTTGAACGTTTCTATGCAGTACATGCACCTTAACTTAGTTTTGTTGTGTTTGAGCATATGTTTGGTCAACTGACCCTCCACTGTAGTTTTAAATATACAATATGTATTCATATATTTTACTAGGTGTTTAACAGGTAACAAATCTGCTGGCTAAAAGAACTGGCTTTTACTTTGAGTCTGTTCGTTCCACCATAAAAGAGAAAAGAAATGAAAGGTCCGTTCAAAGGTACTTACAAAAAATGTTTCAAATCAGAGATTGTGTTCAATAGTTCAGTTTTTTTTTTTTTATGGACAGCCTCCCGCAAAGGCTAAAAGCCTATGTCGCTGTAGAAGCGCTGCGAGAGGATAAGTGTCGGTGCACGTTAGATTTGAAGCGCTGCAGGTTGTAGCCGGCGGGAAACAAATTCCCTGGCAGCTTGTTCCACAGCGTCGAAGTTCTCCAAAACAAGGAATGCTGGAGGAGACTGGTTCGTGGAGTAGGGACCTCGACCTGGTAAGGGTGAGCTCGCAGAGCCTCTCTAGTGTTCCTCGTTCGGGCGGCCTTTGCTGTTATTACCTGGGAGAGCTCACTCGAACATCTTCCGTGATAGAATCTGTAGAACAGGGATAGGTCGGCCACCCTTCTTCGATGTTCCAGGCTATGGAGGTCTTTTGTGAGGTTAGGCGTATCGATTAGTCTAATTGCTCTCTTC
Organism: Callosobruchus maculatus; assembly: GCA_951848785.1. Taxonomy (NCBI): domain Eukaryota; kingdom Metazoa; phylum Arthropoda; class Insecta; order Coleoptera; family Chrysomelidae; genus Callosobruchus; species Callosobruchus maculatus. Next base: position 3,948,904 of record CATOUR010000048.1, on the reverse strand, counting down.
TGGATGGTATCCAGAAGCTTTAGAGAGTGCTTGGGAGCGCATCCCCACACATGGGAGCAATACTCCAGCGGTGGTCGGATCTGTGCCTTGTAGAGCAGCAGCAGCTGCTCTGGTGTGTACAGCTTCCTACAGCGGAACAAAACTCCAAGCTTCTGGGATGCCGCTTTAGCAATACTGACGACGTGGTCGTGCCAAGACATGTTGTTGTTGATGTTGACCCCCAAAAGCTTGACGGAAGGTGACTCGTCTATGGGGTGACCCTCCATTTCCAATGTTGGTAAGCCAGTGTGAGACTTCTTTGTAAGTGTTGTTGCCTGGGTTTTCTGTACGTTGAACTGTACTTTATTTACTAATCCCCACTCGACAATTTTTTTGATATCTGCGTTGATCTGTGAGGCATGCTGCTGTCGTCGACGTACCGTCTCCTGGGATGATAGTGGCTTGCCTGGTTCCATGCACGATATCAATGTCCTGTCGTCTGCGAAGCTGTAGATTGGATTGGATGTTATTTTCAGTTCTAGCAGATTTGCCCATCACTAGACTTCGACGTCATGAGACTAGAGATGTTCGATATATCGATACATTACGAATACGAATAATACGATATGTTTAGAAGTGAAACAGAATCTGTAGCATTAAGTACTCTTTATTCTCTTTTTAGTTATTAAGATTTGCCAACATTTTCCGTGTGACCTACTTTCCTAATTTATTCCTGAAATTAATTTTCATCCCATCACACTGCTTTAGAATGTTTCCGCATATGTCTAGTAAAATTAGAACTCAGGGTAGTTTTGTATGTACACTGTCCACATTCACGTAATTTATACGAAACAGATGCTACAGAATCAGGATGTTCCCTGATTGTATGATTATCAAGAGAAGCTTTACCTTTGAATATTGCATTACAGTGAACACAAGTCTTGAGCTTCTTGCTATACACTGTCCCAGGATGCTGCAACATATGTCTGACAAAATTAGGCTTTAGGACCGTTTGATACGCACAATACATACACTCATGTATGTTGCTAGTTATACTTGCAATCAAATGAGGATGTTTGTTAATTATATGTTCATCCAGAACTGTTCTATGTTTGAACATTTCATCACAATGTATACACCTCAGCTTAACCATATCAGCAGTCTCTGTATGTTGAATCATATGCTCAGTCAAGTGACTCTTCACAGTAGTTTTATATGCACAATACATACATTCATGTACTTTACTAGAAATAGATTCTATAGACTCTGGATGTTTTTTAATTATATGATCATCCAAATTTTTTTTTGTTTTATAAGTCGCGTTACAGTGAATGCATACGCTGAGGTTCAAGTTACCCGCACTCTCTGGAGGTTCGAAGACTGTTTGACATGCACAATTTGTACATTCGCGTACTTCACTAGTTGTGGTTCCAACCAAATAAGGATATTTGAACGGTTCATGACAGTGCATACACCTAGCCTCACTCTTGGTGTGTTTTATCATATGTCGGATCAAGTGTCCCTTCACTGTAGTTTTATATATGCAATATTCACATTTATGTATTTTATGGCTTACAGACCCTATAAAACCTGGATGTTTCCTGGTTATATGGTCAGCCAGAGCTATTCTACGTTTGAACGTTTCAATGCAGTACATGCACCTTAACTTAGTTTTGTTGTGTTTGAGCATATGTTTCGTCAAGTGACCCTTCACTGTAGTTTTAAACGTACAATATTCACATTCATATACTTCACTAGTTATAGTTTCCATTAAATGAGGATGTATCCTAATCATATGATCAGCCAGAGCTGTTCTATGTTTGAACATATCATCGCAGTGCTCACACCTCAACTTAGTATCAGTGTGTCTAATCATGTGGTTCGCAAAACGACTCTTCACTATAGTTTTATATTCACAATATGTACATTCATGTATTTTACTAGTTATGGTTTCAATAAAATCGGGGTGTTTCCTAATTATATGTCCATCCAGACCTGTTCTACATTTAAATGTTTCATCACAGTGCTTACACCTCAGGTAGTTGGTCTTGGTGTGTTTAGACACATGTTTGGTCAAGTGAATCTTCACTGTAGTTTTATATGTACAATTGGCGCACTCATATACTTTACTAGTGATGGATGCATCAGGATGATTCCTGAGTGTATGATTATCCAGGTTTCTTTTAGTTTTGTAGGTTGCCTCACAGTGGATACACCTCAGCCTATTTTTGGAGTGTCTACTCACATGTCTGGTCCAGTGAGTTTTCACTGCAGTTTTATATGTGCAATATGTACATTCATGTATTTTACTAGAAATAGACGTTAAATCTGGATGAACCCTGATCATATGGTCGTCGAGAGAAATCTTACTTTTGAATGTGGCATCACAGTGACAGCACGAGCTTGGATTATCGCTAGAGTGTTCTGTCATAATATGTTTAACTAGGAGGTTTTTGAAGGATGTAGTGTAATTACAGCTATAACAATTCAGTTCATCACTTGAATCCTTAGACTCAACATGGATTTTCTCTTCTGGACCACTGAAATGGATCAAAAATCATGATTTAGCATAATGCACTCAAACAAAATTGTAGCAAGCCACAGAGTTAACATCTCTAGAGGGAATGTAAACAACAAAATGCACAGGTCGCTGACCAGCCAACATGTAACGGAAATTTTGACAGCTTGAGGGCATTACCAGTGGCGTACGATTTTATATTAAAATTGGATGTTCATTAATAGACTCATTTATTACTGTGATGTTACAAACTGATTCAATAAGTTGTATTAGTATTTAGCTATACTTAGAGAGTTAGTCTTATTATAACTTGATTGTAACAGTTGATAATTTATTATTACCATGAAGTGTTTCCCCATATTTTACGCTACTGAAAACCAAAACAAAACCTATACCAACCTATGATAAGTAGTGTTCACCGATTCGTCGCTATTGCAGCAAACTATGCACTTTTTATTTTGTCCCATCATGCAATTATGACAATATAATTCATAAATAATTTAATTCACACCACAAATAGTCACAGTCACTCAAATATACACTAAAACAACAAAAATTTCAACATACAGAATAACCACAACTACAATGACAGCCACATGACAGCTTTAGGGGACGCCGATTGTAGGTTGCCAGATTTATGACATATTAGAAGTTATTGTGACATTCCGCTATGAAATTTACCATTTTTGAGATTTCGTTAAATCAATACAAATTATCTTCATGTAAATCAGTTACACTGCAAGTATTTTTTAATGTATAGTTAAATACCCAGTTAAATACTTTGAGGAATATGTGTTCAAACTGCCGAAACTGCCAGATTTTGAAGAAACTGGAAGGTCCTTAAGCGGACAAAGAAGAGTGGCAATAGCGCTATAGATGTTGGCTGGCCAATATTCAAATTAGGCTCCCTCTAGAGATGTTAACTGTGTGTAGCAAGCTTAAATTCATAGTACCAAATAGTTGTAAGATTCAATATCTAATTTTTATGAGCAAAGCAAAAGCTAGTAAACTATTATTAGGAGTAAAAGCCTTTGTCTCCAAATTAATAAGACACCATTTTCTCATCAAGCACTAAGTTGTATGTAAATTTATTGAGGCGATTTTCAGATAGGTTCTCGAAAGTAAACACAAAATTATAAACTGACTGAGTTCCTTACTATTCACTTACAAGTGTACCTTCTTTTTAAACTCAGTAAATGTCAACCACAGATACAAAACAAAATACATTGTTTGGTATATGAATAATTATATTTATGTATGACATATTTGTTTATTTTTTTTTAATTTCTTCTTGAAAGTATCAATGTGCCCAAAATTGAACTAATAAAGCATATAATTACCTATTCAAAGCTATTCTTGTATTCCCATCAATTAAATCATCATTATTCTCAAGCTTAAAGATGTCTTCCTTAGTAATATACATAGGTTCAAATGCTTTGCAGTCCTCCCAATTCTCTTCTACTTTTATTTTTATACTTTGTTTTTCAAGAATTTCTATGTTGCTTCTAGCTTCTACAAAATTGTGTTCGTCTTTTATTCTGAAACAAATCATGGAAAGCATTTTTAGTTAATTGCTATACTATATTGTTGACAAATCAGCAATTATAAGAAACAACTAAACTAAAGAGTTTCACATAGGTATAATAATTATTCAGATGCCTATTCACACAGTTCCTTTAGTTGACTGACAAGCTTCTCTATGAGTATAGAGAAACGTAATAGGTTAGGTTAGTGGGGTCAAACGTACAGGCCTGGTTAGGTAGTCCTAACACTGCAGCCATTGGCTTATTGTATTGTCCTGTGCGTTTGTTAATCCATGAAGAGTTTTGTGACCTTGATGAGATCCAAGAGTCTCTTCACAATATCTCGATTGGGGAGTGATTTGGGGTTATTTGGCCCTATCAGTCTGAATCTCACCAACGTAGGGCCTCACATTCAAAGATTATGTGAGAGGCTGTTTCGTCGTCCTCATCACATAGTCTGCATATTGGGTTTTCTTTGAAGATCCCCAATGTGTGTAGATGTTTTCTCAGGCTGCAGTGTCCGGTTAGGAGGCCAGTTATTAGCCTAGTTTCTTTCCTATTTAATTTTAGGATCTCTTCAGCTAGTTTTGGTGTGGGTTGTTTCACCATCAGCTTGCTGTGTCTGAGCTTTGGATGTGATTGCCAGTATTTTAGGTGCTGTGAATGCACCCACTGGTTTATCGTAGTTCTTACCAAAGACCTTGTAACATAATAAGGAAACTATATAACTTCCAGTTCATCAACTAATTGTAAGACAATATAATGTGACAATTATAGTATGATAATAAAACTCATCAAAAGTTCATCTAAAAATGTTACCTTTGTAAACCTGTGATTCTGTGTGTTGTTTCATCATGACGATCACCCTCAACTACAGACTCCCAGCTGTTCGGCTCAACTCCAAATGACTCAGTTTCAACCTCTATTTTTTCCACTTTAACTTCTCCCACTTCCATTTTGATCTGATCAATAACTGCCACCTCATTCTGCATGGCAATCTGTTGACATGTTTTCAGAATCAAACCATATTTTAAAATTCACAAAAGTCTAGCATAATCATCTATTGTGTAAAAAATTTCTTAAATAAATCATATTATAACAGATATCTGTATTGTTCTAAAACTTAGCGATTTTGCCAAATAGAGGCAGGTGGCTTTTTACTACTTAAATTTTTTTTGAAAATCAGGTCTAGGAAATTATTTATATTCATTGTGGATTCCATTTATAACCAGTATAGCCTACAATACTCCAATAGGGCCTCCAATAAGTATTTTTGGATAGACGGCTTCATGTGGATGTGGATTGTGTTATATTAAAAGTGCAAAAACCACAATTTTTCTAGATACACCTGGGTTCTCAAAGTAACAAATCTTCTGGCTTAAGAACTGGCTTTTGCTTTGATTTTGTAGAATATATTTATCTTTATATTTTATAACCAGTTTGCTTGATGTTTTCTTCAGAAAACTCATAGATGTTCGTTCAAGCATTAAAGAGGAAAGAAATGAGAGTTTCGTTCAAAAATACTTACAAAAAATATGTTTGAATCTTTCAATCTTTGCAATCCCAGAATATGAGAAAAATAAACACAAAACCAAACATGAAAAACAAAGGTTATGATCAATAGTTCAGTTCACCGATCTAGCTTCTAGCATATTTGCCCATCACTAGACTCCGACGTCATGAGACTAGAGATGTTCGATACATCGATATATTGCGATACACGATACGATTACAAGTGAAACAGAATCAGTTCGCTCAAGAGCGTGGAACAAACATATTACAAGGTTGCCACGCATCTAAAAATTTCCACAAATGTGCTGTAATTTATTATGCCTGAATAGCAAATGAAAATGCATATCAAATATTTTTCAAAAGAAAAAAAATATTTTAGAGCAGAAAATTTGTTTAAACACATCATCTCAGACAAAAGCATGGCATTATAATATAGTTAATGGCAGGAATGGTAACAGATATTTAGCGAATAAGATAGGTACATACGTTAACCACTCGCTATATAACGCTGAATACGTTTAACAAAAGACATACAAAATAATAATACTTTATTATCTTTAATAAATAATAGTATTTACAAAGGTAAAGGTAAAAGTGAAATATAAATAACTAAAGTATATCTTACAGTTGGACAGTTGAGAGCATTTAAAAGAGCGAAGTTGAAGTCTGTGACAACAGTTTTGAAAACAGGCCACTTTCACTTTACGCTTTTATCTTTCCGGAGAACCATGCGAAATGCTTGCAACCATGAACCGATAGAATACGCGTCATGCTCTGAAGTTACAAATTCCAGAACTGGACATACCGTTTTTTGTTTGTCAATCTTTATGACACCTGCATAACAATAGACCCGTTTTTTAGTTGGCTTAGTAGGGCGTACAACACTACCCGTCGCATCTAGATACAAAGTTATGGATTCTTCATTTGTTGTTCCCCATTTTAATATGTCCAATTGTTCCTTGCTGAATAGGGGGTTCAAAAACCCTGTAAACATAATTATTGTTTTCTCTCCGCATCATAACAATATCTAAGAAATCATCAGGGTCTCTATCATGTTCGGCATTTGCTTCAGATTCTATGTTTCTGTATACTGAGAACGACTTAATATTTCTCAAATTTCCGTTTTTAATTTGCTGGAATGGTGTCTCCAAAGTATCTTTTTGCCGAACCATAAAGGCCGATTCACACATACGGTACTGTGCACCGACTGTGCGCCGACTGTGTTGATTTGAACTGAATCGGTCATCCAAAGTTTTCATTAGAATGTATTGGATTAGATGTTTTTAATTCACACATACAGGTCTAGGCGCAGACCGTGCTCCGACTGTGCTGCTTCCGACTGCTCTGAAAGTGATTTCTCAAGGTTACGGTCCGACACGGTAGGAGCATGGCACGTGCACAACCGCCGTAGTGTGAACTATTGAAAGGCGACCACAGGGGCGCCCGTCATGATTCGGCCAGCGCTCGTTGATTTTCGGGTGTCCCGATTTCCGATTTGTCATTATACAATTCGTGAGTACCCTGTTCTTAGCATTTCAGGAAAATTCGTTTGTTGAGGTTAATAGGCGGAAAAAATGCCTGTCAATGAAGATTGTTTGATTATCTACGTGCAAAAGCATGAATGTTTATACGATTTAAAACATAAAGATTACGACAATAATCTAGTAAAAGACAATATTTGGAGAGAAATTGCGAATAATTTGATGAACAAATTGTTCTGGATCGTCTTTGAGTCGAGCAAATGCCGTGTGAAATTCTCCTTCTTCCTCCCTAGCTCTCCACAAACGGTTAATCCAAATCTTTCTCCTTTTTTTTTGTTCCTCTTCCATCAACACTAGATACGTTCCGTACGCATAATTACGTCCTCCTCTGTTCGATCCATACCCCATACCGCCAACTGACGGACAGTACGGACACGACATGCCTGGTGTGAATATCACAGCCGATGCGCGGTCATGACACAGTCGGCGCACAGACGGTGCACGGTACCGTATGTGTGAATCGGCCTTAAGGGGTGTTGATGTTTACAATTTCTCTCCCGAAAGCTTCCTTTCTACCGTTTCTACCAAACCTCGTCCTGATGTCTCCACTTGCGTGGTGGTAGTTTTCCGATGAGCTGAATACAGAACCATAGGCTGCATTATCTTTTTTTCGAATTGCATACATACACTTCACGCATATATTTTACTTGATATTCACGAATAAATTCAGGATATTCCCTGATTATTTCTGGTCTGAATTGTGCATGGCAGTGAATACACTCTGGGTCTCATGGTGTTGCCACACATGCCTGGCAAAATTGTACTTAAGGATAGTTTGATATCCACAATATATACATTTATGTATTTTACTAGTTATCGATGAAGTGAATTCAGGATGCTTCCTAAACGTGTGTTCATCCAGGCATTTCTTGCTTTTGAAGGTTGCTTTGCAGTGACTACAGGAACTAAGCTTGAGGCTGCCTTGTGTCTTTGGATTATGCTTCAACAAATGTGTTCTTAAGCTAGACTTGTAGATAGTTTTATACGGACAATGTGCACATGAATGCAATTTACAAGAAACCGATCCAACAAAATCAGGATGCTCCCTGATTATATGATTATCAAGAGTAGATTTATGTTTAAATTCTGCACCACAGTGAGTACACTTGCTGTATTCATGCCTATCTTGACCCTTTCTGTGTTTACGTTTATCTGTTGCGTCTGAGTGCTTCAACATATGTTGCATCAAGCGAACTGTCAGTGTGGTTTTATAAGTACAATGTGGGCATTCACGTATTTTACTAGACACAGAAGCAATCAAATGAGGATGTTTCCTAGTTATATGTTCATCCAGGCCTTCTCTGCGCTTAAATGTCTCCCAACAATGTTCACACCTCAGCTTGGTCTTGCTGTGTTTATTCACATGACAGGTCAAGGCACTCTTTATTGTAGTTTTAAATGAACAATATTCACAGTGATGAATTTTACTAGGAATAGACGCTATGGACTCTGGATGTACCTTGACCATGTGATCGTCACGAGTTACCTTACTTCTGAATGTGGCACTACAATGGAAGCATAAGCAGAGTTTATATGTACAATATGTACATTCAAACATTTTAGTAGAAATTGTTTCTCTAAAATCAGGGTTTATTCTGATTGTATGATCGTCTAATTTTTTCTTAGTGGCAAATTTCATGTTGCAGTGAGTACACATGAGTTCAAAGCTTTTTGTGTGCGAGCTTTTTTCACGTCTGTGTTGTTTCATAATCATATGTTCGATTAGGATGTTTTTAATGGATGCAGTGTAATTACAGATATCACAACTGGTCAGTTCATAATTTGTTTCTTTACACACAACATGATGTTGCCTCTTGACTTCCTGTTCTGGATCACTGAAATGGATCAAAAATTATTATTTAGGATCATACACTTAAATACAGAAGTGTAACTATATTCATATCAAAGTACTGAAGATGTAAAGAGTAGATAACATAGAATTCTGTGGCGGCACAGAAATAATAAAAAAACTAAAAATATAAGAATAGCTCAAACTTTGCTTTTAGGCAATTTGGGGGTTCCTGATCACTTCGTTTCATCCAGTTGAAGCTCGCAGATTAAAAACTGTTCATTGAGATGCAAGAAACTATTTACTAGAGTTTTTGTGTTGGATGTTTTTTGAGGGCAGGCAGGCGATGATTTGGTTGCAAGGAGATCTCAGACTATAGCTTCATGCAAAAAAATGATATCACTGTTATGTGTGAGAAGTACTGAGTCAATCAACTTGACTCCATTTTTTAAATTTCTTCTTGTATCAATAATATCAAAAAAAAAGCTGATAATAAAGTATAATTACCTACTCAATGCTATGTTTGTATTCTGATCAATTGAATCATCGTTTTTCTCAACTTTAAAGATATCCTCCTTAGTGATATACATAGGTTCAAATGGTATGCAGTCCTCCCAGTTCTCTTCTACTTTTATTTTTTTCTCTTGCATTTCAGGAACTTCGTCTATGTTGCTCCTACGTTCAACAAAATTGTGTTCGTCTTTTATTCTGAAACAAATCATGAAAGCATTTTTAACTAACTATTATACTAGGTATATTGTTGACAAATCATAGATTGTTAGAAGGCCTTTACGGAAACTGTGATCGGATTAACCCGATCAGTTCGATCACTGATCCTGGCGTTCGGAAAGTGATCTGGGACCGGTCAGAAATAGGCTAGTTCTCTCTTGTACAATAAGTGATTGCGATCGGATGATTCAGATCAGTAGCTGCTTTAATTAACCATCTGTTTTTTATTGTTAAACCAACTTTTTCGTTGTCCGATGTCCGTTAAATTCATGGAACCATAAATCCCACTTAACAGCTGTTTGACATATAACTGATCTATCCGGTTCCAGATCAGTGTTTCCGTAAAGGCCTAGAGAGATACAGCATTTTGTATTTATGCAACGACTTAGGCAGTAATTTACATGTAACTAGTTATAGTCACGGTACTATATTGATTCCTTTAAATATCACAAAGGGTTTCACAATTTGCACAGTCCCTTTAGTTCATGGACAAGTTTCTACATGGATATAGAAAAAGATAGGTACTAAGGAAACTATACAACTTCCTGTTTATCAACTAATTGTAAAACAATATAACATGAAAATTACTGTACTATGAACTATAAAAAACTCTTGTGGAGCTAATCTAAAAATGTTACCTTTGTAAACCTATGATTCTGTCTTTTGTTACATCATGATCACCTGCAAATAAGGCCCCTGAGCTGTTCTGCTCTATTCCAAATGACTCTGGATCAACCTCTGTTTTTTCCACTTTGACTTCTTCCACTTCTATTTTGATGACCTGCTCGATAGCTGCCATTTCATTTTCCATTGTAATAGTTTTTGGAATCAAACCATATTTTACACTTCACAGAAGTCTTACTACAGTTTTATAGTTAGCAAATTTTTTCAGACATTGTTCAAAAAATATTCTTAAATGATATGATAATATGATAAATATCTGAATTGTTCCAAAACTCACAGGGCTAACTCAATCCACTTCTAAATAATTATGCCAAATAGAGGCAAGTGGCTTTCTAACTACTTAAATTTTGGACCTTTCACAAGAGTAGGAAATAATTTATAGGTATATTCATTACGGATTCAAATTACAAACAGTACAATTGGGATAGCCACCTATTCAAATACGTTTGAAATCACTTTGAAATCTTACAGTAAAAGTGGAGAAAAACAATCACAAAACATAAAACAAAACCTCAAAAACATAAGAGGTAACCTAACCTAACCCAACAAAATATCGATTATTCAATATATCGATACAATCTTGCTCAATTCTAGAGTTCTAACAGATTTCGAGATTTGCCCATCACAACTAACTAGCTAAGGATGGCAACGAAATATCGATATTTTTGATATATCGATAAAATTTGAAGTTATTCGATATATCATGGCCGACTGATATATTCATTTAGAATATATTCAATACATATACGGAGCCATGGCTCTGGCCTTAAAAATAATAAATAATCATTCACGAGGCGTAGCTTGCATTGAAAGATACTTTTGTGCTAGAAAAAATAGATTGAAATTTTATGTCATCCCAGACAATAAACAAATATTCTTTTAGGTTTGTTCTTTTTAAAGACTGATTCATCAGAAGAAACTACTTGATCTGTGTCGAACCAATATTTAAAATTATATGCGGTATTACCAAGTTGAATTATCGATATGGTTATATCGAATATATTTTAAAATTTTTTCGATATTTGAAAAAATATCGATATATTGTTACCATCCCTACTCTGTCGTGTTTTTGTAATCTAAACAGAAGCTTTGTGCGAAAAAAAAAATGTGTAGCAATCTATTTATTATTAAAAAATAAAATTCAATAAAGCACCTAGTTTTGAGGTTCTAATCCCACAGGATTTATTCCTTCAATGAGCCAGGTATCTAGAAAAAAATTGTAGTTTTTGCATTATACTGAACTATACTGTTTGTAATTTTGTAAACAGTACTGTAAAGCTACTCCTGAAAATTTTATTACAGATTGCTTTTTTTTAAACTACTATTAGCTTTCTCTATATGCTCCAAAATCTTAAGTAATGTAGGCTATAGGCGATGCCTGAATGAATTTGAGGGTAAATAGAATGTGATATTACCTTTACTCAGAAATTATAAGCAATCAGACGATTCAACTGAATATAATCAATTTGAAATATGGTTTGGTTAACAGAGGGCTATGGAAAAAGAAACAGTAGCTGTTGATCAGACTGTGGAAATGGAATTGGAAGAAATCAAAACGGAACCCATAGAGGTGGATAGTGGAGTTGTTGGAGTCACCTGGGCACCTGCAATCAAAGATGAACCCTATGATGATTCAGATGGAATAGGTTTACAAAGGTAACCTTATTAGATTAACCCAACAGGTTACTTTTGAAAAGTCCACTTGACAATCCTTCATAAACTTTCCCAGCACTTTATCCTCAAAATTCTGAATGTCCCTAAACTTCTATTAAGACTCATCATTTCCAATGCATTTAATCTCTCATTGTCCATAGTTATTATTTCATAAAAGAGACTTCGCTCTATTCAAATAACAAAAAAAGCAAAACAGTGTGTGTAATGCTGTGCATTTGTTTTTGCTTAGCTTTACAGATCATCTCTTCTATTCACTCACCTGAGCTTGAAGATATTTTGTACACAGTCATAAATGAACATTAGGTCTGTTCGCAGAGAGAATCACAAACCAGTCAGAGCCAATCAGTATTCGTCATTGCAGTTGCCAAACTATTTCTGACTAGTACTGACCAATCAAATTGACACTGACTAGTTTGTGATTGCTCTGCGAACAGTCCTATAATCTAACTAACATTATACTAGTTGTTACTTATGTTAGGTGATATATATATATGTAAAAATATTATCTTTTTTCTCTCAGAATAAAAGAGGAGCCCACATTTGTTGAAACTTGCAACAACCAAGAAGGTTTTGAAATGCAAGATAACAAAGCAAATATGGATGAAGATTTGGACTGCAAACAATTTGAAGCTGCATATATCACTGATAATGGCATTGTTATCAAACAGGAGAATGATTATCCTGATTACATTGATGGGAATAATTTAGAAGTGGTTTTGAACAGGTAATTATACCTCACCATTGTCATCATAATGCTTCTTAAAAAAAAATTAAATCATTGTATGCTGTATGCTCAAAATTTATTGTTGGTGGTCCTACCACATTTCATCAAACATAACCCTTATTTTCTCAGTGTTCGGATTTCACTACCAGTGGTATGTGCATTACAATTAGCTCACTAATAAAAACAAACAGCTATTTACAACACAGAAGTTAAATAGTAGTTTATTAACAACTTCTGAGTGAAATCAGTGCTTCCATGCACCACACATACCCCTTGGACATCCTCCTAATCCAGAAGAATGATAATTTTATCTCTTCCAGTTCTCCAAAACACGAACTCACAGAGCAACATCACATAGTGCCTGAAGAACCAGTCACAAAGTCATACAGTTGTTATAATTGTTATTACACTACTAGCCATAAGTATCTTCTTATTAAGCACATGCAAGAACACAGAACGTTCCTAGACAGCTCTAAAGTTACCATTTGTATACACTGCAACGCAGCGTTCTCAAGTAGGATTGCTCTTTTTGACCATATCATCAGGCTACATCCGGAATATATAGACTCTGTGACTAGTAAAATACTTGAATGTACACACTGTACATTCAAAACTACGTCGAACAGTAACTTTGCTAGACATATGACGAATCATGCGGAGGCTACAGATAGCGATAATTTGAGCCTTTGCATCCACTGTAATGCGACATTCAAAAGTAAGACATCTCTTGACGATCATACGATCAGAGAACATCCAGATTTCATAGCATCTGTTTCCTGTAAGGTCCATGAATGTCCTTGTTGTGCTTACAAAACTACGGTGAAGGGTAGTTTTGATAGACATATGTTGAAACACCCAGAGACTGTAGACAGCTATAAACTCAGCGTTTGTGTCCACTGCGATGCGAAATTCAAAAGTAAGACGTCTCTTGATAGTCATACGATCAGAGAGCATCCTGATTTTATAGTATCTGTATCTAGTAAAATACATGCTTGTCCCCATTGTCCATATAAAACTGTGATGAAGGCAAATTTAGATCGTCATATGTCGAAACATCCAGAGAGTGGGGGTAACATCAACCTCAGCGTATGCGTTCAATGTAACGCGACCTATAAAAGCAAAAAAAATCTGGATGATCATATAATTAAGAAACATCCAGAGTATATAGCGTCTATTTCTAGTAAAGTACATGAATGTACGTATTGTACATATAAAACTACTGTGAAGGGTCACTTGACTGAGCATATGATTCAACATACTGAGATTGCTGATATGTTTAAGCTGCGGTGTATACATTGTGATGAAACGTTCAAACGTAGAACAGGTCTGGATGAACATATAATTAACAAGCATCCTCATTTGATTGCAACGATTACTAGCAAAATACATGAATGTAAGTATTGTACGTATCAAACCGTCCTGAAGCCTCATTTTGCCAGACATATGTTGAAACATCCTGAGACAGCGGATAACTATAAGCTCAAGATTTGTGTTCACTGTAATGCAAAATTCAAAAGTAAGGCTTCTCTTGATAATCATACAGTTAGAGAACATCCTGATTTCGTAGCATCTGTTTCCAATAAATTGCATGAATGTTCACAGTGTACATATAAAACTACCTTGAAGTCTAACTTTTCTAAACATATGCGGAAGCATTCTAAAGCAGTGTGATGTGATGCAAATTTAAATTCAGGCATAAGTTAGGTATGTTGGTCACACTGAAAATGTTTGCAAACCTGATAACTAAAAAAAACTACCGATTATGTTTCATTTGTAAACATATCGTATAGTATCGATGTATCTAACATCTCTAGTCTCACGACGTCGGAGTCTAGTGATGGGCAAATCTGCTAGAACCACAGAGTTAACATCTATAGAGGGAGTGTAAACAACAAAATGCACAGGTCGCTGACCAGCCAACATGTAACGGAAATTTTGGCAGCTTGAGGGCATTACCAGTGGCGTGCGACTTTATATTAAAATTGGATGATGTTAAATTTAGCTATACTTAGAGAGCTACTTATAATTTCATTGTAACAGTTGATAATTTATTATTACCATGAAGTGTTTTATCAAAACATATCTAACAGTGTTCTGAAAGGTAGCGTGTTGGAATGGCTGCATCGTGTTTTTACTTCAGCAATAAAATATAATAATTGCATTAGGTAATATCCAGTTTTATAAAATTCTCCTAGATAGATTTTCTGTAAGTAAATGTGGCATACATTTTTGCATTTCACGTCCTCAAATAGTTTAAAAAATGGAATTTAGAAAATTCATGTTGATTGACATGAATGTAATGCGTCCACAAACATACATTAAGCAACCATTATTATTCCTCAAACGGGAGTGAAGTTACTTTTGTTCCCAGTTATCCCCATATATTATTATGCTACTGAAAACTAAAACAAAACCTATACTCACCTATAATAGGAAGTGTTCACCGATTCGTCGCTATTACAGCAAACTATGCACTTTTTATGTTGTCTCATCATGAAATTATGTCAATACTGTTCTTACATAATTTAATTCATACCACAAATAGTCACAAAGTCAGTCAAATATACTTTAAGATCACAAAAATCTCGACACACGCAATAACCACAACTACAATGACAGCCATATGACAGCTTAAGGGCACGCCGATTGAAGGTTGCTAGATTTACGACATAATAGAAGTTATTGGGACATTCCGCTATGAAATTACCATTTTTGAGATTTCATTAAATCAATACAAATTATCTTCACGTAAATCAGTTACATTGCAAGTATATTGGAATGTATAGTTAAATACTTTGTGTTCAAACTGCGAAAACTGCCAGATTTTGAAGAAACTGGAAGCGGACGAAGAAGAGTGGCAATAGCGCTATAGATGTTGGCTGGCCAATATTCAAATTAGGCTCCCTCTAGAGATGTTAACTCTGTGGCTAGAACTGAACTATTGAACATGGCCTTTGTTTTTGATGTTTTGTTTTCTGTTTATTTTTCGCACAATCTGTAATTCGAAAGCACTTTTAAACGGACATCTCATTTCATTCCCCTTTTATGATTAAACGAATATGTATGGGTTTTCTGAAGAAAACATCGAGCAAACTGGACATAAGTATAAAAATAAATAAATATTGTAGCGAATCAAAGCAAAAGCCAGTTCTTAAGCCAGAAGATTTGTTAGTTGTCAAATACATAACTGCCCATATTGTACATTTAAAACTGCAGTGAAGGGCCACGACAAACATATGACTAAACGCAACAAAACTAGTAAATTACATGAATGCATATACTTTTTTGAAAATTTTACGCGTTAAATATAGGTATTCAGGCAGAGACGAGCTAGTTTCGAAACTTTGCTAAAAAATAACAGGAACATAAATACCTCTATTATATTTGGCAAAAATACTTAACATGACACGCAGTGAAAAAAAATCGTACTGGTTGCTATATCCACTGACAATGTGCTAGAAATTTCATTTAATATGTTCTATACTGAAAACAGATCAGTTAGAAAAAATATTTTCTCGTCTTTCTTTATTACTATCATGCGATTTTGACAGTAGAAATTGAGAGTAAAAAGGGCTTGAGGTGGAACTGTTTTTATTTTGCCTTGCAAACTGTTTGACTCATTATCCATTACAGCAGTTGCAAATTTGGATTTAGGATTAAAGTTTTCGCAATGAGCCAATAGAAAATTTTATCTGTATGTCTTCAGAAGAAACATCATAAGACCCTAAAAACGTTCAATGTCTGTGATATAATTGAATTTTTTGCTTCTTCTACTTTGACCTGTTTGTACCGCATATTTGTGTACATAAACACTGTTTAACAGTTTTCCATCAAAACCAAACAAAAATTTCAACAAAAAATGTATTATTTAATATCGCCGATTTTTTTATTCTGATACTGATATTTTTCTACAATGTGTACACAACCTGACATTTGTCCAATTGTAAGATACTTTATTTATTTGTTATACTTTATTTGTTGACCTCTGTAAATACTGTTAGCTAATAAAGTATTATTAATTTTTGTCTTTGTTTAACATATTCAGCGTTAGTAGTGGTATTGATGTATCTTTATCCTATATCCCTTCTTTTACGGTCAGCCTCTCGCAAGGCACTGCGCACGTTAGATTTGTAACGCTGCAGGATGTAGCCGTCTAGTGCGTCGAGGTTCTCAAAAAAAAATACCACCATTTACTCCCTATTTGTTATAATGAATTTGTTCATCAGGTAACAGATGTTTTCGCGTAGTAATTTACATAGTTTGGAAAGCAATTTATTTCGGACTAAAGTACTACAGGATGCTTTCCAACGAGCTAAAGCCATGAAAAATGAGTATACCTATGAGTTGTATTCAACACAACTGGAATAACATCCTATGAGCGCGAGATGAAGGTTCTCCATTTGCATTCCAATAGTTAGGTACATGGAAAATGGTGCAAATACAATTTTCAGTAAATTAAAGGACACTTAGGCAAATTTTCAGACGCGTGGCAACCTCGTATCGTGGTTGTTCCACGCAACGAATTCCTTTGTTCCATGTTCTACGCTGCCGATTCTGGTTCACATGTGAACAACTGTCGTAGTCTAGTGATGGGCAAATGTGCTAAAATTAACCTATCGAGGATAACCTCTTTTATTAGTTTTATCCTTGAAGCTTTTATTTATTATTTTCCGTTTTGTAGATTTTACATTTTTTGAAGAAGACTTCTTATTTTTTGCCTCTCTTAATTATTGTACAATTTATGGGTTTTTTTGAAGAAATCATCGAGCAAATTGGAACTAAAAGATAAAGATAAATATATCGCAGAAAATCGGAGCAAATCTTGAAGTTCTAGACTTAGAAGATTTATTACTTTGAGGACCCAGGTATTTCTTAGACAAAATTGTAGTTTTTGCGCTTATTATAACATATAGGTACACAATCCCCACAAACTGATGCTGCTATCACAAGAGACATAGTTGTAGGCACTACTAGGATACTAGGTATATGTCCTATAGTGTTTGTTGTAATTTGAATCATCAATGGATATAACTTATTTTCTAGTCCTATGAAACCTACAAAATATAGTCTCTACTTGGCAAAATGGTTGGGAAATGGACAGAGTAAGCCCTAGGCATTTTGGGAAAATACAAATTCATATCATTTGTTTAAGAATATTTTTTAAATAAGGCTTAAAAGTTTTTGGTAGCTACAGTAAAACTTCTGCCAACAGATCACAATGGAAGATGAAACGGCAGCTAATGTTCAGAACATGAAAATCGAAGTGGAAGAAGTCAAAGTGGAAATGGCAGAAGTCAATATTGAGTCATTTGGACTTGAGCAGAACAGTTCTGGGCTTGCAGTTGAAGATGATCATGACAAAAGAACAGACAGAATCATAGATTTACAAAGGTAATACTTTTAGGTCTGGTGAGAGTTTATTGGTCATACCTACTAAAGTTTTAAGAATGTTATATTTTGTTGATAAAGTTGATAACAGAAAGTTAGTTATATAGTTTCTTTGTTTGTTTTTTCTATAGTTACAAATATTTCCTTCAACCCTCATCTTTTTCATGATTTGTTTCAGGATAAAAGAGGAACACAATTATGTCAAAACTAGAAGCTACAAGGAAGTTCTTGAAATGCAAGGTAAAAAAATAAAGGTAGAAGAGAATTGGGAGGACTGCAAATCATTTGAACCTATGTACATCACTGAGGAGGATACCTTTAAACTTGAGCAAAATGATGACCTAATTGATGGGAATGCAAAAACAGCTTTGAATAGGTAATTATTTGTGTCTTTTATTTATGGTTCGCATTACAAACACCAAAAGTAATTATGCATAATGGGAAAAAACACTTATTTTATGATTAGTTCAGTTTTGAATATTATTGGTATTTCCGAGAAGACATTATTCAAGCAATAAACAGATATGTCATTATACATGTTCATATACAAACCACCCAGGACCCGTGCAGGGATGGGTTAAAATATCTTCCATCGTTTATCCTGCATGTTGTAAAAGCTTTGGGTGGACGAGTTGAGAAGAGTCAGGACACCTTCTTGTCCTTGGGGTGAGAAATTGCCCCTAAAGGGGGATGAACCAGTAGATACCATCTGGTCAACGGCATGAGGATACAGAAAGCAAACTACTGGGTACATTTTACGAGTTCACAACATGTCTGTTAAGACATTGTGACTACGATGATGATACAAACTAAACATTGTTTTGTGTCCATGATTGACATTTTGTGACTTTAAAAAGACAGTATAGCCTGATTATGGACCTTGTAATTGAATAGTGACGAGTTGTCATTTTAGTGTCTATATTGCTCATTTAAATTTGTTTGTGTTTAAGAATTTATTGCAAAATTGCCTGAAGAGTTTGCTACATACAACCTTATGCTTGATAACAAAATGATATATATTATTTGGAGAAACAGGCTTGAATTCCTAATAATAGTTTACTAGCTTTTTGGCTCATTAATAAATTTAGTTATTGTATGTTACAACTATTAGCTACTATGAATTTAATCTTGCTAAAAATTTGTCACATGAGATTCTATGTTGCTGTTTACTGCACCTTAATATGAACATCATTACACACTTTATATTTGTATTTGAAAGCATTATCCAAAATCCTGATTTATGATCCATTTCAGTGGTCCACAACAGGAAATTCAGAGGCAAAATCCTGAAGTGTGTAAGAAACCAAGAGATGAGCTGTACAGTTGTTATAACTGTAATTACAGTACATTCTATAAGTACCACCTAATTAAGCATATGAAACTGCACTGTAACACGAAATTTGTCAGTAAGAAAAAATTAGATAATCATGCAGTTAGGAAACATCCTAATTTTATAGAACCAATTTCTAGTAAAATACAGGAATGTTCACAGTGTACTTTTGCAACTGCCCAGAAGTCCACTTTGGATAAACATATGTTGAAACACTCTGAGACAAAAGATGAGCTCAAAATGTGTATGGACTGTGATAGGGTATTTAAAAATGAGCGATGGCTTGTAAATCATAGAATCAAGGAACATTCTGATTCCATTCAAGTATTCAAATGCATTCATTGCACATATAAAACTACCTTGAATTCTAGCTTTGATAGACATATGTTGAAACATCTGGGGACAACAGATGATTATATGGCTGCATCTGATTTGTATGATTGTAAACACTGTACATATAAAACTTCTTTGAAGACCAATTTCAAAAGACATAAGTTAAAACATTTCAAAAGAGAAAATAGATATAGGTGTGTATGTGCTCACTGTGGTTTGACACTAATAAGTTTGAGATATCGAGATGAGCATGTGGTCAGAAAACATCCTGATTCCATTGCATCAATTACCAGAAAAATATATAAATGTAAATATTGCTCATATAAAACTACCTTAAATCAACGTCTTTCTAATCATATATTAAAACATCCTGAGACAGTGGATAGCAGGAAGCTCCACAATTGTACCCATTGCGGTGCTAGTTTCAAAAATAAAAGAAGTATAGATGAACATATGGTCAAGAGACATCCAGATTTTATTGCATCTGTATCAAGTAAGATACATGTATGTAAATACTGTACATATAAATCTACGGTAAGTTATCGTTTTGACAAACATATGTTGAAACACTCAGGGGCAGTTAGACATAAATACAGAAAATGTACTCAATGTGGTGCGGCATTTACAAGTAAAGCAGGCCTTGATGATCATACTATTAGGAAACATCCTGATTTCGTTGGATCTATATCCCGTAAAATCCATGCATGTATACTTTGTTCATACAAAACTACTTTGAAGTCTAGTTTAACAAGACATACAAGGCAACATTATCCAGAGATACGACGGAATTTTAAGCTTAATTCTTGTAGTCACTGCACAGCAACATTTGCAAGCAAGCAAAATCTGGATGAACACACACTTCAGAAGCATCCTTATGTCAATTCAACTGTAACTAGTAAAATACACAAATGTACATTTTGTCCATATAAAACTACCATAAAGTATAACATTGATAAACATATGATGTCAAAACAACACTCTCAAGAGTCTCAAGTAACATCAACAAATACGCGTAAATTAAAAAGGTGTAATCACTGCGATGCTGTGTTCAAACGGAGAGAAAACCTTGACAACCATATAGTCATGAAACATCCTGATTTTGCTGCATCTGTATCACGTAAAATACATGCATGTAAATACTGTACATATAAAACTACGATGAAGTATCGTATTACCAAACATGAAGGCAAACATACGTTGAATCACATAAAGGCACCTAAGGCACATAGACTTGCACATAAATCCGGAAAGTGTACTCAATGTGGTGCGCCGTTTAAAAGTAAACGAGGCCTTGATGATCACACCATTAGGAAACATCCTGATCTCATTGGATTTATAACCTGTAAGATCCATGTATGTACACTTTGTCCATATAAAACTACCTTGAAGTGTAATTTAACAGAACATATGTTACAACATTATCCAAAGACCTGTAGTCACTGCAAAGCAACATTTAAAAGCAAGTTAGGACTAGATGATCACACACTCAGGGAGCATCCTCATGTCACGTCAACTGTAACTAGTAAAATATACAAATGTACACTTTGTCCATATGAAACTGCCATAAAGTATAACATTGATAATCATATGTCAAAACAACACTCTCAAGAGTCTCAAGTAACATCAACAAATACGCGTAAATTAAAAATGTGTAATCACTGCGATGCTGTGTACATAAAGAGAGAAAACCTTGACAACCATATAATCATGAAACATCCTGAGTTTGCTGCATCTGTATCATGTAAAATACATGCATGTAAATACTGTACATATAAAACTGCGATAAGTTATCATATTACCAAACATGAACGCAAACATATGTTGAGTCACTTAAAGGCACCTAAGGCACATAGACTTAAACATAAGTCCGGAAAGTGTACTCAATGTGGTACGGCGTTTAAAAGTAAAGCAGGCCTTGATGAACATACCATTAGGAAACATCCTGATTTCATTGGATTTATAACCTGTAAGATCCATGTATGTACACTTTGTTCATATAAAACTACCTTCAAGGCTAGTTTAACAAGACATATGTCGAAACACTCAGAGACACAAGAGAGCCCTAAGCCTCTTAGTTCATGTAGTCAATGCAAAGTGACATTCAAAAGCAAGCAAAGTTTAGACAAACATATTTGTGGAGCATCCGTATCGTATAGAACTGCCTCAAAGAGAATATTGATAGACACATATCGAAACACTCAAATAACAAATAAGCATAGACTAAATTGATGTAGTCACTGCAGTGCTACGTTCAAACAGTGTCGCCAGTTACCTGTCGTAATTTAATTCATTTGTTTTTTAACCGGAAGCGATATTGATAAAACCGCATTTATCCCGGACTAGTGTTTTCATGCTGATTCCGAGTCTGTATTTAGTTTTTCTCTAGCATCTGTAGTTTTGGCTATCTTTTGTATACCGATACGGACAGACAGACTGAGGCTCTGCATAAGGTCTCTTCAGTGACCTCAGTGAGTCAGTGAGAGCTAAAAATGGCTTTTTCTCAAAAAATATGCAAATAAAGGAACCCATATTATAAATATACCATCATGTTGACTGGAAAAATTCATTTTTTTTAATCGTCTTCTGCTGTATCTTGTAAGATGTAGTGGTGGTGTCTTGATAATCTGTTGTATAAAAATTATGCAAGTTGATCTTGACTTCGTGGCTACAGATTAAAATGGTCTATATCTCTTTTAACATACCTAAACAAATATGTGCTACAAACTATTTCCTGCTTATACCACATATTTGTTTAGGTAAACATATTTGTTTCCCACCAAAACAAAAAAGTGTTTCAACTAAAAATGTATTGGCAAAATGCAGAAAGTTATGTATTATTGTTTAGTATCACCGATTTTTTTATTGTATGATACTTTATTCATTTGTATTACTTTGTGGACCTCTGTAAATACTGTTGTGCTTTGAAGCTAATAAAGTATCATTATTAATGTTTGTCTTTGTTTAACGTATTCAGCGTTAGCAATGGTTAACATGCTGAGCTACATAACCCTATCCTCAATATACCACCATTTAATCCCTCTTTGCTGTATGAATTTGTTCGCCAGGTAACAGGTGTTTTCTTATAGTAATTTATATAGCTTGGAAAGCAATCTATTTCGCGCTATAGTGTAGAAAAAGGTAGCTTCTACAGGAGATATACTTTTCAAGGAGCTACAGCAGATTTGGGGGGGGGGGGGAGAGTATTATTTCTAGTAAAAACAGCACACTTAAGGAAATGTTTAGACGCTTGGCAACTTCGTATTATGTTTGTTCCACGCAACGAATCCGTTGGTTCCTAGCCTTAAGCTTAATTCAGATGCACACGACATCCGACAAAACGAGGGTACGAAATTGTTCCTATTAGCGTTGTTCCAAATTAAGGTTCTATCACCGTCCCAGAACTGATTTCACAATGCCCCGCCCATTTTACAGTTCGAAAAACGGTGATTGGTTGGTCCGCCAGCGTACCAACCAATCATCGATTCTAGAATCCCAAAATGGGCGGGGCATGATGAAATTAGTTCTGAGACGGTGATAGAATCGTAATTTGGAACAGCCCTATTGGTTGAAATATTCAAAATGATGCATGGCCGACTCTACACTAGGCCGGAGCCTTAGATGTGGCAACGTGGCTTAGCTGTCAAATAGTGGTCCGGTAACCAAGAATTCATCTCGGTTGATGAATTAAGAAAAATACTTTTTAGAACTACTACTACTAATACCACTTACATCTGATGTCTGGTCCATCGTAGTCAAACACTACAAAATAAAAATAAACGCAACCTGTTTCCTGCTGCCACTTCCACTTAAATGAACACTCAATTTACTTTGTAAATTTTTACTTGAGCTAGAAAAATTCACTATTAGGTCACTTTGAAGGCACTCTTGCTGGTCTTGATTCCCTTTCACTATCAAATCTTTTCGTAGGTATGCCCAGATGCATGCCCAGATGAGTTCTATTAACTGTATTTTTCTGCGATATTTGAGAGGTCCAGAAAACATTGTAGGTACCACATTGTGTTTTAAAATAGGTCTTATCCTTTGAAATGGTTGTAAATTATTGTCTTTATTCTTATAAATATAACCAGCCCTTACGAGGAATACCTTTCACCCACTTCTGTTTATGTCCCTTATCGGACGCACAATTGCTAGTGCAACCTTGTACTACACACTTTGCAGGCATCTTTTTATCTTTATAGTTTCGTTTGTGCAGGTAAATAATTAGAAACACATTAAAAATCACCTTCCAATCTTATTTTTTACTCTGGAGGAATTACACTAATAACAAAAGCTCGGCCGACTATTCAGTGTTGCCATATTTCAATGCTCCGGCCTAGTGAGTAGAGCCGGTCTTGAATGATGTCAAATCAAAATATTCCAATCAATAGGAACAGTTTCGTATCGTCGGTTGTCGTGTGCATCTGAATCAAGCTTATCGCTGCTGATTCTGGTTCACTTGTCTCTGTTTTCTGTCGTCTAGTGATGGGCAAATGTGCCAACATTGACCTATCGATGTGCTATCGCTATCAAGATCAAGCATAACCTCTTTTTTTTATGCTTAAGCTTTGTTTTGTTTATTTTTTGAATACCCGTTATGGGTGCTTTATGGTTTAAGTAGGTCTAACCGTACCTGTTTTGTGAGTAGGTCTATTTCCATCTCCTATGATTGAACGAATATTCATGAGTTTTTTGAAGAAACCATCGATCAAATTGGGCCTAAAATATAATTGGATAAATATGTCACAGTAACACCAGACTCACAAGATTTACATTTTACCTATTGCTCTAAGGACCCAGGACCCAGGTATCTAGACAAAATTCTAGTATTTGCACTTTTTATAACACAATCCACAAAACCTGATGCCAGCTATCACAAGACACATATTGTAGGCACCACTAGGATACAATGTTCTATAGCGTTTGTTGTAATTGGAATCCTCAATGGATATATCTTTATAGTCCTAGGAAATATAGGTGTTGATTGTTTACATACATTTATGAAGTAGAGGGCCCCTTGCCTCTACATCGCAAAATGATTGGGAAATGGACTGAGTGATCCCTAGGCATTTTGGAACAATACAAATTTATATTGTATGTTTATGAATATTTTTTAGACAAGGTTTAAAAGTTTTTGCTAGCTACAGTAAGACTTCTATCAACAGATCACAATGGAAGCTGAAATGGCAGCGATTGTTCAGAACATGAAAATTGAAGTGGAAGAAGTCAAGATGGAAATGGCAGAAGTCGATTTTGAGTCATTTGGAATTGAGCAGAACAGTTGGAGGCTTGCAGTTAAAGATGATCATGATGAAAGAACAGACAGAATCATAGATTTACAAAGGTAATACTTTTAGGTTAGCTCTGGGTTGGGTTTGTCATACATACTACACCTTTCCAGCTGTAGTTTCTAAAGTGTCAAGTCCTAATTCAAAACAGTCAAGTTAATTTTCAAACTTGTCAATTGTAAATCCAAACTGACAGGCATAAATTACACCTGACTTGAAATTACAAGTGACATGATGCAAAATTAACTTGACTGTTTTGAATTATCACTCCACGCTTTAGAAACTACAGCTGGAAAAGTTGTAGAGTTTAATGTAATATTGTTTTACAAAGTTGATAAACAGGAAGTTATATAGTTTCACTATTAGTTTTTTCTATAGTTAGAAACGTTTCCATTAACCCTTACTGATGTTTAAAACTATTGGAATACTGTGAGAATCACTAATAAATAATGGATGAATATAAGACCACTGTATAGTAAAAAATACTTTCATGATTTGTTTCAGGATAACAGAGGAACACAATTATGTCAAAGCTAAGAGTAACATGGAAGTTTTTGAAATGCAAGGAGAAAAAATAAAGGTAGAAGAGAATTGGGAGGACTGCAAACCATTTGAACCTATGTACATCACTGAGGAGGATATCTTTAAACTTGAGAAAAATGATGACCTAATTGATGTGAATGCAAAAATAGCTTTGAATAGGTAATTATTTAAGTCTTTATTTATAATAATAATAATAAATAAATAATAAAAATATAAATAAAATAATAATAGTTCGCATTCAAACACCAAAAGTAATTATGCATAATGGTAAAAAAACACTTATTTTATTATTAGTTCAGTTTTGAATATTATTGGTATTTCCAAGAAGACATTATTCAAGAAATAAACAGATATGTCATAATACATGTTAATATACAAAGCAAACATTGTTTTGTGTCCATGGTTGACATTTTGTGACTGAAAAGAAAGTATAGCCTGATTATGGACCTTGTCATTGAATAGTGACAAGTTGTCATTTCAGTGTCTATATTGCTCATTTAATTTTTGTTTGCTTTTAAGAATTTATTGTAAAATTACCTGAAGAGTTTGCTACATTCAACCTTATGCTTGATAACAAAATGGTATATACAATTTGGAGAAAAATGCTTTAATTCCTAATAATAGTTTACTAGCTTTTTAGTTCATTAATAAATTTAGTTATTGTATGTTACAACTATTTGGTACTATGAATTTTAAAGGGCTGATACACGTACGAGCAAGTACGCGTACTTATGGCTCGCTTGTTGTGTTTGGCGCTTGTCAAAAGTTTTGCTTATTTAGGAAAATTATCAAAATGAGTGATTTCAGCTTCACGTGTGTCAGCGCGTCGAGCCGAGTAAGTTCGCGAACTTAAAAACCGCGTACTTAAAGTTCGTACGTGTATCACCCCTTTAAGCTTGCTAAAAATTTGTGGCATGGAATTCTATGTTGCTGTTTGCACCTTAATATGAACATCATTACACACTTAATATTTGTATTTGGAAACATTATCCAAAATCCTGATTTTTGATCTATTTCAGTGGTCTACAACAGGAAATTCAAAGGCCAAATCCTGAAGTGTGTGAGATACCAAGAGATGAGCTATACAGTTGTTATAACTGTAATTACAGTACATTCTATAAGTACCACCTAATTAAACATATGAAACTGCACTGTAACACCAAATTTGCCAGTAAGGAAAAATTAGATAATCATGCAGTTAGGAAACATCCTGATTTTATAGAACCAATTTCTAGTAAAGTACAGGAATGTTCACAGTGTACTTCTGCAACTGCCCAGAAGGCTACTTTGGATAAACATATGTTGAAACACTCTGAGTCAAAAGATGAGCTCAAAATGTGTATGGACTGTGATAGGGTATTTAAAAATGAGCGATGGCTTGTAAATCATATAATCAAGGAACATTCTGATTCCATTCAAGTATTTAAATGCATTCATTGCGCATATAAAACTACCTTCAAATCTACCTTTGATAGACATACGTTGAAACATCTGGGGACAACAGATGATCATATGGCTGCATCTGATTTGTATGATTGTAAACACTGCACATATAAAACTTCTTTGAAGACCAATTTCAAAAGACATAAGTTAAAACATTTCAAAAGAGAAAATAGATATAGGTATGTCTGTGCTCACTGTGGTTTGACACTAATAAGTTTGAGATATCGAGATGAACATGTGGTCAGAAAACATCCTGATTCCATCGCATCTATTACCAGAAAAATATACGAATGTAAATATTGCTCATATAAAACTACCTTTAATCGATGTCTTGCTAATCATACAATAAAACATCCCGAGACAGTGGATAGCAGAAAGCTCCACAATTGTATCCATTGCAATGCTAGTTTCAAAAATAAAAGAAGTATAGATGAACATACGATCAGGAGGCATCCTGATTTCATTGCATCTGTATCAAGTATGATACATGCTTGTAAATACTGTACATATAAATCTACAATAAGTGATCGTTTTGACAAACATATGCTGAAACACTCAGGGGCAACAGTTAGACATAAATACAAAAAGTGTACTCAATGTGGTGCGGCGTTTAAAACTAAATCAGGCCTTGATGATCATACTATTAGGAAACATCCTGATTTCATTGGATTTATAACCTGTAAGATCCATGTATGTACACTTTGTTCATATAAAACTACCTTCAAGGCTAGTTTAACAAGACATATGTCGAAACACTCAGAGACACAAGAGAGCCCTAAGCCTCTTAGTTCATGTAGTCAATGCAAAGTGACATTCAAAAGCAAGCAAAGTTTAGACAAACATATTTGTGGAGCATCCGTATCGTATAGAACTGCCACAAAGAGAATATTGATAGACACATATCGAAACACTCAAATAACAAATAAGCATAGACTAAATTGATGTAGTCACTGCAGTGCTACGTTCAAACAGTGGCGGCTGGTGAGGTAGTGCCACAGTGCCATGGCACTACCTTAATTTTCGACAAAAACATATTTATCTATCTCTTAAACTTTTCTTATTCTATGTTAGCTTCCAACGACTTTTTCTGTTTTATATGAAATGGCAATAGCGCCTCAGCGCATAAACGCCTGCATCACCAGGCAACAGGTGGCATCGTGGCACCTCACACGATGAGAGCTGACGACGCGGCGCGACGGTGAGATGACAACATCCCACCGTGCCATTTCTTATAAGGCACAAACAGAGTAAGAAAAATCTTATCACAAACGCTTATGAGTGACGTTTGGATAGATTTTAAATACGAAAATCCGAAGTAGATCGTGCCAGCCACATTACCCATATTTCCATTCATGGTTCACTATTTGAAAGGTTTGAAATTTAAATCTTGTTAGTTTGAATGAGTTGTGCGCTGTTTTCGGATCGGTATCTCTTTTTTGTTTAATTAAAATATATCGTTGGAGCGAAGATGAATAAAATTGGCGCATTAATAAAACTCATTTAGTAATCTTCCGCTGGAAGAAAAATTGAAAAACTTATTTGTAGTGGACAGAGAAAACTGCAGATTAAGGAATTAGGACGTCAAACACATGATTTAAAAATTGAAAAACTTAGTAGTGGACAGAAATCGCGTTGTCGTAAATTTAATAAAACTATTTATGATAAAAACAATTGGATAAGTGAAGAAGTTAACAAACTTTTGTTTTGTGTGTTCTATTTGGAGGCGATGACACTTGGGCGAAAAAAGGCACGGATGATCTTATTCATATATGGGAGAAAATGAAGACCCATGAAAAATAATGTTTTCAGTTTATCGATGCTTGGTAGGTCGAACATAAAGACTCAGTTAAATTCGTCAGTATTTTGTTTTATATTGGTTTGAAATTTTGGCTGTATTTTCTGGCACTACCTCTGTAAGTTGACACGAGCCGCCACTGCGTTCAAAAGGAAATAAAACCTTAACAACCATGTGTTCAGGAAGGTCATAGAAAAGTATGCAAGCATACACATTGGACAAGATGGCCTACTAAGATTGGACGCGACAATGTCTCGGTAACCGTTAATCATATAATCATATAACTTCGAGCAGAAAATATCAGTTGAATCGGCTAAGAGAAATCGCTGGAAGTTATTTTCAAGTTCCGCAAGTGGTCGCTAGGGCATCACGTAACTGTTAAAATAGAAAAAAGTAGGAAAGAATTCACTTGAGTAAATTCAAACGGCGCTCTCACTGTTGAATTTGTTTGTATAAAAATTTAATTTTTTTTATTATATTGACAAAACTGGATTTTTCCCGGACTAGTAATCAACAAATTTAACATTTAATCTTAAAAAAAGAAAAAAAGCTGTTGTCCGCGGTGAGATTTGAACCTACGCCCTTTAGGACTGGTGTCTAGCGTCTTGACCGCTCGGCCACGTTGCCTGTGCTTCAGGAATATCAATATACCGTACATAATAACATGTCGTCAGCTACCTGTCGTACTTTAATTAATTTTTTTTAAACCGGAAGCGATATTGACAAAACCGCATTTATCCCGGACTAGTTTTTTCATAGTGATTCCGAATCTGTATTTAGTTTTTCTCTAGCACCTATACTTTTGGCTATCTTTTGTACGGCTTTTTCTAGAAAAATATGCAAATAAAGGTACCCATATTATAAATATACCATCATGTTGACTGGACAATTTTATTTTTTTTAATCGTCTTCTGCTGTATCGTGTAAGATGTAGTCGTGGTGTCCTGATAATTTGTTATATAAAAAAAATTATGCAACTTGATCTTGACTTCTGGCTACAGATTAAAATGGTATGCTATCTCTTTTAACATATACAAATATGTGATACAAACTCTGTCTTGTTTATACCACATATTTGTTTAGGTAAACATAATTGTTTTCCACCAAAATAAAAAAGTGTTTCAACTAAAAATGTATTATCGCCGATTTTTTTATTGTACGATACTTTATTTATTTGTATTACTTTGTGCACCTCTGTAAATACTGTTGTGCTTTGAAGCTAATAAAGTATCATTATTAATTTTTGTCTTTGTTCAACATATTGAGCGTTAGCAATGGTTAACATGCTGAGCTACATAAATCTATCCTCAATATACTACCATTTAAACCCTCTTTGCTATATGAATTTGTCCGTCAGGTAACAGCTGTTTTCTTAAAGTAATTTATATAGTTTGGAAAGCAATCTATTTCGCGCCTTAGTGTAGAAAAAGGTAGCTTCTACAGGAGATATACTTTTCAACCAGCTACAGCAGGCATGTATTATCCAGGATTTAGTTTCGGGGGGATCCAGTAGATTAGGGTAACTTTTAATTTTGCTCGACTGGGACTTGATCAGTGGCTGGGGGGGGGGGGTGGCTGATCACTATCAGCTAAACAAAATTTTCATTTTGTTACCGGGGGGGGGGGAGGGGGTGTGCAGATTAGGGTTGCTGTCAAACGTGTGCATGTGCAGCCATCAAAAATGAGTATACGTATGAGTTAGTATTAATCACAGACAAAGATAAAGGTTCTCCACAATGAAGCTTTCTGTTGATTATTTCATTTCCATTTCTACAGTTACATCGACAGTGGCGGATTTAGGATTTCTTCTAGGGGGGGGGCAGACGCGCTATAATTTTCTGCAGAGCAAAAAAAGGCTCTCAATCCAGCTTTTTATATAATGTTTCCATTACACGTTTAGAGGGGCGGCGGACCAGTGCTGTCGCGATCTGAAGAGCAAAAAAAGAAGCTAATTTTTTATATTTATATAGATATAATATGCTTCCGTGAGCTCTAGGTGGGGGCGTACGCCTAAATCCGCCACTGCAGATCGAAAATCATGCATAATATTGTTTCTAGTAAATAACAGCACACTTCAGGAAATTTTTAGACGGTTGGCAACCTCGTATTATGTTTGATCCACGCTACGAATTCGTTGGATCCTCGCTTTACGCTGCTGATTCTGGTTCACTTGTGAACATCTGTTTTCTGTCGTCTAGTGATGGGCAAATGTGCCAAAATTGACATATCGATGTGCTATCGAACATAAAACATAACCTCTTTTATGCTGGAATTGCTGGAGGCTTTGTTTTGTTTTATTTTTGAATACCCTTTGCCTCTTGTCTATTTCCGTCTCCTGTGATTGAACGAATATTCATGAGCTTTCTGAAGAAATCATCGATCACATTGGGACTAAAATCTAAGGATAAATATATCAGAAAATCAAACAAAATTTGAAGTTCTACACTCAGAAGATTTGCCTATTGTTCTGTTCTAAGGACCCAGGTATCTATATAGATAAAATTTTAGTATTTGCACTTTTATAACACAATCCACAAAACCTGATGCCAGCTATCACAAGACACATATTGTAGGTACCACTGGGATACAAGGTTCTATAGCGTTTGTTGTAACTGGAATCCTCAATGGATATATCTTTCTAGCCCTAGTAAATATAGGTGTTGATTGTTTACATACATTTATGAAGTAGAAGGCCCCTTGCCTCTACTTCGCAAAATGATTGAGAAATGGACTGAGTGATCCCTAGGCATTTTGGAACAATACAAATTTATATCATTTGTTTATGAATATTTTTTAAACAAGGCTTAAAATTTTTTGCTAGCTACAGTAAGACTTCTGTCAACAGATCACAATGGAAGATGAAATGGCAGTGATTGTTCAGAACATGAAAATCGAAGTGGAAGAAGTCAAGATGGAAATGGCAGAAGTCGATATTGAATCATTTGGGATTGAGCAGAACAGTTGGAGGCTTGCAGTTGAAGGTGATTATGATGAAAGAACAGACAGAATCATAGGTTTACAAAGGTAATACTTTCAGATTAGCTCTGGGTTGAGTGTCATACCTAACTATACCTTTTCCAGCTGTAGTTTCTAAAGTGTCAAATCCTAATTCAAAACAGTCAACTTAATTTTCAAACTTGTCAATTGTAAATTCCGAGATTATTTGTTTCAGGATAACAGAGGAGCACAATTATGTCAAAGCTAAGAGTAACATGGAAGTTTTTGAAATGCAAGGAGAAAAAATAAAGGTAGAAGAGAATTGGGAGGACTGCAAACCATTTGAACCTATGTACATCACTGAGGAGGATATCTTTAAACGTGAGAAAAATGATGACCTAATTGATGGCACTGCAAAAATAGCTTTGAATAGGTAATTATTTATGTCTTTATTTTATGGTTCGCATTACAAACACCAAAAGTAATTATGCATAATGGTAATAAAAACACTTATTTTATTATTAGTTCAATTTTCAATATTATTGGTATTTCCAAGAAGACATTATTCAAGAAGTAAACAGATATGTCATTATACATGTTCATATACGACGAGTTGAGAAGAGTCAGGACACCTTCTTGTCCTTGGGGTGAGAAATTGCCCCTAAAGGTGGATGAACCAGTAGATACAATCTGGTCAACGGCATGAGGATGCAAAAAGCAAACTACTGGGTACATTTTACAAGTTCACAACATGTCTGTTAAGACATTGTGACTATGATGATGACAAACTAAACATTGTTTTGTGTCCATGGTTGACATTTTGTGACTTTAAAAAGAAAGTATAGCTTGATTATGGACCTTGTAATTGAATAGTGACGAGTTGTCATTTCAGTGTCTATATTGCTCATTTAAATTTGTTTGTGTTTAAGAATTTATTGCAAAATTGCCTGAAGAGTTTGCTACATACAACCTTATGCTTGATAACAAAATGATATATATTATTTGGAGAAAAAGGCTTGAATTCCTAATAATAGTTTACTAGCTTTTTAGCTCATTAATAAATTTAGTTATTGTATGTTACAACTATTTGGTACTATGAATTTAAGCTTGCTAAAAATTTGTTGCATGAAATTCTATGTTGCTGTTTACTGCACCTTAATATGAACATCATTACACACTTTATATTTGTATTTGAAAGCATTATCCAAAATCCTGATTTATGATCCATTTCAGTGGTCCACAATGGGAAATTCAGAGGCAAAATCCTGAAGTGTGTAAGAAACCAAGAGATGAGCTATACAGTTGTTATAACGATAATTACAGTACATTCTATAAGTACCACCTAATTGAACTGCTCTGTAACACGAAATTTGCCAGTAAGAAAAAATTAGATAATCATGCAGTTAGGAAACATCCTAATTTTATAGAACCAATTTCTAGTAAAATACAGGAATGTTCACAGTGTACTTTTGCAACTGCCCAGAAGGCCACTTTGGATAAACATATGTTGAAACACTCTGAGACAAAAGATGAGCTCAAAATGTGTATGGACTGTGATAGGGTATTTAAAAATGAGCGGTGGCTTGTAAATCATATAATCAAGGAACATTCTGATTCCATTCAAGTATTCAAATGCATTCATTGTACATATAAAACCAACTTGAAATCTAGCTTTGATAGACATACCTTGAAACATCTGGGGACAACAGATGATCATATGGCTGCATCTGATTTGTATGATTGTAAACACTGCACATATAAAACTTCTTTGAAGACCAATTTCAAAAGACATAAGTTAAAACATTCCAAAAGAGCAAATAGATATAGGTGTGTATGTGCTCACTGTGGTTTGACACTAATAAGTTTGAGATATCGCGATGAACATGTGGTCAGAAAACATCCTGATTCCATCGCATCAATTACCAGAAAAATATACGAATGTAAATATTGCTCATATAAAACTACCTTTAATCGATGTCTTTCTAATCATATAATAAAACATCCCGAGACAGTGGATAGCAGAAAGCTCCACAATTGTATACATTGTAATGCTAGTTTCAAAAATAAAAGAAGTATAGATGAACATACAATCAGGAGGCATCCTGATTTCATTGCATCTGTATCAAGTATGATACATGCTTGTAAATACTGTACATATAAATCTACAATAAGTGATCATTTTGACAAACATATGTTGAAACACTCAGGGGCAACAGTTCAACATAAATACAAAAAGTGTACTCAATGTGGTGCGGCGTTTAAAAGTAAATCAGGCCTTGATGATCATACTATTAGGAAACATCCTGATTTCATTGGATCTATATCCCGTAAAATCCATGCATGTATACTTTGTTCATACAAAACTACTTTGAAGTCTAGTTTAACAAGACATACAAGGCAACATTATCCAGAGGTACGACGGAATCTTACGCTTAATTCTTGTAGTCACTGCACAGCAACATTTGCAAGCAAGCAAAATCTGGATGAACACACACTTCAGAAGCATCCTTATGTCAATTCAACTGTAACTAGTAAAATACACAAATGTACATTTTGTTCATATAAAACTACCATAAAGTGTAACATTGTTAAACATATCATGTCAAAACAACATTCTCTCAACCCACATAGCACTGGATGATATGAGAATATTCTGTTCACATTCACTACGGACATTACGAATATTCTGATAAAATTCTATGGATAATTAGAATATTTACAGAATATTCTTTAAACGTTCGAAATGGGAAAAACATGCTATATTCCTAGAATATTCCGCAAGGATATTACAGGAACAAGCATAGTAGAATGTTTTTTAATATTCTAGGAACATTTTGTCTAAATTATCTCATATAGGAAACATTTTCATGGTAATGTTCCAAAAATAATAGCACCTACTAGTGGCAGATGGTCTCGAAAGTTAAGTGGTTAGACATCTCTCAGTCTAAAGATGGTTAAAATACAGTGTATGAGGGCCGTTTGCACCGCTCACTCTTAAATCTGCAGTTTAGCTAGGGTGTACCTTAGAGTTAATCTGAACCTTAGATTAAAGCGGTTTGCTGGGGTTCCTTTTAACGTAATGTTAGCTAAGCGAGCTTACAATTTGGCATCGCCGGAATTCTAGGGAATTTTAATTTGTACTTCTGAAATTTCACTTTTATGATTTGACGTATGCCGCAGGTCCAACTATGTTTTGTGATCCCGTCCACTCTGCAGCCTCAATATACATATATGTTTTGTGTTCGCATTTTCGCAATTCGCAAAGTCGTTGATCGCAGGGCTCCGCTGAATAACTGTATTAACTGCTTTCTCAAAAATGATTTCATTATTTGAACAAAAAAAAGGAGGACAAAGATAAGAAAAGGGGGCCAAATTACACAGAAAAAGAAACATCAACCCCAAAATATGCATGGCCAGTGAGCTTCGTCACTCTGAATCTTTGAAAAAAAGTTAATTCATCGAGCATATTGAAATGGTTCAGTCGGTCTTTAATTTCCCTCGGTATCCCCGAAATAATTAAATTTACTTCCACCCACGCGTCATCATCATGTATTATTAAATTATTTCTGAATAAATCCATTTTTGAACTTTGCCTTGCGAATATCGAAAAGAAGCTGAAAGTTTTTCAGGTTATATCACTAAGTATCACCTTAAGCCAAAGAAATCTTCGGCTTAGTTTGATGTGACTCTAAGTAAGGCTTAACACAGATTTTGTGGACCGTGCAAACGAATTTGACAGTTTAAGTGCTACTTAAAGTTAAGGTTCACCTAAGTGTAACCGGTGCAAACGGGCCTGAAACATGTAAACCTGTTGCATTTAACCTCAAAATTCTACTCACATTATATAAACATATAACGAACCATACACCATAGTAGGTGACCATCATTTGGAACACTGTCGCACACTTTATAACAACTAGCAACTTTATTGTACAAAATTGGGTATAAATGTACGCCTTTCACGAATAAAACTCGTGAATCGCTAAAATGCCCACATCACATGTTTATTACAAATCCAAATGGGAGGATTCGAAGGTGAAGCACAGAACACTTGACAAGATTGACAACTGACGAATGAACGACACCATACTTCACCATAAGATGCTCTCAGCTCTCACTATACCGTATTGCTGCCAATGGCTAATTCACTAATAAACTTTTGAAAATTGGACATAATACTTATTAGGTATATTTAGGAGGATGAACGCAAAACGAATAGAACTAAATGAAAGTTTTTTTTAATCCACTGGGAAAGGTGCAAATATAAATTAATAATACCTGAATATTATTTGCCTACATACAGAAAATAGTTCTGTTACGAATATTACTAAATGTTCTTCAGAAAATAGCTACATAGCTTGTTCTTAGTAGATGAATAAAATAATATTCTATGAAGAATATTACTGGTATATTCTGGAATAATTCAGACATTAAACGAATAATCACTGATTATCCTAAATGGATAAAATAATAATATTCTATAAAGAATATTACTTTAATAATCCAGAATAATCAAGAGAAATAACGAATATTCTATGACTCTGCTGAATATTCATGGAACATGTAGGAGATTTAAAGAATATTCACAGAATATCCAGTGCTATGTGGGAAGAGTCTCAAGTAACATTAACATCAACAAATACGCGTAAATTAAAAAGGTGTAATCACTGCGATGCTGTGTTCAAAGGGAGACAAAACCTTGACAACCATATAATCATGAAACATTCTGATTTTGCTGCATCTGTATCGCGTAAAATACATGCATGTAAATACTGTACATATAAAACTACGATAAGGTATCGTATTACCAAACATGAACGCAAACATATGTTGAATCTCTTAAAGTGTACTCAATGTGGTGCGGCGTTTACAAGTAAAGCAGGCCTTGATGAACATACCATTAGGAAACATCCTGATTTCATTGGATTATAACCTGCAAGATCCTTGTATGTACACTTTGTTCATATAAAACTACCTTGAGGTCTAGTTTAACAAGACATATGTCGAAACACTCAGAGACACAAGAGAGCCCTAAGCCTCTTAGTTCATGTAGTCAATGCAAAGTGACATTCCAAAGCCAAGCAAAGTTTAGACAAACACATTTGTGGAGCATCCGTATCATATAGAAATGCCACAAAGAGAATATTGATAGACACATATCGAAACACTCAAATAACAAATAAGCATAGACTAAATTGATGTAGTCACTGCAGTGCTACGTTCAAACAGTGTCGCCAGTTACCTGTCGTAATTTAGTTCATTTTTTTTTTAACCGGAAGCGATATTGATAAAACCGCATTTATCCCGGACTAGTGTTTTCATGCTGATTCCGAGTCTGTATTTAGTTTTTCTCTAGCATCTGTAGTTTTGGCTATCTTTTGTATACCGATACGGACAGACAGACTGAGGCTCTGCATAAGGTCTCTTCAGTGACCTCAGTGAGTCAGTGAGAGCTAAAAATGGCTTTTTCTCAAAAAATATGCAAATAAAGGAACCCATATTATAAATATACCATCATGTTGACTGGACAAATTCATTTTTTTTAATCGTCTTCTGCTGTATCTTGTAAGATGTAGTGGTGGTGTCTTGATAATCTGTTATATAAAAATTATGCAAGTTGATCTTGACTTCGTGGCTACAGATTAAAATGGTCTATATCTCTTTTAACATACCTAAACAAATATGTGCTACAAACTATTTCCTGCTTATACCACATATTTGTTTAGGTAAACATATTTGTTTCCCACCAAAACAAAAAAGTGTTTCAACTAAAAATGTATTGGCAAAATGCAGAAAGTTATGTATTATTGTTTAGTATCACCGATTTTTTTATTGTATGATACTTTATTCATTTGTATTACTTTGTGGACCTCTGTAAATACTGTTGTGCTTTGAAGCTAATAAAATATCATTATTAATGTTTGTCTTTGTTTAACGTATTGAGCGTTAGCAATTGTTAACATGCTGAGCTACATAACCCTATCCTCAATATACCACCATTTAATCCCTCTTTGCTGTATGAATTTGTTCGCCAGGTAACAGGTGTTTTCTTATAGTAATTTATATAGCTTGGAAAGCAATCTA
The DNA here is from genome assembly GCA_951848785.1 of Callosobruchus maculatus. Classification (NCBI taxonomy): domain Eukaryota; kingdom Metazoa; phylum Arthropoda; class Insecta; order Coleoptera; family Chrysomelidae; genus Callosobruchus; species Callosobruchus maculatus. The sequence goes on along the minus strand of CATOUR010000048.1, from coordinate 3,911,093 downwards.
TTTCGCGCTAGAGTGTAGAAAAAGGTAGCTTCTACAGGAGATATACTTTTCAAGGAGCTACAGCAGATTTGGGGGGGGGAGAGTATTATTTCTAGTAAAAACAGCACACTTAAGGAAATTTTTAGACGCTTGGCAACTTCGTATTATGTTTGTTCCAAGCAACGAATCCGTTGGTTCCTAGCCTTAAGCTTAATTCAGATGCACACGACATCCGACGAAACGAGGGTACGAAATTGTTCCTATTAGCGCTGTTCCAAATCAAGGTTCTATCACCGTCCCATAACTGATTTCACAATGCCCCGCCCATTTTACAGTTCGAAAAACGGTCCGCCAGCGTACCAACCAATCATCGATTCTAGAATCCCAAATGGGCGGGGCATGATGAAATTAGTTCTGAGACGGTGATAGAACCGTAATTTGGAACAGCTCTATTGGTTGAAATATTCAAAATGATGCATGGCCGACTCTACACTAGGCCGGAGCCGGTTACCAAGAGTTCATCTCGGTTGATAAATTAAGAAAAATACTTTTTAGAACTACTACTACTAATATCACTTACATCTGATGTCTGGTTCATCGTAGTCAAACACTACAAAATAAACGCAACCTGTTTCCCTGCTGCCACTTCCACTTAAATGAACACTCAATTTACTTTGTAAATTTTCACATCAGCTAGAAAAATTCACTATTAGGTCACTTTGAAGCCATTCTTGCTGGTCTTGATTCCCTTTCACTACCAAATCTTTTCGTAGGTATGCCCAGATGAGTTCTATTAACTGTATTTTTCTGTGATATTTGGGAGGTCCAGAAAACATTGTAGGTACCACATCGTGCTTTAAAATAGGTCTTATTTTTTGAAATGTTTGTAAATTATTGTCTTTATTCTTATAAATATAACCAGCCCTTACGAGGAATACCTTTCACCCACTTCTGTTTATGTCCTTTATTGGAAGCACATTACTAGTGCAACCTGGTACTATACACTTTGCAGGCATCTTTTTATCTTTATAGTTTCACTTGTGCAGGTAAATAATCAGAAACACATTAAAAATCACCGTCCACTCTTCTTCTTTACTCTGGAAGGTTATGTTTGGTATGTCCTTTATTGGAAGTACAATTACTAGTGCAACCTGGTACTACACACTTTGCAGGCATCCTTTTATCTATATAGTTTCGTTTGTGCAGGTAAATAATTAGAAACACATTAAAAATCACCTTCCACTCTTCCTTTTTACTCTGGAAGGCTATGTTTGGTATGTCCTTTATTGGAAGCACAATTGCTAGTCCAACCTGGTACTACACACTTTACAGGCATCTTTTTATCTTTATAGTTTCGTTTGTGCAGGTAAATAATTAGAAACACATTAAAAATCACCTTCCACTCTTCGTTGTTACTCTGGAAGGTTATGTTGGTATCTCCTTGTTTGGAAGCCCCAATTGCTATTGCAACCTGGTACTACACACTTTACAGGCATCTTTTTATCTTTATAGTTTCGTTTGTGGAGGTAAATAATTAGAAACACATTAAAAATCACCTTCCGCTCTTCGTTGTTACTCTGGAAGGTTATGTTTGGTATGTCCTTTATTGGAAGCACAATTGCTAGTCCAACCTGGTACTACACACTTTACAGGCATCTTTTTATCTTTATAGTTTCGTTTGTGGAGGTAAATAATTAGAAACACATTAAAAATCACCTTCCGCTCTTCGTTGTTACTCTGGAAGGTTACGTTGGTATATCCTTGTTTGGAAGCCCCAATTGCTATTGCAACCCGGTACTACACACTTTGCAGGCATCTTTTTATCTTTATAGTTTCGTTTGTGCAGGTAAATAATTAGAAACACATTAAAAATCACCTTCCAGTCTTATTTTTCACTCTGGAAGATTACACTAATGACTTCACAAGAAACAAAAGCTCGGCCCGATACCAGTGTTGCCATATTTCAATGCTCCGGCCTAGTGAGTAAAGTCGGCCATGACTAATGACAAAAGCTCGGCCGACTATTCAGTGTTGCCATATTTCAATGCTCCGACCTAGTGAGTAGAGTCGGCCTTGAATGATGTCAAATCAAAATATTTCAATCAATAGGAACAGTTTCGTATCGTCGGTTCTCGTATGCATCTGAATCAAGCTTATCGCTGCTGATATTAGGTCTGTTTTTACAGCAATCACAAACTAGTCAGCGTCAATTTGATTGGCCAGTACTAGTCAGAAATAGTTTGACAACTGCAATGGGGAATACTGATTGGCTCTGACTGGTGTGTGATTCTCTGTAAAAACAGACCTTCTGGTTCACTTGTCTCTGTTTTCTGTCGTCTAGTGATGGGCAAATGTGCCAACATTGACCTATCGATGTGCTATCGCCATCAAGATCAAGCATAACCTCTTTTTTTATGCTTAAGCCTTGTTTTGTTTATTTTTTGAATACCCTTTATGGGTGCCTTATGGTTTAAGTAGGTCTATTTCCGTCTCCTATGACTGAACGAATATTCATGAGTTTTCTGAAGAAACCATCGATCAAATTGGGCCTAAAATATAATTGGATAAATATGTCACAGTAACACCAGACTCGCAAGATTTACCTTTTACCTATTGCTCTAAGGACCCAGGTATCTAGACAAAATTCTAGTATTTGCACTTTTTATAACACAATCCACAAAACCTGATCACAAGACACATATTGTAGGCACTACTAGGATACAATGTTCTATAGCGTTTGTTGTAATTGGAATCCTCAATGGATATATCTTTATAGTCCTAGGAAATATAGGTGTTGATTGTTTACATGCATTTATGAAGTAGAAGGCCACTTGCCTCTACTTCGCAAAATAAATGGGAAATGGAATGAGTGATCCCTAGGCATTTTGGAACAATACAAATTTATATCATTTGTTTATGAATATTTTTTAAACAAGGCTTAAAAGTTTTTGCTAGCTACAGTAAGACTTCTATCAACAGATCACAATGGAAGATGAAATGGCAGCAATTGTTCAGAACATGAAAATCGAAGTGGAAGAAGTCAAGATGGAAATGGCAGAAGTCGATATTGAGTCATTTGGAATTGAGCAGAACAGTTGGAGGCTTGCAGTTAAAGATGATCATGATGAAAGAACAGACAGAATCATAGATTTACAATGGTAATACTTTTAGATTAGCTCTGGGTTGAGTGTCATACCTACTATACCTTTTCCAGCTGTAGTTTCTAAAGTGTCAAATCCTAATTCAAAAGAGTCAAGTTAATTTTCAAACTTGTCAATTGTAAATTCAAACTGACAGGCATAAATTATACCTGACTTGAAATATTACAAGTGACATGATGGAAAATTAACTTGACTGTTTTGAATTATCACTTCACGCTTTAGAAACTACAGCTGGAAAAGGTGTAGAGTTTAATGTAATATTGTTTTACAAAGTTGATGAATAGGAAGTTATATAGTTTCATTATTAGTTTTTTCTATAGTTAGAAACGTTTCCATCAACCCTTACTGATGTTTAAAACTATTGGAATACTGTGAGAATCACTAATAAATAATGGATGAATATAAGACCACTGTATAGTAAAAAATACTTTCATGATTTGTTTCAGGATAACACAGGAACACAATTATGTCAAAGCTAAGAGTAACATGCAAATTCTTGAAATGCAAGGAGAAAAAATAAAGGTAGAAGAGAATTGGGAGGACTGCAAACCATTTGAACCTATGTACATCACTCTCACTGAGAAGGATATCTTTAAACTTGAGAAAAATGATGACCTAATTGATGGGAATGCAAAAATAGCTTTGAATAGGTAATTATTTAAGTCGAGCTTGTACAGGCAAACAAGCCCGACACAGTCCTTCTCGACCACCAACAGAAGACGATGTTCGTTATTGAGTTTTCGGCGCCTGCCGAGGTGAACATCGTCTCTAAGGAGGAGGAAAAGCGGACCAAATATCAGGAGTTGCTCGGACAACTTCGCAGGCTCTGGCCAGACTACACTGTAAGTCTGCTGGTTATGGTCATTGGATCCCTAGGTAGAATGAGGAATATGCTACTCTCTGCACTGCGCAAAATACCGGTGTGCCGTGCGGCGGCGCACATCTTAGCCGCCAGAATGCAGAAGGCAGTCATCCTTGGGTCCCTTCGTCTACTTAGGGCGCACGATTCGCGGACCCAGTGATTGCTCACCTCATGGTGTGAGGAGTAGTCATTGGGTAATGGAACAGCAGCTCGGTGTGTCGGAGCCCAGGCTGCACTTTTTTGTTTAAAACATAATAATAAATAATAAAAATATAAATAAAATAATAATAGTTCGCATTACAAACACCAAAAGTAATTATGAGTAATGGTAAAAAAACACTTATTTTATTATTAGTTCAATTTTGAATATTATTGGTTTTTCCAAGACGACATTATTCAAGAAATAAACAGATATGATTATACATGTTTATATACAAACCAAACATTGTTTTGTGTCCATGGTTGACATTTTGTGACTGAAAAGAAAGTATAGCCTGATTATGGACCTTGTTATTGAATACTGACAAGTTGTCATTTCAGTGTCTATATTGCTCATTTAATTTTTGTTTGCTTTTAAGAATTTATTGCAAAATTACCTGAAGAGTTTGCTACATTCAACCTTATGCTTGATAACAAAATGGTATATACAATTTGGAGAAAAATGCTTTAATCCCTAATAATAGTTTACTAGCTTTTTAGCTCATTACTAAATTTAGTTATTGTATGTTACAACTATTTGGTACTATGAATTTAAGCTTGCTAAAAATTTGTGGCATGGAATTCTATCTTGCTGTTTGCACCTTAATATGAACATCATTACACACTTAATATTTGTATTTGGAAACATTATCCAAAATCCTGATTTTTGATCTATTTCAGTGGTCCACAACAGGAAATTCAAAGGCAAAATCCTGAAGTGTGTAAGAAACCAAGAGATGAGCTATACAGTTGTTATAACTGTAATTACAGTACATTCTATAAGTACCACCTAATTAAGCATATGAAACTGCACTGTAACACGAAACTTGCCAGTAAGGAAAAATTAGATAATCATGCAGTTAGGAAACATCCTGATGTTATAGAATCAATTTCTAGTAAAATACAGAAATGTTCACAGTGTACTTTTGCAACTGCCCAGAAGTCCACTTTGGATAAACATATGTTGAAACACTCTGAGACAAAAGATGAGCTCAAAATGTGTATGGACTGTGATAGGGTATTTAAAAATGAGCGATGGCTTGTAAGTCATAGAATCAAGGAACATTCTGATTCCATTCAAGTATTCAAATGCATTCATTGCACATATAAAACTACCTTGAAATCTAGCTTTGATAGACATATGTTGAAACATCTAGGGACAACAGATGATCATATGGCTGCATCTGATTTGTATGATTGTAAACACTGTACATATAAAACTTCGTTGAAGACCAATTTCAAAAGACATAAGTTAAAACATTCCAAAAGAGCAAATAGATATAGGTGTGTATGTGCTCACTGTGGTTTGACACTAATAAGTTTGAGATATCGAGATGAACATGTGGTCAGAAAACATCCTGATTCCATTGCATCAATTACCAGAAAAATATACGAATGTAAATATTGCTCATATAAAACTACCTTGAATCAACGTCTTTCTAATCATATATTAAAACATCCTGAGACAGTGGATAGCAGGAAGCTCCACAATTGTACCCATTGCGGTGCTAGTTTCAAAAGTAAGAAAAGTATACATGAACATATGGTCAAGAGGCATCCAGATTTTATTGCATCTGTATCAAGTAAGATACATGCATGTAAATACTGTACATATAAATCTACAGTAAGTTATTGTTTTGACAAACATATGTTGAAACACTCAGGGGCAGTTAGACATAAATACAGAAAGTGTACTCAATGTGGTGCCGCGTTTACAAGTAAAGCAGGCCTTGATGATCATACTATTAGGAAACATCCTGATTTCATTGGATCTATAACCTGTAAAATGCATGCATGTATACTTTGTTCATACAAAACTAATTTGAAGTCTCATTTAACAAGACATACAAGGCAACATTATCCAGAGACACGACAGAATTTTAAGCTTAGTTCTTGTAGACACTGCACAGCAACATTTAAAAGCAAGCAAAGTCTAGATGAACACACACTTAGGAAGCATCCTCATGTCACTTCAACTTTAACTAGTAAAATACACAAATGTACACTTTGTCCTCATAAAACTACCATGAAGGATAATATTGATAAACATATGTCAGAACAACACTCTCAAGTAACATTAACATCAACAAATACGCGTAAATTAAAAAGGTGTAATCACTGCGATGCTGTGTTCAAACGGAGAGAAAACCTTGACAACCATATAGTCATGAAACATCCTGATTTTGCTGCATCTGTATCACGTAAAATACATGCATGTAAATACTGTACATATAAAACTACGATAAAGTATCGTATTACCAAACATGAACGCAAACATACGTTGAATCACATAAAGGCACCTAAGGCACATAGACTTACACATAAATCCGGAAAGTGTACTCAATGTGGTGCGGCGTTTAAAAGTAAAGCAGGCCTTGATGATCACACCATTAGGAAACATCCTGATCTCATTGGATTTATAACCTGTAAGATCCATGTATGTACACTTTGTCCATATAAAACTACCTTGAAGTGTAATTTAACAGAACATATGTTACAACATTATCCAAAGACCTGTAGTCACTGCAAAGCAACATTTAAAAGCAAGTTAGGACTAGATGATCACACACTCAGGGAGCATCCTCATGTCACGTCAACTGTAACTAGTAAAATACACAAATGTACACTTTGTCCATATGAAACTACCATAAAGTATAACATTGATAATCATATGTCAAAACAACACTCTCAAGAGTCTCAAGTAACATCAACAAATACGCGTAAATTAAAAATGTGTAATCACTGCCATGCTGTGTTCACACGGAGAGAAAACCTTGACAACCATATAATCATGAAACATCCTGAGTTTGCTGCATCTGTATCATGTAAAATACATGCTTGTAAATACTGTACATATAAAACTACGATAAGTTATCATATTACCAAACATGAACGCAAACATATATGTTGAATCACTTAAAGGCACCTAAGGCACACAGTTCCTGTAGTCAATGCAAAGTGACATTCAAAAGCAAGCAAAGTTTAGACAAACACATTTGTGGAGCATCCGTATCCTATAGAACTGCCATAAAGAGAATATTGAGACACATATCGAAACACTCAAATAATAAATAAGCATAGACTAAATACTAAATTGATGTAGTCACTGCAGTGCTATGTTCAAACAGTAGCGGCTGGTGAGGTAGTGCCACAGTGCCATGGCACTACCTCAATTTTCGACAAAAACATATTTATCTATCTCTTAAACTTTTTTTATTCTATTTTAGTTTCCAACGACTTTTTCTGTTTTATACGAAATGGCAGTAACGCCTCAGCGCATAAATGCTTGCACCAGGCAACACGTGGCATCGTGGCAACTCACAAGATGAGAGCTGACGACGCGGCGCGACGGCGAGATGACAACATCCTACCGTGCCATTTCTTATAATTCACAAACAGAGTAAGAGAAATCTTATCACAAACGCTTATGAGTGACAGAGCTAACGCTATGCTGGACGTTTGGATAGATTTTAAATACGAAAATCCGAAGTAGATCGTGCCAGGCACGTTACCCATATTTCCATTCATGGTTCACTATTTTTGTTTCGATTTGTTTATGTGTGATGCTGAAGTCGGCTTTTCTCGTTAAAGGTTTGAAATTTAGATCTTGTTAGTTTGAATGAGTTGTGCGCTGTTTTCGGATCGGTATCTCTTTCGTGTTTAATTAAAATATATCTTTGAAGCGAAGATGAATAAAATTGGCGTATTAATAAAACTCATTTAGTAATTTTCCGCTGGAAGAAAAATTGAAAAACTTATTGGTAGTGGACAGAGAAAACTGCAGATTAAGCAATTAGGACGTCCAACACATGATTTAAAAATTGAATAACTTAGTAGTGAACAGAAATCGCGTTGTCGTAAATTTAATAAAACTATTTATGATAAAAACAATTGAATAAGTGACTGTGAAGAAGTTAACAAACTTTTGTTTTGTGTGTTCTATTTGGAGGCGATGATACTTGGGCGAAAAAAGGCACGGATGATCTTATTCATATATGGGAGAAAATTAAGACCCATGAAAAATCTAAAGTGCATATGAATAATGTTTTCAGTTTATCGATGCTTGGTAAGTCGAACATAAAGACTCAGTTAAATTCGTCAGTATTTTTTTTATATTGGTTTGAAATTTTGGCTGTATTTTCTGGCACTACCTCTGTAAGTTGACACGAGCTGCCACTGCGTTCAAAAGGAAATAAAACCTTAACAACCATGCGTTCAGGAAGGTCATAGAAAAGTATGCAAGCATACACATTGGACAGGATGGCCTACTAAGATTGGACGCGACAATATCCGTTTATCATATAACTTCGAGCAGAAAATATTATCAGTTGAATCGGCTAAGAGATATCGCTGGAAGTGTTTTTCAAGTTCCGCAAGTGGTCGCTAGAGCATCACGTAACTGTTAAAATAGAAAAAAGTAGGAAAGAATTCACTTGAGTAAATTCAAACGGCGCTCTCACTGTGGAATTTGTTTGTATAAAAATTTAATTTTTTTATTATATTGATAAAACCGGATTTCTCTCGGACTAGTAATCAACAAATTTAACATTTATTCTTAAAAAAGGAAAAAAAAGTTGTTGACCGCGGTGAGATTCGAACCCACGCTCTTTAGGACTGGTGCCTAGCGTCTTAACCGCTCGGCCACGCTGCCTGTGCTTCAGGAATATCAATATACCATACATAATATGTCGTCAGTTACCTGTCGTAATTTAATTCATTTTTTTTTAAACCGGAAGCGATATCGACAAAACCGCATTTATCCCGGACTAGTTTTTTCATGCTGATTCCGAATCTGTATTTAGTTTTTCTCTAGCACCTGTAGTTTTGGCTATCTTTTGTACGGCTTTTTCTAGAAAAATATGCAAATAAAGGTACACATATTATAAATATACCATCATGTTGACTGGACAATTTCATTTTTTTTAATCGTCTTCTGCTGTATCTTGTAAGATGTAGTGATGGTGTCCTGATAATTTGTTATATAAAAATTATGCAACTTGATCTTGACTTCGTGGCTACAGATTAAAATGGTATGCTATCTCTTTTAACATATACAAATATGTGGTACAAACTCTGTCGTCTTGTTTATACCACATATTTGTTTAGGTAAACATAATTGTTTTCCACCAAAATAAAAAAGTGTTTCAACTAAAAATGTATTATCGCCGATTTTTTTATTGTACGATACTTTATTTATTTGTATTACTTTGTGCACCTCTGTAAATACTGTTGTGCTTTGAAGCTAATAAAGTATCATTATTAATTTTTGTCTTTGTTCAACATATTGAGCGTTAGCAATGGTTAACATGCTGAGCTACATAATTCTATCCTCAATATACTACCATTTAATCATTCTTTGCTATATGAATTTGTTCGTCAGGTAACAGGTGTTTTCTTATAGTAATTTATATAGTTTGGAAAGCAATCTATTTGGGGGGGGGGGGGGGGGCAGAGCAAAAAAAAGGCTCTCAATCCAGCTTTTTATATAATGTTCCCATTACATGTTTAGAGGGGCGGCGGACCAGTGCTGTCGCGACCTGAAGAGCAAAAAAAGAAGGTAATTTTTTATATTTATATTATTTATATAGATATAAAATGCATCCGTAGGGCTCTAGGTGGGGGCGTACGCCTCCTCGCCTAAGTCCGCCACTGTAGATCGAAAATCATGCATAATATTGTTTCTAGTAAATAACAGTACACTTAAGGAAATTTTTAGACGCTTGGCAACCTCGTATTATGTTTGTTCATGGCCGACTCTACTCACTAGGCCGGAACATTGAAATATGGCAACACTGTATAGCGGGCCGTAATTATATAATTATTTTCGATACCGATACCCCTACAAAAGTATCGATACCAGCTTGGAATCGCTCAAAAAGTATCTAAGATAAAAATACTCGATATTAGTGCAGAAGTACAAGTATCGTTAGCATCCCTACAAAAAAATGGTCCAAAAGTGGGGACGTGCGTGTAATTGCTGCCAACCTGAATTATTGTGCTGGTTGTTTACTATGCTGTGGTGCTTACGCTGCTGATTCTGGTTCACTTGTGAACATCTGTTTTCTGTCGTCTAGTGATGGACATATGTGCCAAAATTGACATATCGATGTGCTATCGAGCATAACCTCTTTTATGCTTGAGGGCTGAGGTTTTGTTTTGTTTATTTTTTGAATACCCTTTGCCTCTTGTCTATTTCCGTCTCCTATGATTGAAGAAATATTCATGAGTTTTCTGAAGAAATCATCGAGACATCGATCAGGTGGGACTAAAATCTAAGGATATATATATCACAGAAAATCAGAACAAACTTTGAAGTTCTAGACTCAGAAGGTTTACCTATTGCTCTAAGGACCCAGGTATCTAGACAAAATTCTAGTATTTGCACTTTTTCTAACACAATCCACAAAACCTGATGCCAGCTATCACAAGACACATATTGTAGGCACCACTAGGATACAATGTTCTATAGCATTTGTTGTAATTGGAATCCTCAATGGATATATCTTTATAGTCCTAGGAAATATAGGTGTTGATTGTTTACATACATTTATGAAGTAGAAGGCCTCTTGCCTCTACTTCGCAGAATGATTGGGAAATGGAATGTGTGATCCCTAGGCATTTTGGAACAATACAAATTTATATCATTTGTTTATGAATATTTTTTAGACAAGGCTTAAAAGTTTTTGCTAGCTACAGTAAGACTTCTATCAACAGATCACAATGGAAGATGAAATGGCAGCTATCGTTCAGAACATGAAAATCGAAGTGGAAGAAGTCAAAGTAGAAGTAGCAGAAGTCAATATTGAGTCATTTGGAATTGAGCAGAACAGTTGGAGGCTTGCAGTTGAAGGTGATTATGATGAAAGAACAGACAGAATCATAGATTTACAAAGGTAATACTTTTAGATAAGCTCTGGGTTGAGTGTCATACATACTATACCTTTTCCAGCTGTAGTTTCTAAAGTGTCAAGTCCTAATTCAAAACAGTCAAGTTAATTTTCAAACTTATCAATTGTAAATCCAAACTGACAGGCATAAATTACACCTGACAATCTGAAATTACAAGTGACATGATGGAAAATTAACTTGACTGTTTTGAGTTATCACTTCACGCTTTAGAAACTACAGTTGGAAAAGGTGTAGAGCATAGATAAAAGATTTTTGGGTTGGGTTAGGTTATAGATGGGAAACTGACCTTCAGCGCCATCTCGCGTTTGGAGCAACGAAATAATGATATACGGGGGCGTAAGAGAAATACCTGACTACGAGGGCGATTAGAAAATTTCAGATAGAAAATTTTGTGGTGATAGTAAAGTTTTAACACCGCCTAAGTCAAAATTTACAATTTGCCAGACAGCCACACAAACATCATAAAGGAACTATTTCAGCGCTAGATATAGGTTTTAGGAGTATGTCTGCGCTAAAAACAGCACTTTATAATTGTTTCTATTTGTCTGACAAAATGCAAATTCTGACCTAAGCTAATGTTAGAACTTTACTGTAATATTAAAAAGACAGGTTAGCAATTCCACCACAATACTGGTGGAGCCATGAAATTAAAGTAGAACAGTAAGGTCCACATAGCTTCATTATTTTCTAATAAAACATGATACAAGAAAATAAAAACGATCAGTAACAGTAAATTGAATAATAATAAGGATGATAATAATAACTCCTGATGCACACTCTTGGCAGTCACTGCTGCTTGTAGCAGTTTTCTGTCCTTCGGTTTCAGTGCTGATCCCTTGAGACTGTCAAAGGTTTTGTCAATGAACATTAACAATCTATTCCAGTCTGTTCCATCATACCTAGAAGGAAACATTTGCAAATGTAATCCTGGTGTACAGTACAGCTACATATGAATCAATATAATAATAAGAATCAATACAGAAGGTGTGGCATTCAAATGTCGATGTTGATACCAATCATAAGAAAAACTATGATTATGATGACGAATGACTCCTACATTAGAACCCAATGTTTAGGTGACCATTTGGCATTGAGCAAAAGAATCTTCAGAGTATAATAAATGTTCAATTATGCAGTCACAAAAAACTGATTTGTTGAAGCTAATATCTCAATATTTGTACAGTGCAATAGATGAATGACGACATGACTGGTAAGGCAATATGAGGTGCATTACAGAGGATGTCCCCAGACGAGCTGCATGTATGGAAATGGTGGAAAGTAGACCACAGTTCATTGAAAAGCTCACACCTAAAACCAATTTAGCTGTTACAATTTTATGTTTTATGCATTTTTGTTGGCATGACCTTAAAAATTAACCCAAAAATCAGTCTTATATTTTTCTTCTGAGCCCAGACTTGCCTACCAGTAGCAGGCATCCTGCCCCATGTGACGATGATACATGATTATAGTCAAAAGTGTAAAAGAGCTATATATATTATATGAAATACATCTAACCTTGATTAGGCAACTTCAGTGATGGATTTGCATTTACTTTTATGTTGGATCTTTGTCTCTTGTGTATTGGTCGATCTGCCTCTTTATCCTCTAGTGCAAAGTGCCTGTCACAGATTCGATGAGCATTTCTGACTTCGGTTGGGGTTTTCTGTCGAATCGAAGCTTCGAATTTCCAACCAGTATTATCCAGCGACACCTCAGCAATCATAACTCCACCCTAAGTTATGTGGATTGAAACTTTTATACTTTGATTAAGCGTCATCACAAATGTGATATATTACAGAATTAGTGGCGGCATTGAGGCACTCTTGTTGCGCAAGGAGAGCCCTGTTTTTGTGGGAGCACCGGGGGCCCTACTCTGCCTACCAGGCTGACGTATTTACAAAATTACAAATTTATACATTATTTATAACCAAACTTATGGATGTGGACTGTCAAATAGATCTAGGGTTAGGTTAGGGTGAATGACCATTTTGGAGTATATGAATTTTGACATAAAACGGCTGAGTTTCCCACGTATGGGTGTAGAGTTTAATGTAATATTGTTTTACAAAGTTGATAAACAGGAAGTTATATAGTTTCATTATTAGTTTTTTCTATAGTTTCCATCAACCCTTACTGATGTTTAAAACTATTGGAACACTGTGAGAATCACTAATAAATAATGGATGAATATAAGACCACTGTATAGTAAAAAATACTTTCATGATTTGTTTCAGGATAACACAGGAACACAGTTATGTCAAAGCTAAGAGTAACATGCAAATTCTTGAAATGCAAGGAGAAAAAATAAAGGTAGAAGAGAATTGGGAGGACTGCAAATCATTTGAACCTATGTACATCACTGAGGTAGATCTCTTTAAACTTGAGAAAAATGATGACCTAATTGATGGCACTGCAATAATAGCTTTGAATAGGTAATTATTCATGTCTTTATTTTATGGTTTGCATTACAAACACCAAAAGTAATTATGCATAATGGTAAATATTATTAGTTCAATTTTGAATATTATTGGTATTTCTGAGAAGACATTATTCAAGAAATAAACAGATATGTCATTATACATGTTAATATACAAACCAGGACTCGTGTGGGGGCGGGTTAGAATATCTTCCACCATTTATCCTGGGTGTCGTAAAAGGCGACTAAAAGGAACCGAACTACTGTTTGTATAAGCAGTAACCTCTTCTCAATCAACAGCTTTGGGTGGACGAGTTGAGAAGAGTCAGGACACCTTCTTGTCCTTGGGGTGAGAAATTGCCCCTAAAGGCGGATGAACCAGTAGATACCATCTGCTCAATGGCATGATGATGCAGAAAGCAAACTACTGGGTACATTTTACGAGTTCACAACATGTTTGTTAAGACAGTGTGACTACGATGATGATACAAACCAAACATTGTTTTGTGTCCATGGTTGACATTTTGTGACTTTAAAAAGAGAGTATAGCCTGATTATGGACCTTGTAATTGAATAGTGACGAGTTGTCATTTCAGTGTCTATATTGCTCATTTAATTTTTGTTTGCATTTAAGACTTTATTGCAAAATTGCCTGAAGAGTTTGCTACATACAACCTTATGCTTGATAACAAAATGATATATATTATTTGGAGAAAAAGGCCTGAATTCCTAATAATAGTTTACTAGCTTTTTAGCTCATTAATAAATTTAGTTATTGTATGTTACAACTATTTGATACTATGAATTTAAGCTTGCTAAAAATTTGTCACATGAAATTTTATGTTGCTGTTTACTGCACCTTAATATGAACATCATTACACACTTTATATTTGTATTTGAAAGCATTATCCAAAATCCTGATTTATAATCCATTTCAGTGGTCCACAACAGGAAATTCAGAGGCAAAATCCTGAAGTGTGTAAGAAACCAAGAGATGAGCTATACAGTTGTTATAACTGTAATTACAGTACATTCTATAAGTACCACCTAATTAAGCATATGAAACTGCACTGTAGCACGAAATTTGCCAGTAAAAAAAATTTAGATAATCATGCGGTTAGGAAACATCTTGATTTCATTGGATCTTTATCCTGTAAAATGCATTTATGTACACTTTGTTCATACAAAACTAACTTGAAGTCTAGGTTAAAGAATCATATGTTGCAACATTACCCAGAGACACGACGGAACTTTAAGCTTCGTTCCTGTAGTCACTGCAAAGCAACATTTAAAAGGAAGACAAGTCTAGATAGTCACACACTCAGGAAGCATCCTCATGACACATCAACTGTAACTAGTAAAATACACAAATGTACATATTGTCCATATAAAACTACCTTGAAATTTAATTTAACAAAACATATGTTACAACATTATCCAGAGACACGACGGAACTTTAAGCTTCGTTCCTGTAGTCACTGCAAAGCAACATTTAAAAGGAAGACAAGTCTAGATAGTCACACACTCAGGAAGCATCCTCATGACACGTCAACTGTAACTAGTAAAATACACAAATGTACATTTTGTCCATATATAACTACCTTGAAGTTTAATTTAACAAAACATATGTTGCTACATTATCCAGAGAGAAGACAGCTTAGTGCCTGTAGTCACTGCAAAGCAACATTTAAAAGCAAGTTAGGTCTAGATGATCACACACTCAGGAAGCATCCTCATTTCACGTCAACTGTAACTAGTAAAATACACAAATGTACACTTTGTCCATATAAAACTACCCTTAAGTGTAATTTAACAGAACATATGTTACAACATTATCCAAAGACCTGTAGTCACTGCAAAGCAACATTTAAAAGCAAGATAAGTCTAGATGACCACACACTCAGGAAGCATCCTCATGTCACGTCGACTGTAACTAGTAAAATACACAAATGTACACTTTGTCCATATAAAACTACCCTTAAGTGTCATTTAACAGAACATATGTTACAACATTATCCAAAGACCTGTAGTCACTGCAAAGCAACATTTAAAAGCAAGATAAGTCTAGATGACCACACACTCAGGAAGCATCCTCATTTCACGTCAACTGTAACTAGTAAAATACACAAATGTACACTTTGTCCATATAAAACTACCCTTAAGTGTAATTTAACAGAACATATGTTACAACATTATCCAAAGACCTGTAGTCACTGCAAAGCAACATTTAAAAGCAAGTTAGGACTAGATGATCACACACTCAGGGAGCATCGTCATTTCACGTCAACTGTAACTAGTAAAATACACAAATGTACACTTTGTCCATATGAAACTACCATAAAGTATCACATTGATAATCATATGTCAAAACAACACTCTCAAAGAGTCTCAAGTAACATCAACAAATACGCGTAAATTAAAAATGTGTAATCACTGCGATGCTGTGTTCACACGGAGAGAAAACCTTGACAACCATATAATCATGAAACATCCTGAGTTTGCTGCATCTGTATCACGTAAAATACATGTATGTAAATACTGTACATATAAAACTGCGATAAGTTGTCATATTACCAAACATGAACGCAAACATATGTTGAATCACTTTAAGGCACCTAAGGCACATAGACTTAAACATAAGTCCGGAAAGTGTACTCAATGTGGTGCGGCGTTTAAAAGTAAAGCAGGCCTTGATGAACATACCATTAGGAAACATCCTGATTTCATTGGATTTATAACCTGTAAGATCCATGTATGTACACTTTGTTCATATAAAACTACCTTCAAGGCTAGTTTAACAAGACATATGTCGAAACACTCAGGGACACAAGAGAGCCCTAAGCCTCTTAGTTCATGTAGTCAATGCAAAGTGACATTCAAAACCAAGCAAAGTTTAGACAAACACATTTGTGGAGCATCCGTATCATATAGAAATGCCACAAAGAGAATATTGATAGACACATATCGAAACACTCAAATAACAAATAAGCATAGACTAAATTGATGTAGTCACTGCAGTGCTACGTTCAAACAGTGTCGCCAGTTACCTGTCGTAATTTAATTCATTTTTTTTAACCGGAAGCGATATTGATAAAACCGCATTTATCCCGGACTAGTGTTTTCATGCTGATTCCGAGTCTGTATTTAGTTTTTCTCTAGCATCTGTAGTTTTGGCTATCTTTTGTATACCGATACGGACAGACAGACTGAGGCTCTGCATAAGCTCTCTTCAGTGACCTCAGTGAGTCAGTGAGAGCTAAAAATGGCTTTTTCTCAAAAAATATGCAAATAAAGGAACCCATATTATAAATATAAAATCATGTTGACTGGACAAATTCATTTTTTTTAATCGTCTTCTGCTGTATCTTGTAAGATGTAGTGGTGGTGTCTTGATAATCTGTTATATAAAAATTATGCAAGTTGATCTTGACTTCGTGGCTACAAATTAAAATGGTCTATATCTCTTTTAACATACCTAAACAAATATGTGCTACAAACTATTTCCTGCTTATACCACATATTTGTTTAGGTAAACATATTTGTTTCCCACCAAAACAAAAAAGTGTTTCAACTAAAAATGTATTGGCAAAATGCAGAAAGTTCTGCCTCGTAAAAATGTATTATTGTTTAGTATCACCGATTTTTTTATTGTAAGATACTTTATTCATTTGTATTACTTTGTGGACCTCTGTAAATACTGTTGTGCATTAAAGCGAATAAAGTATCATTATTAATTCTTGTCTTTGTTTAACATATTGAGCGTTAGCAATGGTTAATATGTTGAGCTACATAACCCTATCCTCAATATACCACCATTTAATCCCTCTTTGCTATATATATATAACAGGTGTTTTCTTATAGTAATTTATGTAGCTTGAAAAGCAATCTATTTCGCGCTAGAGTGTAGAAAAAGGTAGCTTCTACAGGAGATATACTTTTCAAGGAGCTACAGCAGATTTGGGTGGGGGGGAGTATTATTTCTAGTAAAAACAGCACACTTAAGGAAATTTTTAGACGCTTGGCAACTTCGTATTCTGTTTGTTCCACGCAACGACCCGTTGGTTCCTAGCTTGTCCTAGCCTTAAGCTTAATTCAGATGCACACGACATCCGACGAAACGAGGGTACGAAATTGTCCCCAATTGTTCCTATTAGCGCTGTTCCAAATTAAAGTTCTATCACCGTCCCAGAACTGATTTCACAATGCCCCGCCTATTTTACAGTTCGAAAAACGGTGATTGGTTGGTCCGCCAGCGTACCAACCAATCATCGATTATATAATCCCAAGGGCGGGGCATGATGAAATTAGTTCTGAGACGGTGATAGAATCGTAATTTGGAACAGCCCTATTGGTTGAAATATTCAAAATGATGCATGGCCGACTCTACACTAGGCCGGAGCCTTAGATGTGGCAACGAGGCTTAGCTGTCAAATAGTGGTCCGGTTACCGTAAATTGTTTTTATAGTTTCAGAATAATAATTATTACATTTTATATGTACTAAGAGTTCATCTCGGTTGATAAATTAAGAAAAATACTTTTTAGAACTACTACTACTACTACTAATACCACTTACATCTGATGTCTGCTTCATCACAGCCAGACACTACAAAATAAAAATAAACGCAACCTGTTTCCTGCTGCCACTTCCACTTAAATGAATACTCAATTTACTTTGTAAATTGTCACTTGAGCTAGAAAAATTCACTATTAGGTCACTTTGAAGCCATTCTCGCTGGTCTTGATTCCTTTTCACTATCAAATCTTTTCGTAGGTATGCCCAGATGAGTTCTATAAACTGTATTTTTCTGCGATATTTGGGAGGTCCAGAAAACATTGTAGGTACCACATTGTGTTTTAAAATAGGTCTTATCCTTTGAAATGTTTGTAAATTATTGTCTTTATTCTTATAAATATAACCAACCCTTACGAGGAATACCTTTCACCCACTTCTGTTTATGTCCTCCATTGGAAGCACTAATTGCTAGTGCAACCTGGTACTACACACTTTGCAGGCATCTTTATAGTTTCGTTTGTGCAGGTAAATAATTAGAAACACATTAAAAATCACCTTCCACTCTTCGTTGTTACTCTGGAAGGTTATGTTGGTATATCCTTGATTGGCTAGTGCAACCTGGTACTACACACTTTGCAGGCATCTTTTTACCTTTATAGTTTCGTTTGTGCAAGTAAATAATTAGAAACACACTAAAAATCACCTTCCTACCATATTTTCTGCTCTGGAAGAATACACATGACCTAATTGACCTAACCACAACAAATAAAAACTCAGTGTTGCCATATTTCATGCTCTGGCCTAGTGAGTAAAGTCGACCATGCTATATTTCAATCAATAGGAACAGTTTCGTATCGTCGGTTGTCGTATGCAACTGAATCAAGCTTATCGCTGCTGATTCAGGTTCACTTGTCTCTGTTTTCTGTCATCTAGTGATGGGCAAATGTGCCAACATTGACCTATCGATGTGCTATCGCCATCAAGATCAAGCATAACCTCTTTTTTTATGCTTAAGCCTTGTTTTGTTTATTTTTTGAATACCCTTTATGGGTGCTTTATGGTTTAAGTAGGTCTATTTCCGTCTTCTATGACTGAAGGAATATTTATGAGTTTTCTGAAGAAACCATCGATCAAATTGGGCCTAAAATATAATTGGATAAATATGTTACAGTAACACCAGACTCACAAGATTTACCTTTTACCTATTGCTCTAAGGACCCAGGTATCTAGACAAAATTCTAGTATTTGCACTTTTTATAACACAATGCACAAAACCTGATGCCAGCTATCACAAGACACATGTTGTAGGCACTACTAGGATACAATGTTCTATAGCGTTTGTTGTAATTGAAATCCTCAATGGATATATCTTTATAGTCCTAGGAAATATAGGTGTTGATTGTTTACATACATTTATGAAGTAGAAGGCCACTTGCCTCTACTTCGCAAAATAAATGGGAAATGGAATGAGTGATTCCTAGGCATTTTGGAACAATACAAATTTATATCATTTGTTTACGAACATTTTATAAACCAGGCTTAAAAGTTTTTGCATGCTACAGTAAGACTTCTATCAACAGATCACAATGGAAGCTGAAATGGCAGCGATTGTTCAGAACATGAAAATCGAAGTGGAAGAAGTCAAGATGGAAATGGCAGAAGTCGATATTGAGTCATTTGGAATTGAGCAGAACAGTTGGAGGCTTGCAGTTAAAGATGATCATGATGAAAGAACAGACAGAAGCATAGATTTACAATGGTAATACTTTTAGATTAGCTCTGGGTTGAGTGTCATACCTGCTATACATTTTCCAGCTGTAGTTTCTAAAGCGTGAAGTGATAATTCAAAACAGTCAAGTTAATTTTCAAACTTGTCAATTGTAAATTCAAACAGACAGGCATAAATTACACCTGACTTGAAATTACAAGTGACATGATGGAAAATTAACTTGACTGTTTTGAATTATCACTTCACGTCACGCTTTAGAAACTACAGCTGCAAAAGGTGTAGAGTTTAATGTAATATTGTTTTACAAAGTTGATGAATAGGAAGTTATATAGTTTCATTATTAGTTTTTTCTATAGTTAGAAACGTTTCCATCAACCCTTACTGATGTTTAAAACTATTGGAATACAGTGAGAATCACTAATAAATAATGGATGAATATAAGACCACTGTATAGTAAAAAATACTTTCATGATTTGTTTCAGGATAACACAGGAACACAATTATGTCAAAGCTAAGAGTAACATGCAAATTCTTGAAATGCAAGGAGAAAAAATAAAGGTAGAAGAGAATTGGGAGGACTGCAAACCATTTGAACCTATGTACATCACTGAGGAGGATCTCTTTAAACTTGAGAAAAATGATGACCTAATTGATGGCACTGCAAAAATAGCTTTGAATAGGTAATTATTTATGTCTTTATTTTTTGGTTCGCATTACAAACACCAAAAGTAACTATGCATAATGGTAAAAAAACACTTATTTATTATTAGTTCAATTTTGAATATTATTTGTATTTCCGAGAAGACATTATTCAAGAAATAAACAGATATGTCATTATACATGTTAATATACAAACCAACCAGGACCCATGTGGGGGAGGGTTAGAATATCTTCCATCGTTTATCCTGCGTGTCGTAAAAGGCGACTAAAATGAACCAAACTACTGTCGGTATAAGCAGTATCCTCTTCTCAACGAACAGCTTTGGGTGGACGAGTTGAGAAGAGTCAGGACACCTTCTTGTCCTTGGGGTGAGAAATTGCCCCTAAAGGTGGATGAACCAGTGGATACCATCTGGTCAACGGCATGAGGCTGCAGAAAGCAAACTACTGGGTACATTTTACGAGTTCACAACATGTCTGTTAAGACATTGTGACTACGATGATGATACAAACCAAACATTGTTTTGTGTCCATGGTTGACATTTAGTGACTGAAAGAAAGTATAGCCTGATTATGGACCTTGTCATTGAATAGTGACGAGTTGTCATTTCAGTGTCTATATTGCTCATTTAATTTTTGTTTGCTTTTAAGAATTTATTGCAAAATTGCCTGAAGAGTTTGCTACATACAACCTTATGCTTGATAACAAAATGATATATATTATTTGGAGAAAAAGGCTTGAATTCCTAATAATAGTTTACTAGCTTTTTAGCTCATTAATAAATTTAGTTATTGTATGTTACAACTATTTGGTACTATGAATTTAAGCTTGCGAAAAATTTGTCACATGAGATTCTATGTTGCTGTTTACTGCACCTTAATATGAACATCATTACACACTTTATATTTGTATTTGAAAGCATTATCCAAAATCCTGATGTATGATCCATTTCAGTGGTCCACAACAGGAAATTCAAAGGCATAATCCTGAAGTGTGTAAGAAACCAAGAGATGAGCTATACAGTTGTTATAACTGTAATTACAGTACATTCTATAAGTACCACCTAATTAAGCATATGAAACTGCACTGTAGCACGAAATTTGCCAGTAAAAAAAAATTAGATAATCATGCGGTCACGAAACATCCTGATTTCATTGGATCTTTATCCTGTAAAATGCATGTATGTACACTTTGTTCATACAAAACTAACTTGAAGTCTAGGTTAAAGAATCATATGTTGCAACATTATCCAGAGACACGACGGAACTTTAAGCTTCGTTCCTGTAGTCAATGCAAAGCAACATTTAAAAGGAAGACAAGTCTAGATGATCACACACTCAGGAAGCATCCTCATGACACGTCAACTGTAACTAGTAAAATACACAAATGTACACTTTGTCCATATAAAACTACCTTGAAGTGTAAGTTAACAGAACATATGTTTCAACATTATCCAGAGACACGAGGGAACTTTAATCTTCATTCCTGTAGTCACTGCAAAGCAACATTTAAAAGCAAGACAAGTCTAGATAATCACACACTCAGGAAGCATCCTCATGACACGTCAACTGTAACTAGTAAAATACACGAATGTACATTTTGTCCATATATAACTACCTTGAAGTTTAATTTAACAAAACATATGTTACAACATTATCCAGAGACACGACGGAACTTCAAGCTCCGTTCCTGTAGTCACTGCAAAGCAACATTTAAAAGAAAGACAAGTCTAGATAGTCACACACTCAGGAAGCATCCTCATGACACGTCAACTGTAACTAGTAAAATACACAAATGTACATTTTGTCCATATATAACTACCTTGAAGTTTAATTTAACAAAACATATGTTACAACATTATCCAGAGACACGACGGAATCTTAAGCTTCGTTCCTGTAGTTACTGCAAAGCAACATTTAAAAGGAAGACAAGTCTAGATAGTCACACACTCAGGAAGCATCCTCATGACACGTCAACTGTAACTAGTAAAATACACGAATGTACATTTTGTCCCTATAAAACTACCTTGAAGTTTAATTTAACAAAACATATGTTGCAACATTATCCAGAGAGACGACAGAACTTTAAGCTTAGGGCCTGTAGTCACTGCAAAGCAACATTTAAAAGCAAGTTAAGTCTAGATAATCACACACTCAGGAAGCATCCTCATGACACGTCAACTGTAACTAGTAAAATACACAAATGTACACTTTGTCCATATAAAACTACCTTGAAGTGTAATTTAACAACACATATGTTGCAACATTATCCAGAGACACGAGTGACACGATGGAACTTTAAGCTTCGTTCCTGTAGTCACTGTAAAGCAACATTTAAAAGCAAGACCGGTCTAGATAATCACACGCTTAGGAAGCATCCTCATGTCACGTCAACTGTAACTAGTAAAATACACAAATGTACATTTTGTCCATATAAAACTACCAAGAAGTTTAATTTAACAAAACATATGTTGCAACATTATCCAGAGAGACGACAGAACTTTAAGCTTCGTTCCTGTAGTCACTGCAAAGCAACATTTAAAAGCAAGTTAGGTCTAGATGACCACACACTCAGGAAGCATCCTCATGTCACGTCAACTGTAACTAGTAAAATACACAAATGTACACTTTGTCCATATAAAACTACCTTGAAGTGTAGGTTAACAGAACATATGTTACAACATTATCCAAAGACCTGTAGCCACTGCAAAGCAACATTTAAAAGCAAGTTAGGACTAGATGATCACACACTCAGGGAGCATCCTCATGTCACGTCAACTGTAACTAGTAAAATATACAAATGTACACTTTGTCCATATGAAACCGCCATAAAGTATAACATTGATAATCATATGTCAAAACAACACTCTCAAGAGTCTCAAGTAACATCAACAAATACGCGTAAATTAAAAATGTGTAATCACTGCGATGCTGTGTTCACACGGAGAGAAAACCTTGACAACCATATAATCATGAAACATCCTGAGTTTGCTGCATCTGTATCACGTAAAATACATGTATGTAAATACTGTACATATAAAACTGCGATAAGTTGTCATATTACCAAACATGAACGCAAACATATGTTGAATCACTTTAAGGCACCTAAGGCACATAGACTTAAACATAAGTCCGGAAAGTGTACTCAATGTGGTGCGGCGTTTAAAAGTAAAGCAGGCCTTGATGAACATACCATTAGGAAACATCCTGATTTCATTGGATTTATAACCTGTAAGATCCATGTATGTACACTTTGTTCATATAAAACTACCTTCAAGGCTAGTTTAACAAGACATATGTCGAAACACTCAGAGACACAAGAGAGCCCTAAGCCTCTTAGTTCATGTAGTCAATGCAAAGTGACATTCAAAAGCAAGCAAAGTTTAGACAAACACATTTGTGGAGCATCCGTATCCTATAGAACTGCCATAAAGAGAATATTGATAGACACATATCGAAACACTCAAGTAACAAATAAGCATAGACTAAATTGATGTAGTCACTGCAGGGCTACGTTCAAACAGTGGCGGCTGGTGAGGTAGTGCCACAGTGCCATGGCACTACCTTAATTTTCGACAAAAACATATTTATCTATCTCTTAAACTTTTCTTATTCTATGTTAGTTTCCAACGACTTTTTCTGTTTTATATGAAATGGCAATAGCGCCTCAGCGCATAAATGCTTGCACCAGGCAACACGTGGCATCGTGGCAACTCACACGATGAGAGCTGACGACGCGGCGCGACGGCGAGATGACAACACCCTACCGTGCCATTTCTTATAAGGCACAAACAGAGTGAGAGAAATCTTATCACAAACGCTTATGAGTGACAGTGATAACGCTATGCTGGACGTTTAGGTAGATTTTAAATACGAAAATCCGAAGTAGATCGTGCCAGCCACATTACCCATATTTCCATTCAAGGTTCACTATTTTTGTTTTGCTTCAGCAGTTTCGATTTGTTTATGTGTGATGCTGAAGTCGGCTTTTCTCGTTAAAGGTTTGAAATTTAGATCTTGTTAGTTTGAATGAGTTGTGCGCTGTTTTCGGATCGGTATCTCTTTTGTGTTTAATTAAAATATATCGTTGGAGCGAAGATGACTAAAATTGGCGCATTAATAAAACTCATTTAGTAATCTTCCGCTGGAAGAAAAACTGAAAAACTTATTGGTAGTGGACAGAGAAAACTGCAGATTAAGGAATTAGGACGTCCAACACCTGATTTAAAAATTGAAAAACTTAGTAGTGGACAGAAATCGCGTTGTCGTAAATTTAGTAAAACTAATTATGATAAAAACAATTGGATAAGTGAAGAAGTTAACAAACTTTTGTTTTGTGTGTTCTATTTGGAGGCGATGACACTTGGGCGAAAAAAGGCACGGATGATCTTATTCATATATGGGAGAAAATGAAGACCCATGAAAAATCTAAAGTGCATATGAATAATGTTTTCAGTTTATCGATGCTTGGTAAGTCGAACATAAAGACTGAGTTAAATTCGTCAGTATTTTTTTTTCAATTTTATATTGGTTTGAAGTTTTGGCTGTATTTTCTGGCACTACCTCTCTAAGTTGACACGAGCTGCCACTGCGTTCAAAAGGAAATAAGACCTTAACAACCATGCGTTCAGGAAGGTCATAGAAATGTGTGCAAGCATACACATTGGACAGGATGGCCTACTAAGATTGGACGCGACAATATCTCGGTAACCGTTTATTATATAACTTCGAGCAGAAAATATTATCAGTTGAATCGGCTAAGAGAAATCGCTGGAAGTTATTTTCAAGTTCCGCAAGTGGTCGCTAGGGCATCACGTAATTGTTAAAATAAAAAAAAAGTAGGAAAGAATTCACTTGAGTAAATTCAAACGGCGCTCTCACTGTGGAATTTGTTTGTATAAAAATTTAATTTTTTTATCATATTGACAAAACTGGAGTGTTCCCGGACTAGTAATCAACAAATTTAACATTTAATCTTAAAAAAGAAAAAAGTTGTTGACCGCGGTGAGATTCGAACCCACGCCCTTTAGGACTGGTGCCTAGCGTCTTAACCGCTCGGGCCACGCTGGCTGTGCTTCAGGAATATCAATATACCGTACATAATATGTCGTCAGCTACCTGTCGTAATTTAATTAATTTTTTTAACCGGAAGCGATATTGACAAAACCGCATTTATCCCGGACTAGTTTTTTCATGGTGATTCCGAATCTGTATTTAGTTTTTCTCTAGCACCTGTAGTTCTGGCTATCTTTTGTACGGCTTTTCTCAAAAAATATGCAAATAAAGGCACCCATATTATAAATATACCATCATGTTGACTGGCAATTTCATTTTTTTTAATCGTCTTCTGCTGTATCTTGTAAGATGTAGTCGTGGTGTCCTGATAATTTGTTATATAAAAATTATGCAACTTGATCTTGACTTCGTGGCTACAGATTAAAATGGTCTATATCTCTATTAACATACCTAAACAAATATGTGCTACAAACTCTTTCCTGCTTATACCACATGTTTGTTTAGGTAAACATAATTGTTTTCCACCAAAATAAAAAAGTGTTTCAACTAAAAATGTATTATCGCCGATTTTTTTATTGTACGATACTTTATTTATTTGTATTACTTTGTGCACCTCTGTAAATACTGTTGTGCTTTGAAGCTAATAAAGTATCATTATTAATTTTTGTCTTTGTTCAACATATTGAGCGTTAGCAATGGTTGACATGCTGAGCTACATAACTCTATCCTCAATATACTACCATTTAATCCCTCTTTGCTATACGAATTTGTTCGTCAGGTAACAGCTGTTTTCTTATAGTAATTTATATAGTTTGGAAAGCAGTCTATTTCGCGCTAGAGTGTAGAAAAAGGTAGCTTCTACAGGAGATATACTTTTCAACCAGCTACAGCAGGCATGTATCCAGGACTTAGTTTCGGGGGGGGTCCAGTAGATTAGGGTAACTTTTAATTTTGCTTGACTGGGACTTGATCAGTGGCTGGGGGGGGGGGGGTGGAGGGGGGGTGGCTGATCACTATCAGCCAAACAAAATTTTCATTTTGTTACCGGGGGGGAGGGGGTGTGTAGATTAGGGTTGCCGTCAAACGTGTGCATGTGCAGCCATCAAAAAATGAATATACCTACGTATGAGTTAGTATTCATCACAGACAAAGATAAAAGTTCTCCACGATGAAGCTTTCTGTTGATTATTTCATTTCCATTCCTACAGTTCATGGCCGTCTCTACTCACTAGGCCGGAGCATTGAAATATGGCAACGTTGGAGATCAGGCCTTGTTTTCATTTGTTGTTATGTGTATTCTTCCAGGTGCAGAAAATATGGTTGGAAGGTGATTATTAATTTGTTTCTAATTATTTACCTGCACCAGTGGCGTATATAAGGGGGGGTGCCCGAGCCCCCCCCCCCCCCCCCCCCCGAAACCAGCCACGCATTCAGTTTTGACGTCTGGAAGAGGCTGAAGTTAGGATTATAATACGCCAATATTATAATGTATGAAAATTTATCCGATGGGGCCCCCCCGAAATCGATTTCTATATACGCCACTGACCTGCACAAACGAAACTATAAAGGTAACAAGATGCCTGCAAAGCGTGTAGTACCAGGTTGCAGCCCAGTAGAGGACTACCAAACCATGGCCCAACATAACCTTATTCCAGATTAAAAAGAACGTTGCAAGGTGATTTTGAATGGGCTTCTACTTTTTACCTGCACAAATGAAACTATAAAGATAAAAAGATGCCTGCAAAGCGTGTAGTACCAGGTTGCAGCCCAGTAGAGGCATGAGTAGAGGACTACCAAACCATGGCCCAACATAACCTTATTCCAGATTAAAAAGAACGTTGCAAGGTGATTTTGAATGGGTTTCTACTTTTTACCTGCACAAATGAAACTATAAAGATAAAAAGATGCCTGCAAAGTGTGTAGTACCAGGTTTCACTAGCAATTGTGCGTCCGATAAGGGACATAAACAGAAGTGGGTGAAAGGTATTCCTCGGAAGGGCTGGTTATATTTATAAGGATAAAGACAATAATTGACAAACATTTCAAAGGATAAGACCTATTTTAAAGCACAATGTAGTACCTATAATGTTTTCTGGACCTCCCAAATATCACAGAAAATACAGTTAATAGAACTCATCTGGGCATGGCCTGGGGCATACCTACGAAAGCATTTGATAGTGAAAGGGAAATCAAGACCAGCAAGAATGGCTTCACAGTGACGTAATAGTGAATTTTTCTAGCTCAAGTGATAATTTACAAAGTAAATTGAGTGCTCATTTAAGTGGAAATGGAAGTGGCGGCAGGAAACAGGTAACGTTTATTTTTATTTTGTAATGTCTGACTGTGATGAAACAGACATCAGATGTAAGTGGTATTAGTAGCAGTAGTTCTAAAAAGTATTTTTCTTAATTTATTAACCGAGATGAACTCTAATACATATAAAATGTAATAATTATTCTGAAACTATAGGGCCACTATTTGACAGCTAAGCCACGTTGCCACATCTAAGGCTCCGGCCTAGTGTAGAGTCGGCCATGTACAGTTACATCGACAGTGGCGGATTTAGGATTTCTTCTAGGGGGGGGCCCTATAATTTTCTGAAGAGCAAAAAAAGGCTCTCAATCCAGCTTTTTATATAATGTTTCCATTACACGTTTAGAGGGGCGGCGGACCAGTGCTATCGCGATCTAAAGAGCAAAAAAGAAGCTAATCAAAAATCATGCATAATATTGTTTATAGTAAATAAGAGCACACTTAAGGAAATTTTTAGACGGTTGGCAACCTCGTATTATGTTTGATCCACGCTACGAATTCGTTGGTTCCTCGCTTTACGCTGCTGATTCTGGTTCACTTGTGAACATCTGTTTTCTGTCGTCTAGTGATGGGCAAATGTGCCAAAATTGACATATCGATGTGCTATCGAACATAAAACATAACCTCTTTTATGCTGGAATTGCTGGAGGCTTTGTTTTGTTTTATTTTTGAATACCCTTTGCCTCTTGTCTATTTCCGTCTCCTGTGATTGAACGAATATTCATGAGCTTTCTGAAGAAATCATCGATCACATTGGGACTAAAATCTAAGGATAAATATATCAGAAAATCAGAACAAAATTTGAAGTTCTACACTCAGAAGATTTGCCTATTGTTCTGTTCTAAGGACCCAGGTATCTATATAGATAAAATTTTAGTATTTGCACTTTTATAACACAATCCACAAAACCTGATGCCAGCTATCACAAGACACATATTGTAGGTACCACTGGGATACAAGGTTCTATAGCGTTTGTTGTAACTGGAATCCTCAATGGATATATCTTTCTAGCCCTAGTAAATATAGGTGTTGATTGTTTACATACATTTATGAAGTAGAAGGCCCCTTGCCTCTACTTCGCAAAATGATTGAGAAATGGACTGAGTGATCCTTAGGCATTTTGGAACAATACAAATTTATATCATTTGTTTATGAATATTTTTTAAACAAGGCTTAAAATTTTTTGCTAGCTACAGTAAGACTTCTGTCAACAGATCACAATGGAAGATGAAATGGCAGTGATTGTTCAGAACATGAAAATCGAAGTGGAAGAAGTCAAGATGGAAATGGCAGAAGTCGATATTGAATCATTTGGGATTGAGCAGAACAGTTGGAGGCTTGCAGTTGAAGGTGATTATGATGAAAGAATAGACAGAATCATAGGTTTACAAAGGTAATACTTTCAGGTTAGCTCTGGGTTGAGTGTCATACCTAACTATACCTTTTCCAGCTGTAGTTTCTAAAGTGTCAAATCCTAATTCAAAACAGTCAAGTTAATTTTCAAACTTGTCAATTGTAAATTCCAAGATTATTTGTTTCAGGATAACAGAGGAGCACAATTATGTCAAAGCTAAGAGTAACATGGAAGTTTTTGAAATGCAAGGAGAAAAAATAAAGGTAGAAGAGAATTGGGAGGACTGCAAACCATTTGAACCTATGTACATCACTGAGGAGGATATCTTTAAACGTGAGAAAAATGATGACCTAATTGATGGCACTGCAAAAATAGCTTTGAATAGGTAATTATTTATGTCTTTATTTTATGGTTTGCATTACAAACACCAAAAGTAATTATGCATAATGGTAATAAAAACACTTATTTTATTATTAGTTCAATTTTCAATATTATTGGTATTTCCAAGAAGACATTATTCAAGAAGTAAACAGATATGTCATTATACATGTTCATATACGACGAGTTGAGAAGAGTCAGGACACCTTCTTGTCCTTGGGGTGAGAAATTGCCCCTAAAGGTGGATGAACCAGTAGATACAATCTGGTCAACGGCATGAGGATGCAAAAAGCAAACTACTGGGTACATTTTACAAGTTCACAACATGTCTGTTAAGACATTGTGACTATGATGATGACAAACTAAACATTGTTTTGTGTCCATGGTTGACATTTTGTGACTTTAAAAAGAAAGTATAGCTTGATTATGGACCTTGTAATTGAATAGTGACGAGTTGTCATTTCAGTGTCTATATTGCTCATTTAATTTTTGTTTGCATTTAAGACTTTATTGCAAAATTGCCTGAAGAGTTTGCTACATACAACCTTATGCTTGATAACAAAATGATATATATTATTTGGAGAAAAAGGCTTGAATTCCTAATAATAGTTTACTAGCTTTTTAGCTCATTAATAAATTTAGTTATTGTATGTTACAACTATTTGGTACTATGAATTTAAGCTTGCTAAAAATTTGTTGCATGAAATTCTATGTTGCTGTTTACTGCACCTTAATATGAACATCATTACACACTTTATATTTGTATTTGAAAGCATTATCCAAAATCCTGATTTATGATCCATTTCAGTGGTCCACAATGGGAAATTCAGAGGCAAAATCCTGAAGTGTGTAAGAAACCAAGAGATGAGCTATACAGTTGTTATAACGATAATTACAGTACATTCTATAAGTACCACCTAATTGAACTGCTCTGTAACACGAAATTTGCCAGTAAGAAAAAATTAGATAATCATGCAGTTAGGAAACATCCTAATTTTATAGAACCAATTTCTAGTAAAATACAGGAATGTTCACAGTGTACTTTTGCAACTGCCCAGAAGGCCACTTTGGATAAACATATGTTGAAACACTCTGAGACAAAAGATGAGCTCAAAATGTGTATGGACTGTGATAGGGTATTTAA
Organism: Callosobruchus maculatus; assembly: GCA_951848785.1. NCBI lineage: Eukaryota > Metazoa > Arthropoda > Insecta > Coleoptera > Chrysomelidae > Callosobruchus > Callosobruchus maculatus. Next base: position 3,880,460 of record CATOUR010000048.1, on the reverse strand, counting down.
AAATGAGCGGTGGCTTGTAAATCATATAATCAAGGAACATTCTGATTCCATTCAAGTATTCAAATGCATTCATTGCACATATAAAACTAACTTGAAATCTAGCTTTGATAGACATACCTTGAAACATCTGGGGACAACAGATGATCATATGGCTGCATCTGATTTGTATGATTGTAAACACTGCACATATAAAACTTCTTTGAAGACCAATTTCAAAAGACATAAGTTAAAACATTCCAAAAGAGCAAATAGATATAGGTGTGTATGTGCTCACTGTGGTTTGACACTAATAAGTTTGAGATATCGCGATGAACATGTGGTCAGAAAACATCCTGATTCCATCGCATCAATTACCAGAAAAATATACGAATGTAAATATTGCTCATATAAAACTACCTTTAATCGATGTCTTTCTAATCATATAATAAAACATCCCGAGACAGTGGATAGCAGAAAGCTCCACAATTGTATACATTGTAATGCTAGTTTCAAAAATAAAAGAAGTATAGATGAACATACGATCAGGAGGCATCCTGATTTCATTGCATCTGTATCAAGTATGATACATGCTTGTAAATACTGTACATATAAATCTACAATAAGTGATCATTTTGACAAACATATGTTGAAACACTCAGGGGCAACAGTTCAACATAAATACAAAAAGTGTACTCAATGTGGTGCGGCGTTTAAAAGTAAATCAGGCCTTGATGATCATACTATTAGGAAACATCCTGATTTCATTGGATCTATATCCCGTAAAATCCATGCATGTATACTTTGTTCATACAAAACTACTTTGAAGTCTAGTTTAACAAGACATACAAGGCAACATTATCCAGAGGTACGACGGAATCTTATGCTTAATTCTTGTAGTCACTGCACAGCAACATTTGCAAGCAAGCAAAATCTGGATGAACACACACTTCAGAAGCATCCTTATGTCAATTCAACTGTAACTAGTAAAATACACAAATGTACATTTTGTTCATATAAAACTACCATAAAGTGTAACATTGTTAAACATATCATGTCAAAACAACATTCTCTCAAGAGTCTCAAGTAACATTAACATCAACAAATACGCGTAAATTAAAAAGGTGTAATCACTGCGATGCTGTGTTCAAAGGGAGACAAAACCTTGACAACCATATAATCATGAAACATTCTGATTTTGCTGCATCTGTATCGCGTAAAATACATGCATGTAAATACTGTACATATAAAACTACGATAAGGTATCGTATTACCAAACATGAACGCAAACATATGTTGAATCTCTTAAAGTGTACTCAATGTGGTGCGGCGTTTACAAGTAAAGCAGGCCTTGATGAACATACCATTAGGAAACATCCTGATTTCATTGGATTTATAACCTGCAAGATCCTTGTATGTTCACTTTGTTCATATAAAACTACCTTGAGGTCTAGTTTAACAAGACATATGTCGAAACACTCAGAGACACAAGAGAGCCCTAAGCCTCTTAGTTCATGTAGTCAATGCAAAGTGACATTCCAAAGCCAAGCAAAGTTTAGACAAACACATTTGTGGAGCATCCGTATCATATAGAAATGCCACAAAGAGAATATTGATAGACACATATCGAAACACTCAAATAACAAATAAGCATAGACTAAATTGATGTAGTCACTGCAGTGCTACGTTCAAACAGTGTCGCCAGTTACCTGTCGTGATTTAGTTCATTTTTTTTTTAACCGGAAGCGATATTGATAAAACCGCATTTATCCCGGACTAGTGTTTTCATGCTGATTCCGAGTCTGTATTTAGTTTTTCTCTAGCATCTGTAGTTTTGGCTATCTTTTGTATACCGATACGGACAGACAGACTGAGGCTCTGCATAAGCTCCCTTCAGTGACCTCAGTGAGTCAGTGAGAGCTAAAAATGGCTTTTTCTCAAAAAATATGCAAATAAAGGAACCCATATTATAAATATACCATCATGTTGACTGGACAAATTCATTTTTTTTAATCGTCTTCTGCTGTATCTTGTAAGATGTAGTGGTGGTGTCTTGATAATCTGTTATATAAAAATTATGCAAGTTGATCTTGACTTCGTGGCTACAGATTAAAATGGTCTATATCTCTATTAACATACCTAAACAAATATGTGCTACAAACTATTTCCTGCTTATACCACATATTTGTTTAGGTAAACATATTTGTTTCCCACCAAAACAAAAAAGTGTTTCAACTAAAAATGTATTGGCAAAATGCAGAAAGTTATGTATTATTGTTTAGTATCACCGATTTTTTTATTGTACGATACTTTATTCATTTGTATTACTTTGTGGACCTCTGTAAATACTGTTGTGCTTTGAAGCTAATAAAATATCATTATTAATGTTTGTCTTTGTTTAACGTATTGAGCGTTAGCAATGGTTAACATGCTGAGCTACATAACCCTATCCTCAATATACCACCATTTAATCCCTCTTTGCTGTATGAATTTGTTCGCCAGGTAACAGGTGTTTTCTTATAGTAATTTATATAGCTTGGGAAGCAATCTATTTCGCGCTAGAGTGTAGAAAAAGGTAGCTTCTACAGGAGATATACTTTTCAAGGAGCTACAGCAGATTTGGGGGGGGAGAGTATTATTTTTAGTAAAAACAGCACACTTAAGGAAATTTTTAGACGCTTGGCAACTTTGTATTATGTTTGTTCCACGCAACGAATCCGTTGGTTCCTAGCCTTAAGCTTAATTCAGATGCACACGACATCCGACGAAACGAGGGTACGAAATTGTTTCTATTAGCGCTGTTCCAAATCAAGGTTCTATCACCGTCCCAGATCTGATTTCACAATGCCCTGCCCATTTTACAGTTCGAAAAATGGTGATTGGTTGGTCCGCCAGCGTACCAACCAATCATCGATTCTAGAATCCCAAAATGGGCGGGGCATGATGAAATTAGTTCTGAGACGGTGATAGAACCGTAATTTGGAACAGCTCTATTGGTTGAAATATTCAAAATGATGCATGGCCGACTCTACACTAGGCCGGAGCCTTAGATGTGGTAACGTGGCTTAGCTGTCAAATAGTGGTCCGGTTACCAAAAATTCATCTCCGTTGATAAATTAAGAAAAATACTTTTTAGAACTACTACTACTAATACCACTTACATCTGATGTCTGGTTCATCGTAGTCAAACACTACAAAATAAAAATAAACGCAACCTGTTTCCTGCTGCCACTTCCACTTAAATGAACACTCAATTTACTTTGTAAATTTTTACTTGAGGTGGAAAAATTCACTATTAGGTCACTTTGAAGGCATTCTTGTGGGTCTTTATTCCCTTTCACTATCAAATCTTTTCGTAGGTATGCCCAGATGAATTCTATTAACTGTATTTTTCTGTGATATTTGGGAGGTCCAGAAAACATTGTAGGTACCACATTTTGTGCTTTAAAATAGGTCTTATTTTTTGAAATGTTGAAATTATTGTCTTTATTCTTATAAATATAACCAGCCCTTACGAGGAATACCTTTCACCCACTTCTGTTTATGTCCTTTATTGGAAGCACAATTACTAATGCAACCTGGTACTACACACTTTGCAGGCATCTTTTTATCTTTATAGTTTCGCTTGCGCAGGTAAATAATCAGAAACACATTAAAAATCACCGTCCACTCTTCTTCTTTACTCTGGAAGGTTATGTTTGGTATGTCCTTTATTGGAAGCACAATTACTAGTGCAACCTGGTACTACACACTTTGCAGGCATCTTTTTATCTATATAGTTTCGTTTGTGCAGGTAAATAATTAGAAACACATTAAAAATCACCTTCCACTCTTCCTTTTTACTCTGGAAGGTTATGTTTGGTATGTCCTTTATTGGAAGCACAATTGCTAGTCCAACCTGGTACTACACACTTTACAGGCATCCTTTTATCTTTATAGTTTCGTTTGTGCAGGTAAATAATTAGAAACACATTAAAAATCATCTTCCAATCTTATTTTTCACTCTGGAAGATTACACTAATGACTTCACAACAAACAAAAGCTCGGCCCGATACCAGTGTTGCCATATTTCAATGCTCCGGCCTAGTGAGTAAAGTCGGCCATGACTAATGACAAAAGCTCGGCCGACTATTCAGTGTTGCCATATTTCAATGCTCCGACCTAGTGAGTAGAGTCGGCCTTGAATAATGTCAAATCAAAATATTTCAATCAATAGGAACAGTTTCGTATCGTCGGTTCTCGTATGCATCTGAATCAAGCTTATCGCTGCTGATTCTGGTTCACTTGTCTCTGTTTTCTGTCGTCTAGTGATGGGCAAATGTGCCAACATTGACCTATCGATGTGCTATCGCTGACGCTATCAAGATCAAGCATAACCTCTTTTTTTTATGCTTAAGCCTTGTTTTGTTTATTTTTTGACTACCCTTTATGGGTGCCTTATGGTTTAAGTAGGTCTATTTCCGTCTCCTATGACTGAACGAATATTTATGAGTTTTCTGCAGAAACCATCGATCAAATTGGGCCTAAAATATAATTGGATAAATATGTCACAGTAACACCAGACTCGCAAGATTTACCTTTTACCTATTGCTCTAAGGACCCAGGTATCTAGACAAAATTCTAGTATTTGCACTTTTTATAACACAATCCACAAAACCTGATCACAAGACACATATTGTAGGCACTACTAGGATACAATGTTCTATAGCGTTTGTTGTAATTGGAATCCTCAATGGATATATCTTTATAGTCCTAGGAAATATTTGTTTATGAATATTTTTTAAATAAGGCTTAAAAGTTTAAAAGTTTTTGCTAGCTACAGTAAGACATCTATCAACAGATCACAATGGAAGCTGAAATGGCAGCGATTGTTCAGAACATGAAAATCGAAGTGGAAGAAGTCAAGATGGAAATGGCAGAAGTCGATATTGAGTCATTTGGAATTGAGCAGAACAGTTGGAGGCTTGCAGTTAAAGATGATCATGATGAAAGAACAGACAGAATCATAGATTTACAATGGTAATACTTTCAGATTAGCTCCGGATTGACTGTCATACCTACTATACCTTTTCCAGCTGTAGTTTCTAAAGTGTCAAATCCTAATTCAAAACAGTCAAGTTAATTTTCAAACTTGTCAATTGTAAATCCAAACTGACAGGCATAAATTACACCTGACTTGAAATACAAGTGACATGATGGAAAATTAACTTGACTGTTTTGAATTATCACTTCACGCTTTAGAAACTACAGCTGGAAAGTTGTAGAGTTTAATGTAATATTGTTTTACAAAGTTGATAAACACAAGTTATATAGTTTCATTATTAGTTTTTTCTATAGTTAGAAACGTTTCCATCAACCCTTACTGATGTTTAAAACTATTGGAATATGGTGAGAATCACTAATAAATAATGGATGAATATAAGACCACTGTATAGTAAAAAATACTTTCATGATTTGTTTCAGGATAATAGAGGAACACAATTATGTCAAAGCTAAGAGTAACATGGAAGATTTTGAAGTGCAAGGAGAAAAAATAAAGGTAGAAGAGAATTGGGAGGACTGCAAACCATTTGAACCTATGTACATCACTGAGGAGGATATCTTTAAACTTGAGAAAAATGATGACCTAATTGATGGCACTGCAAAAATAGCTTTGAATAGGTAATTATTTATGTCTTTATTTTATGGTTCGCATTACAAACACCAAAAGTAATTATGCATAGTGGTAAAAAAACACTTATTTTATTATTAGTTCAATTTTGAATATTATTGGTATTTCCGAGAAGACATTATCCAAGAAATAAACAGATATGTCATTATACATGTTAATATACAAACCAACCAGGACCCGTGCGGGGGCGGGTTAGAATATCTTCCATCATTTATCCTGCATGTCGTAAAAGCTTTGGGTGGACGAGTTGACAAGAGTCAGGACACCTCCTTGTCCTTGGGGTGAGAAATTGCCCCTAAAGGCGGATGAACCAGTAGATACCATCTGGTCAACGGCATGAGGATACAGAAAGCAAACTACTGGGTACATTTTACGAGTTCACAACATGTCTGTTAAGACATTGTGACTATGATGATGATACAAACTAAACATTGTTTTGTGTCCATGGTTGACATTTTGTGACTTTAAAAAGAAATTATAGCCTGATTATAGACCTTGTAATTGAATTGTGACAAGCTGTGATTTCAGTGTCTATATTGCTCATTTAAATTTGTTTGTGTTTAAGAATTTATTACAAAATTGCCTGAGGAGTTTGCTACATACAACCTTATGCTTGAAACAAAATGATATATATTTGGAGCTCATTAGCTCATTAATAAATTTACTTATTGTATGTTACAACTATTAGGTACTATGAATTTAAGCTTGCTAAAAATTTGTCACATGAGATTCTATGTTGCTGTTTACTGCACCTTAATATGAACATCATTACACACTTTATATTTGTATTTGAAAGCATTATCCAAAATCCTGATTTATGATCCATTTCAGTGGTCCACAACAGGAAATTCAAAGGCATAATCCTGAAGTGTGTAAGAAACCAAGAGATGAGCTATACAGTTGTTATAAGTGTAATTACAGTACATTCTATAAGGTCCACCTAATTAAGCATATGAAGCTGCACTGTAGCACGAAATTTGCCAGTAAAAAAAAATTAGATAATCATGCGGTTAGGAAACATCCTGATTTCATTGGATCTTTATCCTGTAAAATGCATGTATGTACACTTTGTTCATACAAAACTAACTTGAAGTCTAAGTTAAAGAATCATATGTTGCAACATTATCCAGAGACACGACGAAACTTTAAGCTTCGTTCCTGTAGTCACTGCAAAGCAACATTTAAAAGGAAGGCAAGTCTAGATAATCACACACTCAGGAAGCATCCTCATGACACGTCAACTGTAACTAGTAAAATACACAAATGTACACTTTGTCCATATAAAACTACCTTGAAGTGTAAGTTAACAGAACATATGTTACAACATTATCCAGAGACACGACGGAACTTTAAGCTTCGTTCCTGTAGTCACTGCAAAGCAACATTTAAAAGGAAGACAAGTCTAGATGATCACACACTCAGGAAGCATCCTCATGACACGTCAACTGTAACTAGTAAAATACACAAATGTACACTTTGTCCATATAAAACTACCTTGAAGTGTAAGTTAACAGAACATATGTTTCAACATTATCCAGAGACACGAGGGAACTTTAATCTTCATTCCTGTAGTCACTGCAAAGCAACATTTAAAAGCAAGACAAGTCTAGATAATCACACACTCAGGAAGCATCCTCATGACACGTCAACTGTAACTAGTAAAATACACGAATGTTCATTTTGTCCATATATAACTACCTTGAAGTTTAATTTAACAAAACATATGTTACAACATTATCCAGAGACACGACGGAACTTTAAGCTTCGTTCCTGTAGTCACTGCAAAGCAACATTTAAAAGAAAGACAAGTCTAGATAGTCACACACTCAGGAAGCATCCTCATGACACGTCAACTGTAACTAGTACAATACACAAATGTACATTTTGTCCATATATAACTACCTTGAAGTTTAATTTAACAAAACATATGTTGCAACATTATCCAGAGAGACGACAGAACTTTAAGCTTAGGGCCTGTAGTCACTGCAAAGCAACATTTAAAAGCAAGTTAAGTCTAGATGATCACACACTCAGGAAGCATCCTCATGTCACGTCAACTGTAACTAGTAAAATACACAAATGTACACTTTGTCCATATAAAACTACCTTGAAGTGTAAGTTAACAGAACATTATCCAAAGACCTGTAGTCACTGCAAAGCAACATTTAAAAGCAAGTTAGGATTAGATGATCACACAATCAGGGAGCATCCTCATGTCACGTCAACTGTAACTAGTAAAATACACAAATGTACACTTTGTCCATATGAAACTACCATGAAGTATAACATTGATAATCATATGTCAAAACAACACTCTCAAGAGTCTCAAGTAACATCAACAAATACGCGTAAATTAAAAATGTGTAATCACTGCGATGCTGTGTTCACACGGAGAGAAAACCTTGACAACCATATAATCATGAAACATCCTGAGTTTGTTGCATCTGTATCATGTAAAATACATGCATGTAAATACTGTACATATAAAACTGCGATAAGTTATCATATTACCAAACATGAACGCAAACATATGTTGAATCACTTAAAGGCACCTAAGGCACATAGACTTAAACATAAGTCCGGAAAGTGTACTCAATGTGGTGCGGCGTTTAAAAGTAAAGCAGGCCTTGATGAACATACCATTAGGAAACATCCTGATTTCATTGGATTTATAACCTGCAAGATCCTTGTATGTACACTTTGTTCATATAAAACTACCTTGAGGTCTAGTTTAACAAGACATATGTCGAAACACTCAGAGACACAAGAGAGCCCTAAGCCTCTTAGTTCATGTAGTCAATGCAAAGTGACATTCAAAAGCAAGCAAAGTTTAGACAAACACATTTGTGGAGCATCCGTATCGTATAGAACTGCCACAAAGAGAATATTGATAGACACATATCGAAACACTCAAATAACAAATAAGCATAGACTAAATTGATGTAGTCACTGCAGTGCTACGTTCAAACAGTGGCGGCTGGTGAGGTAGTGCCACAGTGCCATGGCACTACCTTAATTTTCGACAAAAACATATTTATCTATCTCTTAAACTTTTCTTATTCTATGTTAGTTTCCAACGACTTTTTCTGTTTTATATGAAATGGCAATAGCGCCTCAGCGCATAAGTGCCTGCATCACCAGGCAACAGGTGGCATCGTCGCAATTCACACGATGAGAGCTGACGACGCGGCGCGACGGCGAGATTACAACATCCTACCGTGCCATTTCTTATAAGGCACAAACAGAGTAAGAGAAATCTTATCACAAACGCGTTATGAGTGACGTTTGGATAGATTTTAAATACGAAAATCCGAAGTAGATCGTGCCAGCCACATTACCCGTATTTCCGTTCATGGTTCACTATTTTTGTTTTGATTCAGCAGTTTCGATTTGTTAATGTGTGATGCTGAAGTCGGCTTTTCTCGTTGAAGGTTTGAAATTTAGATCTTGTTAGTTTGAATGAGTTGTACTCTGTTTTCGGATCGGTATCTCTTTTGTGTTTAATTAAAATATATCGTTGGATCGAAGATGAATAAAATTGGCGCATTAATAAAACTCATTTAGTAATCTTCCGCTGGAGGAAAAATTGAAAAACTTATTGGTAGTGGACAGAGAAAACTGCAGATTAAGGAATTAGGACGTCAAACACATGATTTAAAAATTGAAAAACTTAGTAGTGGACAGAAATCGCGTTGTCGTAAATTTAATAAAACTATTTATGATAAAAACAATTGGATAAGTGAAGAAGTTAACAAACTTTTGTTTTGTGTGTTCTATTTGGAGGCGATGAGACTTGGGCGAAAAAAGGCACGGATGATCTTATTCATATATGGGAGAAAATGAAGACCGATGAAAAATAATGTTTTCAGTTTATCGATGCTTGGTAAGTCGAACATAAAGACTCAGTTAAATTCGTCAGTATTTTTTTATATTGGTTTGATATTTTGGCTGTATTTTCTGGCACTACCTCTCTAAGTTGACACGGGCCGCCACTGCGTTCAAAAGGCGATAAAACCTTAACAACCATGCGTTCAGGAAGGTCATAGAAAACTATGCAAGCATACACATTGGACAGGATGGCCTACTAAGATTGGACGCGACAATATCTCGGTAACCGTTTATCATATAATCATATAACTTCGAGCAGAAAATATCAGTTGAATCGGCTAAGAGAAATCGCTGAAAGTTATTTTCAAGTTCCGCAAGTGGTCGCTAGGGCATCACGTAACTGTTAAAATAACAAAAAAGTAGGAAAGAATTCACTTGAGTAAATTCAAACGGCGCTCTCACTGTTGAATTTGTTTGTATAAAAATTTAATTTTTTTATTATATTGACAAAACTGGATTTTTCCCGGATTAGTAATCAACAAATTTAACATTTAATCTTAAAAAAAGAAAAAAAGCTGTTGTCCGCGGTGAGATTTGAACCTACGCCCTTTAGGACTGGTGCCTAGCGTCTTAACCGCTCGGGCCACGCTGCCTGTGCTTCAGGAATATCAATATACCCTACATAATATGTCGTCAGTTACCTGTCGTAATTTAATTCATTTTTTTTAACCGGAAGCGGTATTGACAAAACCGCATTTATCCCGGACTAGTTTTTTCATGCTGATTCCGAATCTGTATTTAGTTTTTCTCTAGCACCTGTAGTTTTGGCTATCTTTTGTATGGCTTTTTCTCAAAAAATATGCAAATAAAGGTACCCATATTATAAATATACCATCATGTTGACTAGACAATTTCATTTTCTTTAATCGTCTTCTGCTGTATCTTGTAAGATGTAGTGGTGATGGTGTCCTGATAATTTGTTATATAAAAATTATGCAACTTGATCATGACTTCGTGGCTACAGATTAAAATGGTATGCTATCTCTTTTAACATATGCAAATATGTGGTACAAACTCTGCCGTCTTGTTTATACCACATATTTGTTTAGGTAAACATAATTGTTTTCCACCAACATAAAAAAGTGTTTCAACTAAAAATGTATTATCGCCGATTTTTTTATTGTACGATAGTTTATTTATTTGTATTACTTTGTGCACCTCTGTAAATACTGTTGTGCTTTGAAGCTAATAAAGTATCATTATTAAATTTTGTCTTTGTTCAATATATTGAGCGTTAGCAATGGTTAACATGCTGAGCTACATAAATCTATCCTCAATATACTACCATTTAATCCCTCTTTGCTATATGAATTTGTTCGTCAGGTAACAGGTGTTTTCTTATAGTAATTTATATAGTTTGGAAAGCAATCTATTTCGCGCTAGAGTGTAGAAAAAGGTAGCTTCTACAGGAGATATACTTTTCAACCAGCTACAGCAGGCATGTATCCAGGATTTAGTTTCGGGGGGGGGGGGGTCCAGATTAAGGTAACTTTTAATTTTACTTGACTGGGACTTGATCAGTGGCGGGGGGGGAGGGGGGGGGGGTGTAGATTAGGGTTACCGTCAAACGTGTACATGTGCAGCCATCAAAAATGAGTATACGTATGAGTTAGCACATCAGTTAGTATTAATCACAGACAAAGATAAAAGTTCTCCACAATGAAGCTTTCTGTTGATTATTTCATTTCCATTCCTACAGTTCATGGCCGTCTCTACTCACTAGGCCGGAGCATTGAAATATTTCAACGTTGGAGATCAGGCCCTGTTTTCATTTGTTGTTATGTGTATTCTTCCAGGTGCAGAAAATATGGTTGGAAGGTGATTACTAATTTGTTTCTAATTATTTACCTGCACCAGTGGCGTATATAAGGGGCCCCCCCCCCCCCCCCCCCCCCGAAACCAGCCACGCATTCAGTTTTGACGTCTGGAAGAGGCTGAAGTTAGGATTATAATACGCCAATATTATAATGTATGAAAATTTTTCCGGTGGGGCCCCCCCGAAATCGATTTCTATATACGCCACTGACCTGCACAAACGAAACTATAAAGATAACAAGATGCCTGCAAAGCGTGTAGTACCAGGTTGCAGCCCAGTAGAGGACTACCAAACCATGGCCCAACATAACCTTATTCCAGATTAAAAAGAACGTTGCAAGGTGATTTTGAATGGGTTTCTACTTGTTTACCTGCACAAATGAAACTATAAAGATAAAAAGATGCCTGCAAAGCGTGTAGTACCAGGTTGCAGCCCAGTAGAGGCATGAGTAGAGGACTACCAAACCATGGCCCAACATAACCTTATTCCAGATTAAAAAGAACGTTGCAAGGTGATTTTGAATGGGTTTCTACTTATTTACCTGCACAAATGAAACTATAAAGATAAAAAGATGCCTGCAAAGTGTGTAGTACCAGGTTTCACTAGCAATTGTGCGTCCGATAAGGGACATAAACAGAAGTGGGTGAAAGGTGTTCCTCGGAAGGGCTGGTTATATTTATAAGGATAAAAGACAATAATTGACAAACATTTCAAAGGATAAGACCTATTTTAAAGCACAATGTGGTACCTATAATGTTTTCTGGACCTCCCAAATATCACAGAAAATACAGTTAATAGAACTCATCTGGGCATGGCCTGGGGCATACCTACGAAAGCATTTGATAGTGAAAGGGAAATCAAGACCAGCAAGAATGGCTTCACAGTGACCTAATAGTGAATTTTTCTAGCTCAAGTGATAATTTACAAAGTAAATTGAGTGCTCATTTAAGTGGAAATGGAAGTGGCGGCAGGAAACAGGTTGCGTTTATTTTTATTTTGTAGTGTCTGACTGTGATGAAACAGACATCAGATGTAAGTGGTATTAGTAGTAGTAGTTCTAAAAAGTATTTTTCTTAATTTATTAACCGAGATGAACTCTAACACATATAAAATGTAATAATTATTCTGAAACTATAGGCCCACTATTTGACAGCTAAGCCACGTTGCCACATCTAAGGCTCCGGCCTAGTGTAGAGTCGGCCATGTACAGTTACATCGACAGTCGCGGATTTAGGATTTCTTCTAGGAGGGGGGGCGGACGCGCGATAATTTTCTGAAGAGCAAAAAAGCTCTCAATCCAGCTTTTTATATAATGTTTCCATTACACGTTTAGAGGGGCGGCGGACCAGTGCTGTCGCGATCTGAAGAGCAAAAAAAGAAGCTAATTTTTTATATTTATATAGATATAATATGCTTCCGTGAGCTCTAGGTGGGGGCGTACGCCGAAATCCGCCACTGTAGATCGAAAATCGTGCATAATATTGTTTCTAGTAAATAACAGCACACTTAAGGAAATTTTTAGACGGTTGGCAACCCCGTATTATGTTTGATCCACGCTACGAATTCCTTGGTTCCTCGCTTTACGCTGCTGATTCTGGTTCACTTGTGAACATCTGTTTTCTGTCGTCTAGTGATGGGCAAATGTGCCAAAATTGACATATCGATGTGCTATCGAACATAACCTCTTTTATGCTTGAGGCTTTGTTTTGTTTATTTTTCGAATACCCTTTGCCTCTTGTCTATTTCCGTCTCCTATGATTGAACGAATATTCATGAGTTTTCTGAAGAAATCATCGATCAAATTGGGACTAAAATCTAAGGATAAATATATCACAGAAAATCAGAACAAAATTTGAAGTTCTTCACGCAGAAGATTTACCTATTGTTCTAAGGACCCAGGTATCTAGATAAAATTCTAGTATTTGCACTTTTTATAACACAATCCACAAAACCTGATGCCAGCAATCACAAGACACATATTGTAGGTACCACTGGGATACAACATTCTATAGCGTTTGTTGTAACTGGAATCCTCAATGGATATATCTTTCTAGTCCTAGGAAATATAGGTGTTGATTGTTTACATACATTTATGAAGTAGAAGGCCCTTGCCTTTACTTCGCAAAATGAATGGGAGATGGACTGAGTGATCCCTAAGCATTTTGGAACAATATAAATTTATATCATTTGTTTATGAATATTTTTTAAACAAGGCTAGCTAGCAAGACTTCCGTCAACAGATCACAATGGAAAATGAAATGGTAGCTAACATTCAGAACATGAAAATCGAAGTGGAAGAAGTCAAGATGGAAATGGCAGAAGTCGATATTGAGTCATTTGGAATTGAGCAGAATAGTTGGAGGCTTGCAGTTGAAGGTGATCATGATGAAACAACAGACAGAATCATAGATTTACATAGGTAATTCTTTTAGCTCTGGGAAGAGCTTATTAGTCAAAACTGCTAGTTTTAATATCATATTGTGTTACAGAGTTAATAAACAAAAAGTTATAATTATAGTTTCTTTATTTTCTTTTTCTATAGTTAGAACATTTCCATCAACCCTTACTGATGTTTAAAACCATTAGAATACAGTGAGAATCACTTATAGATATGGTGTAAATACTTAGTAAAAAATGTGTTCATGATTTGTTTCAGGATAAAAGAGGAACACAATTATGTCAAAACTAGGAGCAACATGGAAGTTCTTGAAGTGCAAGGAGAAAAAATAAAAGTAGAAGAGAATTTGAAGGACTACAAACCATTTGAACCTATGTACTTCACTGAAAAGGATACTTTTAAACTTGAGAAAAATGATGATTCAGATGAAGGAAATCTAAACATAGAAGTGAATAGGTATATATACTTTACTATTATTATTATTTATGAGTTTAGACATTTGAAAATTAAACAGATATGTCATTATACATGTCATATACTAACCAATGTATAGTGTCTTGTGTCTGTGATTTCCATTTTGTAACATTGATAAGAGAGTAGGCCTTTACGGAAACACTGATCTTGATCCGGATAGACCAGCTATCAGCAAACAGCTGTCAAGTGAAATTTATGATTCCATGAATTTAACGGACATTGAACAACGAAAAATTTGGTTTAACAATAAAAAACAGATGGTAAAGTAAAGCAGCTACTGATCTGAATCATCCGATCGCAATCATTTACTGTACAAGAGTGAACTACCATATTTCTGGCCGATCCCAGATCACTTTCTGTATGTCAGGATCAGTGATCAGATAGAGAGTTGCAGTGTTCGCGACAGTGTGCGAGTGTGAAAATAAAGATGCCGTTAACAAAATTATCATTGACCTTTTGGTTTTAGAGATACAGGGTGAAATCGAAAACTTCCGATTTTGGGACCACGCTCGTATTTCGGTTGTATTTTATCTTATTGAAAAGTTTGAAAAAGGGTCTTATATATTTTTTTCTGTAGAATCCAGTGGTGTAGTTTGATTTTTTCTTACTCTAACCATTTTTTAGTTATGAAACACATTTTTAAATGGGATTTTTGAAGTAAATCGGAAATAATTCAAGCTTTTCAAAAATATATATGAGTATCAAGTTATTCTGAAAATTGCACTCAAAATTTGGGTTAACCCGATCACAGTTTCTGTAAAGGCCTAGTATGTTATCACCTTATAATGAGCCTTCTAACTGAATTGTAAGGAACTGTCATTTTATACTTATACATACAGGGTGTCCAGATATTCGATTGACAATGCTTGACTGGTGACAGACCTCACATTTTTATGAACATTGAAATAGGGACATGAAACCTTAAAATGCTTAATTTCCAAGCCAAAGTCAAAATTTTACTTTTATTTTCGTTTTTCTCAATTATTCCACAACAAATTGGCACAATGATCTAAAATGACGTAACGGGGGGTTTTTTTAAGGCGAGAAATCAAATTCAACAATGGTTTTGCTATCATAAATAGTGGGCGCCACCTACGGCACATTGAACTCATTTAAATTATCAAAACTTTTTACCCGTTTGTCGGGGTACCGTGGAAATTTCAGTAAAGGTTATCTTGAAAAGGTCACCTCTAGCGAACAAATTATATCTTTTTTACGTGAAACATATCGCGGAAACGATTTTTTTAATATTCACATTGATGCACCAAACCGTAAAAAAGTTATTGTTAATTTAGAAGAGTTCAATATGCCGTAGAGGTGGCGTCCTCTAACCATGATAGCAAAACCGTGATTGAATTTGGATTTCTCGCCTTAAAAAAAACCCAAAAAATAAGTATTTTAAGGCATCATGTTCCTATCCCAACGTTCATAAAAATGTGAGGTCTATCACCTGTCAAGCATTTTCGGTTGAATGTCCGGACACCCTGGATATTGCTTACTTAATTTTGTGCTTGCTTTTAAGATCTTTTCACAAAATAGGGTACTTGCAGAAAAAAACATTATGTCGTTGACGCGTTCCTTAGAGCTTAGTAAACTCTAATCACCTGTTTGGTTTTTTGGAATCGGCTGTGAGAGATATTCTAAAAATTATTTCAAATGCCGGAAAATGCCGCGCAAACAACCTCTGACGTCAGTGATATCGTATAGTGATGGGATGTAAAGTATTGATATTCGATATCGATAGTCAGTGCTAACCTAACATTTTGACATTGATCATTATAACCACAAAACGCAGTCATAAGATTATAACCATGAAAATTTACTCTCAAACTCAAACACGTGCACAACGTACACAACAAAAGTACAAAAGTCAAAAGAATAAAAGTTAGGTTAGATTACTAATTCACTTTGTAGGGATGGGCTTGAATTAGATTCTATCTTTGGATTCATTCATAATGGGATGCGCCATGGCCGACTCTACACTAGGCCGGAACCTTAGATGTGGCAACGTGGCTTAGCTGTCAAATAGTGGCTCTATAGTTTCAGAATAATTATTACATTTTATATGTATTAGAGTTCATCTCGGTTAATAAATTAAGAAAAATACTTTTTAGAACTACTACTATTAATACCACTTACATCTGATGTCTGTTTCATCACAGTCAGACACTACAAAATAAAATTAAACGCAACCTGTTTCCTGCTGCCACTTCCACTTAAATGAACACTCAATTTGTAAATTGTCACTTGAGCTAGAAATATTCACTATTAGGTCACTGTGAAGCCATTCTTGCTGGTCTTGATTTCCCTTTCACTATCAAATCCTTTCGTAGGTATGCCCCAGGCCATGCCCAGATGAGTTCTATTAACTGTATTCTTCTGTGATATTTGGGAGGTCCAGAAAACATTATAGGTACCACATTGTGCTTTAAAATAGGTCTTATCCTTTGAAATGTTTGTAAATTATTGTCTTTATCCTTATAAATATAACCAGCCCTTCCGAGGAATACCTTTCACCCACTTCTGTTTATGTCCCTTATTGGACGCACAATTGCTAGTGCAACCTGGTACTACACACTTTGCAGACATCTTTTTATCTTTATAGTTTCATTTGTGCACGTCAATAAGTAGAAACCCATTAAAAATCACCTTGCAACGTTCTTTTTAATCTGGAATAAGGTTATGTTGGGCCATGGTTTGGTAGTCCTCTCCTGGGCTGCAACCTGGTACTACACGCTTTGCAGGCATCTTGTTATCTTTATAGTTTCGTTTGTGCAGGTAAATAATTAGAAACACATTAATAATCACCTTCCAACCATATTTTTTTGCACCTGGAAGAATACACATGACATAACAACAAATGCAAACTCGGCCCCCAGATTCAGTGTTGCCATATTTCATGCTCTGGCCTAGTGAGTACATTCGGCCATGGATGCGCCGAAATAAAATGATGGCTTCGATTACTCAATGAGGAACTACGGCTGTGGTAGGATAAAAGAGGTCTTATTTCATTTGGGAATATGTATACCCATATAACAAAACACGCTCGTAAAATAAATTATTGATATATGGCTAACGTAAATATTTAAAAAGAAATTGACCTGTGCTGTAGCAATATCGATTGTCGATATCGATAAGATACCTGTGACGTCAGCCCTTGTTTTAAGTCACGTGGAAAAATTTGAATATATCCTTATTTTATTTTGCAAATATCTTTTTTTGGCCGTCGATAAAATCATGTTTTTTGTTTCCTACTGCTTCTGATATGGTTTTCTTTACGCTATGTATACTACCGAGGCGATTTCACGATCTCTGCAAGTACCCTATTGCCTGAAGACTTTGCTACATACAACTATATGCTTAATGAAATAATGATATATGTTATTTGGAGAAAAAGGTTTTTATTACTAATAATAGTTTACCAGCTTTTTAGCTCAGTAAAAAATTTAGATATTGTATGTTACTATTTGATTTGATTACAACTTTATATGCTTGATAAGAAAATGGTAATATTATTTGGATAAAAAGGCTTCAACTCCTAATAATATTTTACTAGCTTTTTAGCTCATTAATATATTTAGTTATTTCATGTTAGAACTATTTGGTGCTATGAATTTAAGCTTGCTAAACGTTTATCGCATGAAATTCTATGTTGCTGTTTACTGCACCTTAATATGAACATCATTACACACTTTATCTTTGTATTTGAAAGCATCATGCAAAATCATGATTTTTTATCTATTTCAGTAGTCCACAACAGGAAATTCAGATGCAAAATCTTGAAGTGTGTAAGAAATCAAGAGATAAGCTGTACAGTTGTTATAACTGTAATTACACTACATTCTATAAGTACCACCTAATTAAGCATATGAAACTGCACTGTAACACCAAATTTGCCAGTAAAAAAAAATTAGATAATCATACAATTAAGAAACATCTTGATTTTATAGAATCAATTTCTAGTAAAATACGGGAATGGTCACAGTGTACTTTTGCAACTGCCCCGAAGTCCACTTTGGATAAACATATGTTGGAACACTCTGAGACAAAAGATGAGCTCAAAATGTGTACAAATGACCATATGGCTGCACCTATTTCACGTGATTGGTATGACTGTAAACACTGTACATATAAAACTTCTTTGAAGACCAATTTCAAAAGACATATGCTAAAACATTCCAAAAGAGCAAATAGATATAGGAGTGTATGTGTTCACTGTGGTTTGACACTAATAAGTTCGAGATATCTAGATGAGCATATGGTCAGAAAACATCCTGATTTCATCGCATCCATTACCAGAAAAATATACGAATGTAAATATTGCTCATATAAAACTACCTTTAACGAACGTCTTTCTAGTCATATAATGCAACATCCCGAGACAGTGGATAGCTCCAAGCTCCACAATTGTATCCATTGCGGTGCTAGTTTCAAAAGTAAGATACGTATAGATGAACATACGATTAAGAAGCATCCTGATTTTATTGCATCTGTATCAAGTAAGATACATGCATGTAAATACTGTACGTATAAATCTGTGATAACTAATTGTTTTGACCAACATATGTTGAAACACTCAGGGGCAACAGTTAGACATAGATACAGAAAGTGTACTCAATGTGGTGCGGCGTTTAAAAGTAAAGCAGGCCTTGATGAACATACCATTAGGAAACATCCTGATTTCAGTGGATCTATATCCCGTGAAATCAATGTATGTACACTTTGTCCATATAAAACTATCTGGAAGTCCTATTTAACAAAACATCTGTTGCTTAAACATCCAGAGACACAAGAGAGTCCTAAGACTCCTAAGCCTCTTAGTTCCTGTAGTCAATGCACAGCAACATTTAAAACCAAACGAGGTTTAAATGACCACACACTTAGGAATCATCCTCATGTCACTTCAACTGTAACTAGTAAAATACATAAATGTACACTGTGTCCATATAAAAGTTCCATGAGGGATCAGATTGATAGACATATGTCAAAACACTCTCTAATAAAATTGATAACAAATGAAGGTAAACTAAATAGGTGCAATCAATGCCATGCTGTGTACAAAAGGAAAGAAATCCTTGACCACATAATCAGGAAACATCCTGATTTCAGTGAATCTATATCCGGTAAAATCAGTGTATGTAGATTTTGTCCATATAAAACTACCTGGAAGTCTTATTTAAAAAGACATCTGTTGCTGAAACATCCAGAGACACAAGAGAGTCCTAAGCCTCTTAGTTCCTGTAGTCACTGCACAGCAACATTTAAAAGCAAGATAGGTCTAACAGAACACACACTTCAGAAGCATCCTCATGCCGCTTCAACCGTAACTAGTAAATTACACAAATGTACACTGTGTCCATATAAAACTGCCATGAAGCGTAATATTGATAGACACATGCCGAAACACTCTCAAACAAAATTAATAACAAATAAGCATAAACTAAATAGGTGTAATCAATGCGATGCTGCGTACATAAGGAGAGACATCCTTGACGACCATATAATCAGGAAACATCCTGATTTAATTGCATCTGTATCACGGAAAATACATGCGTGTAAATACTGTACATATAAATCTACGATCAGTCATCGTATTACCAAACATATGTTAAAACACTCGGAGGCCACAGATGGATCTACATCCTATAAAATCCACGAATGTACAATTTGTCCATATAATACTCTCGTAAAGACTAGTTTAAGAAGACATCTATTGTGGAAGCATCCAGAGACAAAAAAGAGCCCTAAGCCTCTTAGTACCTGTAGTCAATGCAAAGCGACATTCAAAAGTAAGCAAAGTCTAGATGAACACACACTTAGGAAGCATTCTCATGTCACTTCAGCTGTTACTAGTAAAACACACAAATGTACACTTTGTCCATATACAACTATTATGAAGATAAGTTTTGATAGACACATATCGAAACACTCTCAAATAAAATTAATGGCAAATAAGCGTAAACTAAATTGGTGCAATCAATGCAATGCTGTGTACATAAAGAGAGAAATCCTTGACGAGCATATAATCAGGAAACATCCTGATTTTGCTGCATCTGTATCACGTAAAATACATGCATGTAAATACTGTACATTTAAATCTACGCTCAATTATCGTATTACCGAACATATGTTGAAACACTCAGAGACACAAGAGAGCCCTAAGCTTCCGAATTCCTGTAGGCAGTGCAAAGCAACATTCAAAAGTAAGCGGGGTCTAGATGAACACACACTGAAGAAGCATCCTCATGTCACTTCAACTGTAACTAGTAAAATACACAAATGTACACTTTGTCCATATAAAACTATTGTAAAGCATAATATTGATAGACACATATCTAAACACTCTCAAATAACAAATGAGCATAAACCGAATTAATGTAGTGACTGCAGTGCAGTGCTACATTCAAAAGGAAAGAAAATCTTGACAACCGTACAGTCACGAAACATCCTGATTCAGTTGCATCAATTTCTATAAAAGTATACAAATGCACACGTTGTACAGAAGTCTAATATTTCTAAAAATAAGCAGAAACATTCTAAATCAGTAAACTCATTGTGATGTGATGCGGAGGCTGCTTCAAGTGATGTAAATCCAAATTAAGGAATGGATTAGGTATAAATTTATTATTACTACATACTACAACAATATGTGTCTGTCTTATTTTTTGAGACGCAATTTCATTCGTAAGATTGTACCTTTGGAAATAAAGACTTTTATTATTATTATATTATTATTATTTTCCTATTTATTCTCGCATAGTTGCGGTAGTAACAAGTATTGACGGGCTGTGCCAAGTCAACACCCGACATATTTTTATTCGGAATTCAGGAAGGACCGTACAATGCTACAGGTCTTGAGAATTACAGACTTTTTGAAGGTTTTGTGTAACTTTTCGTCCAGGCCCAGCTGTTGCAGGTGTGGTGTAAGGCCTGCGTCGGTACTCTCTAACTTAAGGGATAGAAACATGTTTCTATCACCATGACGATCGGGCAGTTTCGGGTGCCTATCACGTGTCTACTATGCTGTCACGGCTCGCTGTCATATTTACGAGGCCACCCGATCTCATAGTACATAGTGCATAGAAACACGTTTCTAAGTTACAGAGTACCGGCACAGAGACCGACATAATGAGTGGGACAATAACTCTTTGTTTTGTTTCCAGAGCCGTTTTATTTCTATGGCAAGATCTGTGTATTTAGATATCCTCCCAGCGTAGGTGTTTTGGATATTCGTATCATTGGGAATCGCAATATCTATCAAATAGGTCACTTTATCTGCTTTTGACTGAAAAACAATATCTGGTCTATTGGATGGGATGGTTTTGTCTGTGTGTATTTCAATGTCCCAGTATAGTTTGTATTTATTGTTTCGAGTACTGAGGTCGGTGTGTAATTATAATATGGATCTGTGTTTTCAGTTAGTTTGTTTGTTGTGGCAAGTGCTTGATGTATGACTTTAGCTGCAGAGTTGTGTCTGGCTGGGTACTCAGTTCCAGCGAGAGTTTTCCATTCACTTGTTATGTGTTCAATTGTTTCCTTCTGTTGGTGGCATTTTCTGCAACTGGTAGATGGATCTTTAATTATACACTTTTTGTAATTTCGTGTCGCAATGACTTGGTCCTGGATAGCAAGCATAAAGCCTTCCGTTTCTGGGAAGAGCTTGCCATCCTGCAGCCAGGTGTATGACTGCTATTTATTAACGTGGTCTTGTTTGCCATGGAGTGCCTTCTGGGACCAAGTATTTATTTTTTCTTGTTGTGATTGTATGTGGTTGTGAGCGTCTGCAGATTGGTCTGGACAAGAAAGGGTGAGTGGTGTATAGTTTTTGTCTGCTTTTACTATTGCTATAAAGAAAAAAGATGCCTGCAAAGTGTGTAGTACCAGGTTGCGCTAGCAATTGGCTTCCAATAAAGGACATAAACAGAAGTGGGTGAAATGTATTCCTCGTAAGGGCTGGT
Organism: Callosobruchus maculatus; assembly: GCA_951848785.1. Lineage (NCBI taxonomy): Eukaryota > Metazoa > Arthropoda > Insecta > Coleoptera > Chrysomelidae > Callosobruchus > Callosobruchus maculatus. The sequence continues at coordinate 3,858,279 of CATOUR010000048.1, read as the reverse complement.
TATATTTATAAGAATAAAGACAGTAATTTACAAACATTTCGAAGGATAATACCTATTTTAAAGCACAATGTGGTACCTACAATGTTTTCTGGACCTCCCAAATATCACAGAAAAATACAGTAAATAGAACTCATCTGGGCATACCTACGAAAAGATTTGATAGTGAAAGGGAATCAAGACCAGCAAGAATGGCTTCACAGTGACCTAATAGTGAATTTTTATAGCTCAAGTGACAATTTACAAAGTAAATTGAGTGTTCATTTAAGTGGAAGTGGAAGTGGCAGCAGGAAACAGGTTACGTTTATTGTTATTTTGTAGTGTTTGACTACGATGAACCAGACATTAGATGAAAGTGGTACTAGTAGTAGTAGTTCTAAAAAGTATTTTTCTTAATTTATTATCCGAGATGAACACTAATACATATAAAATGTAATAATTATTTTGAAACTATAGGCCCGCTATTTGACAGCTAAGCCACGTTGCCACATCTAAGGCTCCGGCCTAGTGTAGAGTCGGCCATGAATAGGGTCCAAAATAGTGTAATGACACGATTAATCGTAGAATCTGGCAACACTGTAAACGAGCTCGTACACCAGACACGCCCACTTGTACAATTGACCTGTCGTCCTCTTGCCCTATCGCTTTATCCGTTGGCTGTATCGCTATCGAACATAAGGCCTTTACGGAAACACTGATCTGGATCCGGATAGATCAGTTATACGTCAAACAGCTGTTGAGGGCTGTTCCAAATTACGGTTCTATCACCGTCCCAGAACTGATTTCATCATGCCTTGCTCATTTTACAGTTCTAAAAACACACAAAATGGGCGGAGGATGATGAAAACAGTTCTGGGACGGTGATAGTACCGTAATTTGGAACAGCCCTCAACAGCTGTTTGACGTATTACTGATCTATCCGGATCCAGATCAGTGTTTCCGTAAAGGCCTAAAAATCACTGACAAGTGACAATAGATCCACTGAATAACAACATAACCTCTTTTATTCTTGATGAGGCTTTGTTTTATTTTAGACATTCTAGATTTTTTGAATACCGTTTGTGAAGACCTCTTATTTTTTTCGTCTCTTGTGATGTATGTATACATCGACCAAATTGGGACTGAAATATAAGGATAAATATATCACAGAAAATCAGAGGGAAAGTTGAGTTTCCAGACTCGGAAGATTTATTACTTTAAGGACCTAGTTATCTAGAAAAATTCTGGTAAGTATTTGCACTTTTTATAACACTATCCACACAATCTATTTTGTGCATAACCTGATGCTGACATCGCAAGAAACATATTGTAGGCATTACTAGATACTGTGTGTACCAGAGACTACCCCCTCTACTGTTTGCTGTAAAATAGAATTCTCAACCGATTGTCTAGTCCTACGCCTACGATATATAGGTGCCGATTTTTTACGAAAATTTATGAAATAAAAGGTGATTTGCTTATACGTGGCGAAATGGCTGGGAAATGGGCAGAGTGAGCCCTAGGCATTTTCGAACAAAACAAATTGATATCATTTTGTTTATGCATAGTTTTTAAACAAGGCTTAAAAGTTTTTGCTAGCTACAGTAAAACTTCTGCCAACAGATCACAATGGAAGATGAAACGGCAGCTAATGTTCAGAACATGAAAATCGAAGTGGAAGAAGTCAAGGTGGAAATGGCAGAAGTCAATATTGAGTCATTTGGGATTGAGCAGATCAGTTGGGGGCTTGCAGTTCAAGGTGATCATGATGAAAGAACAGACAGAATTATAGATTTACAAAGGTAATACTTTTAACTTATTAGTCAAAACTGCTAGTCTTAATATCATATTGTGTTACAAAGTTGATAAACAGGAAGTTATATAGTTTCTTTATTTTCTTTTTCTATTCATAGAAACACTTCCATCAACCTTTACTTTACTGATGTTTAAAACCATTAGAATACAGTGAGAATCACTAATAAATAATGGATGAATATAAGACCATTGTATAGTAGGTACTTAGTAAAAAATGTGTTCATGATTTGTTTCAGGATGAAAGAGGAACACAATTATGTCAAAACTAGGAGCAACATGGAAGTTCTTGAAGTGCAAGGCGAAAAAATAAAAGTAGAAGAGAATTGGGAGGATTACAAACCATTTGACCCTCTGTACTTCAACACTGAAGAGGATACCATTAAACTTGAGAAAAATGATGATTTAATTGATGGGAATACAAAACCAACTTTGAATAGGTAATTATAGGTACTTTATTATTAGTTCAATTTTGGAAATTATTGATACTTCTAAGAAGACACCCAAAATTACGTGCAGAGTTTGGTGCCTACAACTTTATATGCTTGATGAGAAAATGGTAATATTATTTGGATAAAAAGGCTTCAGCTCCTAATAATAGTTTACTAGCTTCTTTAGTTGATTAATAAATTTAGTTATTGTATATTGTATGTTACAACTATTTGGTACTATGAATTTAAGCTTGCTAAAGATTTATCACATGAAATTCTATGTTGCTGTTTACTGCACCTTTAATATGAACATAATTGCATACTTTATATTTATATTTGAAAGCATCACACAAAATCATGATTGTTGATCTATTTCAGTGATCTACAACAGGAACTTCAGAGGCAAAATCTTGAAGTGTGTAAGAAATCAAGAGATAAGCTGTACAGTTGTTATAACTGTAATTACAGTACATTCTACAAGTACCACCTAATTAAGCATATGAAACTGCACTGTAACACGAAATTTGCCAGTAAGAAAAAATTAGGTAATCATGCAATTAGGAAACATCCTGATTTTATAGAATCAATGCATGTATGTACACTTTGTTCGTACAAAACTAACTTGAAGTCTAGGTTAAAGAATCATATGTTGCAACATTATCCAGAGACACTACAGAACTTTAAGCTTAGTTCCTGTGGTCACTGCAAAGCAACATTTAAAAGCAAGACAAGTCTAGATGATCACATACTCAGGAAGCATCCTCAAGTCATGTCAACTGTAACTAGTAAAATACACAAATGTACACTTTGTCCATATAAAACTACCAGGAAGTTTAATTTAACAAAACATATGTGGCAACATTATCCAGAGACACGACAGAACTTTAAGCTTAGTTCCTGTAGTCACTGCAAAGCAACATTTAAAAGCAAGAAAAGTCTAGATGATCACACACTCAGGAAGCATCCTCATGTCATGTCAACTGTAACTAGTAAAATACACAAATGTACACGTTGTCCATATAAAACTACCTTGAAGTTTAATTTAACAAAACATATGTTGCAACATTATCCAGAGGCACGACAGAACTTTAAGCTTAGTTCCTGTAGTCACTGCAAAGCAACATTTAAAAGCAAGACAAGTCTAGATGGTCACACACTCAAGAAGCATCCTCATGTCACGTCAACTGTAACTAGTAAAATACACAAATGTACACTTTGTGCATATAAAACTACCTTGAAGTTTAATTTAACAAAACATATGTTGCGACATTATCCAGAGGCACGACAGAACTTTAAGCTTAGTTCCTGTAATCACTGCAAAGCAACATTTAAAAGCAAGACAAGTCTAGATGATCACACACTCAGGAAGCATCCTCATGTCATGTCAACTGTAACTAGTAAAATACACAAATGTACACTTTGTCCATATAAAACTACATCGACGTTTAATTTAACAAAACATATGTGGCAACATTATCCAGAGACACGACAGAACTTTAAGCTTAGTTTCTGTAGCCACTGCAAAGCAACATTTAAAAGCAAGACAAGTCTAGATGGTCACACACTCAGAAAGCATCCTCATGTCACGTCAACTGTAACTAGTAAAATACACAAATGTACACTTTGTCCATATAAAACTACCTTGAAGTCTAATTTAACAAAACATATGTTGCAACATTATCCAGAGGCACGACAGAACTTTAAGCTTAGTTCCTGTAGTCACTGCAAAGCAACATTTAAAAGCAAGACAAGTCTAGATGATCACACACTCAGGAAGCATCCTCATGTCATGTCAACTGTAACTAGTAAAATACACAAATGTACACTTTGTCCATATAAAACTACTATGAAGTTTCATTTAACAAAACATATGTGGCAACATTATCCAGAGACAAGACAGAACTTTAAGCTTAGTTCCTGCAGTCAGTGCAAGGCAACATTTAAAAGCAAGACAAGTCTAGATGACCACACACTCAGGAAGCATCCTCAAGTCACGTCAAGTGTAACTTGTAAAATACACAAATGTACACTTTGTCCATATAAAACTACATCGACGTTTAATTTAACAAAACATATGTGGCAGCATTCTCCAGAGACACAACAGAACTTTAAGCTTAGTTCCTGTAGTCACTGCAAAGCAACATTTAAAAGCAAGACAAGTCTAGATGACCACACACTCAGGAAGCATCGTCATGTCACGTCAACTGTAACTAGTAAAATACACAAATGTACAGTTTGTCCATATAAAACTACATTGACGTTTAATTTAACAAAACATATGTGGCAACATTATCCAGAGACACGACAGAACTTTAAGCTTAGTTCCTGTAGTCACTGCAAAGCAACATTTAAAAGCAAGTTAGCTCTAGATGATCACACGCTTAGGAAGCATCCTCATGTCACATCAACTGTAACTAGTAAAATACACAAATGTACATTTTGTCCATATAAAACTACCAAGAAGTTTAATTTAACAAAACATATGTTGCAACATTATCCAGAGACACGACAGAACTTTAAGCTTAGTTCCTGTAGTCACTGCAAAGCAACATTTAAAAGCAAGTTAGGTCTAGATGATCACACGCTTAGGAAGCATCCTCATGTCACGTCAACTGTAGCTAGTAAAATACACAAATGTACATTTTGTCCATATAAAACTACCAAGAAGTTTAATTTAACAAAACATATGTTGCAACATTATCCAGAGACACGACAGAACTTTAAGCTTAGTTCCTGTAGTCACTGCAAAGCAACATTTAAAAGCAAGACAAGTCTAGATAATCACACACTCAGGAAGCATCCTCATGTCACGTCAACTGTAACTAGTAAAATACACAAATGTACACTTTGTCCATATAAAACTACCAGGAAGTATGATTTAACATGCCATATGTTACAACATTATCCAAAGACTGTAGTCACTGCAAAGCAACATTTAAAAGCAGGTCAAGTCTAGATGATCACACACTCAGGAAGCATCCTCAGCTCACTTCAACTGTAACTCGTAAAGTCGTAAAATACACAAATGTACACTTTGTCCATATACAGCTTCCAAGAAGGATCAAATTGATAGACATATATCAAAACACTCTCACATAAAATTAATAACAAATGAGCTAGGCTAAACTAAATAGGTGCAATCAATGCGATGCTGTGTACAAAGGGGGAGGAAACCTTGACAACCATATAATCAGGAAACATCCTGATTTAGTTGCATCTATATCATGTAAAATACATGCATGTAAATACTGTACATATAAAACTACGATAAGTTATCATATTACCAAACATGAACGCAATCATATGTCCAAACACTTAAAGTGTACTTAATGCGGTAAGGGCCGGTTTCTCAATGTCCAGTTAAAGTGTCAGATAGGTATCTGCCAGATAGCGTTGCTATGGCTACAACTATCAGATAAGATTTACGTGACATCGTAAGTTTAGCCTTCAATTGTTTAAACAATTTATCTGACAGTTGCTGTTATCTTGCAAATAAATATTTAACCGGACATTAAGAAACCGGTCCTGAGGCATTTAAAAGTACAACGGGCCTTGATGAACATACCATTAGGAAACATCCTGATTTCATTGGATTTATAACCTGTAAGATCCATGTATGTACAGTTTGTTCATATAAAACTACATTCAAGGCTAGTTTAACAACAACATACAACATACGTTGCAACATCATCAAGAGACACAAGAGAGTCCTAAGCCTAAGCACTGTACATTAACAAAGACAAGTAGGGTAACTCGCCGTGCCGACTTTGATATGAGTCTCACAAATGCGAGCCGCCTCGATTTGAGAGGGGCTCCCTTCGTGCGGACTCGTTTACCTACAGGGAATCCGACTGCGATATTGTCGAAGTCAACGGTCGACGTTCACTTTACTTATTCAGGGGTTTCCATGAATTTATGTTGCAACGGCCAACGACAGCGCCAACGTCGAGTTTATGAATTGGACTTTAAACAAGTTAGGTCTCGTTTGACAGGGCTGTTTTTACCTTATAATTTGTTACATAAAAATTATCAAAATTTATCTTGACTTATACTACGTTCCAAAATCCCATCTATCGAGTGAGCAGATGAATTTTCGAGGATACTCACGTGATTCCAGATGTTAGGGAGGTTGGAATATTAATGAAAGGGCAAAGATCTTTTTTTGACAATCTTGACATATCACATAACCTCAGAGTCAGAGTGAGTGAGTAGTTTCAGTCACAGTTTTTACTATCTGAGCCCTGAGGCTGTTTTGCTTTTGTGAAAATATTTTGTGGTGAAACTGAAAGGACATTCAAATGCATTCAAATATAGAAAATATAAGAATGTATGAGCACTGCATCATTATAAGTACATCATGAAAACTGCATAGAGCTGCTAGCAGTTCTCTATAACAATAAAATTCCTTTCTCATGAAGTACCCACCTTCATTTCCAACTAAAGCTTTGTCAGTTTCGGTAATAATTTGATTATTTTCATCCAAAACATATTGAACTCCGTTTCCATTGTATTTACTTCTAGACCATAGATAAAAATAAAGGCATAGAGAAAACAAAACACAGAAGAGTAGTCTTATCCTTATAAAAATTAGAAACACCATTCGATACTAGCGACACTAAGGACGTCTGGCAGAACTAATGTGGTTTCCGCGGGCTTTTTGAATACTGGTTTATTTGAGATGTTGTTTACTTAGTTTGTGCCACAATTTCGTAGAGGTAAGTGAGGTTAGGATAGTCGTCAGATGTGTCAAATATACTTTTTTGTTGCATTTTTTTTTAGTTTGAACAACTATTAACTTACGAATAACACATATATTTGACAACGATAACTACTCTAACATCACATCTCTACGAAATCGTGGCACAGACTTCATGATTTATTGCTGATATATCAGGAACGAATTTAGCTTACTTTTTGGCTTACTTTATAGTAGTAGTGATACTGGTGTCATTTTTGAAGCATTTTATACTATTAGGTGGGATGTTGAAGAGTGGTGGAATAAAAAGGGTAAAATGAAGTACAAATCTCTTTTTAATAAGTTTTAACTTTCAAGTATGGTACATGAAATTAATGTGTGATAAGAATCTTACTTTACCAGGTACAAATCAGGAACTGTTAGACACTGAGCACTATATACCTATGTATCACATACGTCAAAAATAAACAAGTGTAGAATGTATGACTGCACATTTTAGCTATTAAAATGGTTTGAAATTGGTAAAATGGTAAAACGTTTCCATCACAAAACAAGTTTCCATTTCGCACAAACAATGGGGTATTTTCCAACTTACTAATATTGCCTGTTTAATGGCTGAAATGGGTTGCTTGTATCTAATTTGTAATGATGGCAGTGTTTGCTCAATTTCTTTCTGCCCACGTGGAGTAAAGATAGACTTTGAAAATCATCCCTTTGAAAAGAGCTCATTTAAATCTCTTAAACCTCCCGCCTAAGATATCAACCAATCAAAAGTGATTTTTATGCCGGATGTAGATAGGATGTGACTATTTTAATTTGAATTGGGCGTAGATTCAAGGTTCTCACGTTGTTAATATTTTGCATAGTTTTTCTATAAAGGATGCAAACTTTATTTTATGTTTAGTTTCCCCCTTTTTGTAGACTATAAATGTCATATTGCACAGCTATTCCATTTTTTGCATTGTTATGTAATTAGCAGTTTACTTTGAGAATGTTTCGTAGTTACTTTTCACAACTTTACTCGTCATTCGGCAACACTCGTCTTTAACAGCATGTCACTAGTGTCATGCATACATAACCTCTCCTGGTGTCACGACTGTCTCGGTATCTCATTTAACCAAGATAGATCAAGAAATGATGTAAACAAACATCTGAAAATATCAATACGAAGCGGAGGTTATGTCTGTAGATGGAGAAAAGGAGGTCAGATGACCAGGTATAGTCACATTCTAAGGATAGCTCCACGAAAGACTTATTTTAAGGCTTTTTTTCGCGAGATCTCGGTCCAACACTGTGTACTACCGGGTACAGAACTGGAAATTTTCGCGTCAAAGCCGTCAAACGGGGATAGGGGAAGACGGATGTGACGTCATTCGAATATGACAAGGTCACGTGATACCGGGAACTGAATTCCTACCCGCCAGACGTAGGTGAGGTACTGGCGGGTGACATTTTGTTATGTCAATAGGGAGGCGGGAACTAGAACTGCCGTGGAGAGGGAACCCGTTTGTCACCTGTCCATACCCGGTTCATTTTACCCCGAGATCTCGCGAAAAATCTTATATGTCACGCTTAGATTTATTACGTCATTGCTTTGGCGCGAAATTTTATGTTTGAACTTTGCAGGTGCTTTTAAGCCACTTCGCGTTCACAGTAAAAAGTAAAAATGTTAGTTACATGGTTTTTGAGGACGTAACATCAATATTCCGTCATAAAATTTTGTTCGGAAAATACCCCATTGCACATTTCTCAATTTGAGGTTACATTGGACAATGGACAGCACCACCGACGTTAAAAAAATCATTTTTTATCGTCGGTGGACAGCACAGAACCACTGTGACAGAACATACATAAAGTTCGGATTCAATGTCCTATGTCAGATCATATGTCATCACAAGTTCGAAGGATCGCCACCATGCGCAATGCGCGTCTGGCATGCGCAAAAACTGTGTGTCAAGGTCATAGTATGCATAAAACCATCTCAGCGTTTTATGTTATCTCTGAATAAAGGGAAAGTATATAAATAAAGCAGAATAGGTTATTTTAAGTTTTTAGCTGTCAAGTGAAAAATGTCTCTTGACAGTCTTGACACAAAGATCGCTAAAATCTCAATTTGATTTCCGAGCAAAACGATGACATCCATGGCCTCGGAAATGCAATAATGGAACACAGATTTTTGTTGACAGTTTGATGTTGAGTGAATACTGAAACGCTACAGAGCAAATCGAGGTCTTTGATGGGATTTTGGAACGTAGTATTAGTAGCTGCAGTTCGATATTTGACATCACAACAATTGTTACGCATTATTCTGAAATACCAGGTGGTCAATAATAATGGATTTTTCAAAACAAACAATAATAAACTATAGTAAAAAACTGATTTTTACTATTATTGAACGTCAATTTGAATTGATCACAAAATGCTATATAAACATTATTAACTCACCAAACAAAGAAAGTAAGAAAAAAATCAATGTGAATAGATCTTAAACATTAAGGCCAACTAACAGCAAAATGAAGCGGTATAACAGCAAGGATAACAAACAAAAAATACATAAACCTAATTCACTCATTCTGACATACAATAAATTGTACGATACCTACTTTAGTTATTTTAATTTTACTTGTATCTTGACATCTGTAAATACTAGCTAATAAAGTATTATTATTTCGTATGTCTTTATTTATTCATATTCAGCGTTAGCAAGTTTGAGTTTTGTAATATATCGTGGAAACGTCAAATTTGGAAGCTTTGTTATGTTGTTAAAGCGTGTCTTGTTCAAGGTTGATTCGCTAATTTTTGGGATCGCTAAGAGATCGAAATTTCTTAGAAATATTATTACACTTATTTATTGAAGTCAAAGATTTAAGAAAAACAATGAAATGGGCTAGACAACTAGAAAATTAGATGTGAATTACATTTGTCGAGAGTGTCAGTTGAAAACGCTTTGAATGCCATTCGAAACCTATCGTGGAAATACCGACAATTCAAAATCGCAAAAAGTTTTGAAAGCCCGTGGAAACGTAGTAATAGCACTATTACTTGCCAACGAACTAAAGCCATCAAAAATGAGTCTTTATAGGTAGTATTCAACACAGAGTAAGAGCATTTAAATATGTTAATCAATGGTAAGAGTTCGTATTCAACACAGACTGGAATAACATCATATTATGAACGTGTTATAAAAGTTCTCTACGGTGAAGATTTCTGTTGATTATTTCATTTGCATTTCAACAGTTACATCGAAAATCGTGCATATTTTTTTTAGTAAATTACAGCACACTTAGGAAAATGTTCAGACGCGTCGCAACCTGGTATTATGTTTGTTCCACGCAGCGAATTTGAACTTATTCGTTCTACCTTAGACAAGGAAAGAGAGAGGACGGAACGCGCGACTGACATTTCTGTTACCAAATGGCACCAAAAATGTACCAAAACGTCATTAAATTTACCTGTGGTATGTGATTCCTGGGTCCTTCCTGCTGGTGTGGCTTCTACAACCGTAAGCTGCACACCCTACCATTATGCACACCACAATATTTTGCAATGATTGGTCTTAAAAACGCTAAATATCATAAAAAATGTTTTGACAGCTGTCAAATAGCTATTCATTTTCGGTCACAGCTAATTCATATAGCATCAAACGGGCGTGCGGTATCCTCTCTCTTTCCTTATCTAAGCGTTCTACAGCTGATCAGTATGTTAAACAGTGGATCATGGCCGACTCTACACTAGGCCGGAGCCTTAGATGTGGCAACGTGGCTTAGCTGTCAAATAGTGGCCCTATAGTTTCAGAATAATTATTACATTTTATATGTATTAGTGTTCATCTCGGTTAATAAATTAAGAAAAATACGTTTTAGAACTACTACTACTAATACCACTTACATCTGATGTCTGGTTCATCACAGTCAGACACTACAAAATAAAAATAAACGCAACCTGTTTCCTGCTGCCACTTCCACTTAAATGAACACTCAATTTACTTTGTAAATTGTCACTTGAGCTAGAAAAATTCACTATTAGGTCACTGTGAAGCCATTCTTGCTGGTCTTGATTCCCTTTCACTATCAAATCTTTTCGTAGGTATGCCCAGATGCATGCCCTCGTTGGCATGCCCAGATGAGTTCTATTAACTGTCTTTTTCTGTGATATTTGGGATGTCCAGAAAACATTGTAGGTACCACATTGTGGTTTAAAATAGGTCTTATCCTTTGAAATGTTTGTAAATTATTGTCTTTATTCTTATAAATATAACCAGCCCTTATGAGGAATACCTTTCACCCACTTCTGTTTATGTCCTTCATTGGAAGCACTAATTGCTAGTGCAACCTGGTACTACACACTTTGCAGGCATCTTTTTATCTTTATAGTTTCGTTTGTGCAGGTAAATAATTCGAAACACATTAAAAATCACCTTCCACTCTTCGTTGTTACCCTGGAAGGTTATGTTGGTATCTCCTTGTTTGGAAGCCCCAATTGCTATTGCAACCTGGTACTGCACACTTTGCAGGCATCTTTTTATCTTTATAGTTTCGTTTGTGCAGGTAAATAATTAGAAACACATTAAAAATCACCTTCCAATCTTATTTTTCACTCTGGAAGATTACACTAATGACTTAACAACAAATAAAAGCTCGGCCCCCGATTCTGTGTTGCCATATTTCAATGCTCCGGCCTAGTGAGTAAAGTCGGCCATGATTGACCAGATTGACCTTCTGTCGTCACTGACGTCCCGTCTCCCGTTGGCAGAAATAATACCCCCCCTTCTCGTCGGCCATCCCAATCGAAATATTCGAAATCGGCAGTGTTGCCAAAAAGCGTGTAATTACACCATTTGTGTGTATTTTGATTGCCTTGTGTGTATTTTTTGAACATTGCAAAAAGCGTGTATTTTGTGTGTAATTTTGTAATTTGGCATTTACTCAATAAAAGTGATGTTATTTTTTAGGTTCTCATAAAATAACCATTGTTTTCCGTTTTAAATGATTTATAATAGATAATGCATGTTGATTTTCTTGTGATTTGAGTTAGAATATAAATATATTTTTCCACGTCCAGAACGTTTTTTTTTTTATTTTAACTACTTGTGATGTAGGACGTCCCGATTACGACAATTGGCGGCGGATACAAGTCTTAACACAGAACGTGATAAAGTCATCCTCTGACTAGGTAGTACTAGTCACATTTGATTGACCAAGTGTCCAGGAGTCCAAGTGGTTCAGTTTTGGTATGGTTTTTACTTTGACTTGAGTCTAGTTTTGAGTATTGACCCATTTCCAACATTACATGCCAAAAATAAGGTCTCCTTTTGTCTTATTTCAATGAAAATATCAAAGTGTGTAAAAATCGTGTATTTTTGAAATCATGTGTAAGCATACGTTATTTTAACCATGATTTTGCACACCACTCACCCTGTAAGTACCCGCCTATGTTTACGAGGGTTTGGCCATGTGTTTGTTATTGTGGCACTTAACAAAAGATAACAGGGAGTTTATAGAAGGTCTTGATTTAAGAGCCCTATGTCTGTTGCCTGTGAGAAAAATATGAAAGAAAAGTAAACACAGTGTCCGTCCAATCCTCGTGACGCGTGGTTCAGTGAGTTTTACTTGTGGTTGCAATTTGGTGAGTTGTTCACTGAGTATATTTCTGCATTTGTCCGTATATCATTGCATGCATGTTTTAACCTTTGCTTTGAAGCTGTAACTGATTGAAATACTGAGATAAAAGGTAGCTAACATAGAATCTCTGCGGAGGACCCCCTAATGGGATCTGGGGAACTGTCTCAACTCCCTAATGGGACCTGGGATAAAGTTGAAACAGTTAGGTATGATTGTGAGATTACTGGGAGCAGGGTACCTCACCCTCTCCGAAGTAATCAGTGTCAGTAGCGTACCTGTCTTAACTCCAGCCCACTATTTTAATTGACTTGGAGGACCCCCTAATGGGATCTGGGGTACTGTTTAAGTCCCTAATATGACCTGGGACTTAGTAACAGTTAGGTATGATCATGGGATTGCTGGGGAGCACGATGAAACACACCTCATCGTCTCTGCAGTAATCATTGGCATTAGCGTACCTGTCTGGCTCCAGCTCAATTAATGAATTAAGGACCCCCTAATGGGACCTGGGGAACTGTCTCAACTCCCTAATGGGACCTGGGATAAAGTTGAAACAGTTGGGTACAATCAGGCGATTCCTGAGGAGCACGGTGAAGGTGGTTAGTAATATAAACACCTCATTATGTCCGCAGTAATCACTAGCTGGCGTACTTGTCCGGCCTGGGAACAAGATATATTAGACAATTCGTGAGGGTAGGATGCTGTCCGCCCATTGCACTCATGGATTCATATCTTGGAGGTCTTCCATGCGGTAGGAAGCTACCGTTCTCCTTGATATGGGAGGTGGATCGCACTAATTCTACCTGTGTCAGTTGTAGGGCATGTTCTCAGGTCAAAGTCTTCACTTATTTATAGAGGTGCGTACCTAGATAGATCTATCGCTAAGCAGATATGAGTTGCGAGTCACATTCGTAGGTAAGGCGCCGTAAATCGATGTGGCGGGTGTGGTCAGTTGTGAAGCCAAGACACACTTTTTGCCGTCCGTGTGGCACCTTTGGGTTTGCGCTCTCCTCTGGTGTGCACATATAACGGACGAGTACCAAAGTGGCGGTACTGAGGGATTGCGCCTTATATCTTAGAAAATACTGAGATCATCCTCAGACTATGTTCGAAGCCTTGGATGTAGTTCGAAAGCATCCTGGGCCTCTCAACATTGATTGGGAGATAATATCAGTATCAGAGCAGACTAACATAACAGTAATTTTGTGCATGTAATGTAGCGGTTGAATGTGGAAGTTACTCATGAGCGTTTTCAAAATACAGGCCCGTCTCTGACTGTTTCCGTCACCTCTTGTCCAGCAGATCTTCCCTGTCGTCTTTTCACCAAGTAAGTGGTCTCCTCAATTCCTGACTATTCGAGTGTATCAGAGTTCTTTTCGTATCACCCTTGTAAAACAAATTTTATGGTACAGGGTGTTACGTTGGAATTTTATTGTATCTTTTAAATATTCTATTCTATTCTATTATTTTTACATACGTCATTCTACGTTTCTACATATCAGAAGTGGGATCTGAAACTTGTGTGTCCTTCTCCCCTACTTTGAGATCTGAGCTTATGTGTCCTTCCCCCTTACTTCGATATCTGACATCCATCTGTCCTACCACATATTCTGAGATCTGAGCTTATGCGTCCTTCCCCCTTACTTCGATATCTGACATCTATGTGTCCTGCCACATATTCTAAGATCTGAGCTTGTGTGTCCTTTCCCCCCTATTTCGAGACCTGACACCTGTGTGAGCTGCTACATATTTTGAGATGTGACACCTGTGTGTCCTGTCACATATTTTGAGACCCAACACCTTTGTGTCTTGTTGCATATTCCGAGAATTATTTTCATTTTTCTCTGACAGCGGTGGTAGAGGTTTCATCGAAAATGTCTCATCAACCTGGACGTTATGTTTTAAAGGTTCCTGATTCTTTGAACTCCTCAGATGATGCGATTCTCTCTCTCTCTCACGACCTCCCATAATGAAGGCCACACCTTCAATAAACTAGCTTCGGTTATGGAAAATTTTAGTAAAGTTGCGACAAAGCTATCTATAGCGCAAAAGGGTGACGCCGTCCCTGGTTTTAACCCAGACGATTGAGGGCAGTCGTCTCGTTGTTTGTGAAGTGGTATCATAAAATTGACGAATTACGTGACATCTTCGGTTGGCCTGAAGATGCCACGATACACTTCGCCTTTTCTAAATTAGAAGGGATAGCAGCCATTTAGTAAAAAGGGGTGCCGACGTTTAGGTTTACATCGAAAGAATGGAAAGTCAACATCCTCAATATCTATAAGAGAGAATGTTATTATTAAATTCCTCAGGTATTGGAAATGAGTACAAAAGCAGGTGATTATAGTACAGCTACATCAGTGTGCTGATAACTGTCGATGGTATTTAAAACATCGAAAACAGAAAACCATTTGCCGGGTAAATGAAAGCGCAAGATGCAATTTGCGTTAAGGATGCAGGTAGAGTTCTTGGTAAATCTCGAAGAGTGGAAACAGATGTGCGTAAAACCATGCTGTTTCAACTGCGAAGTAGGGTCGCCGCATGTGATTCAGTGTGGTCTATAAACATCGTTTACACACTTATGAATTTCAGGTCAAAATGTGTCAGCTTAGGGCATGACCTGGCGCCGGTTATATTTTATGAGTCTGTCTGGAAAAATTCGTTACACATTAACACCTTGTTTGGATTGAGACAGGGCCTACAGGACTATCACTTTAAATGAAGTGAAAAGGGTTGGATATTGCTTATGGCTCTTCAGAGGTGGCCACTCTGAGGGGGTATAATAATACTCTGACAAAGTCGTTGGGGTCTTGTCCATTCAACATTGTTGTTGATGGTGTAAGAGCAGGTGCAAATTTGATGCACTTATGCTCACGATCTATGTTCGCAATATGCTCTTATTTATTGGACAATCTCTAATCGAACAGTCCTGTGCCTTGACTGTGGAGATCAAGTCATCGTTGGTTGTCAGCTGGGTTCCTGGTATCTTAGTGTCGTTGTTCTCGAGTAATGGTTTCAAATCGTATGTTAGATTGGTAAACCAGTAGCTAAACAACATCAAGTGAGGCACACGAGATCTGTATGAAGTGTGTCTTTTGAATCATAAGTTGCTGGAAATATTTAGGATCGAAGGTATCTCCTTCAATCTCAGGAAGTGTGCTTTTCTGATGAGGTCAGTCACATTTCAAATCTAGCAAGGGAGACTAAAACCAGGTGAGGAGAAGATCAAAGCAGTGACGAAATCTCGTCTGCCAAGTGTGGTTCAACAGGCTCGACAATTCTTAGGTTTGACTGGTTATTTTCGGCACTTTGTGAAGGATTATGCATTAATAGCTAAACCTCTCACGAATCTTCTCAAAAAGAGTGTGTCTTGGAGATGGACAGAGAAAGAGGAAGAGTCGTTCAAGAAGTTGCAGGACAACTTAGTCAGTCGACCGGTTTTGGGGTTGTACAGTCTGACTGCAGTGACTAAAGTACACACTGATGCAAGTATGCTGGGATTTTAGGTGGCATACTATCACAAGTTCAACTCGATGAACGGTTACATCCAGTGGCGTACTTTAGCAGACAAACTACTGAGGGTGAGCAAAAATATCACTCTTATGAGTTAGAAACTCTGGCGGTGGTCGAGAGTTTGAAAAAAACTTCCGGGTATATTTGATAGGTATGAACTTTACCGTGGTAACTGATTGTAATGCCTTGACAGCTACCAGTGTAAAGAAGCAGATAATACCTAGAATTGCGAGGTAGTGGTTACAGCTTCAAGTGTTTACTTTTGAAGTGAGGTATAGACCTGGAGCTTGAATGGCACTTGTAGATTGCCTGAGCAGGAATCCAGTCGATGGTGCTGACGAGTCTGCAGAACCAGAGACTGCGTTTAGGATTGAGCAAGTCGATTGGGTGTTATCTGGTCAAGTTACTTATGTAAAGATCAGAAAAGTTCATGAGATCTTGTTCCGAGGATCATCGAAAGACGAGGAAAAGCAAGGTTATAATAACTGTGCTCTGAGGGATGGTCGAGTCTATCGAATCTTGGTTCGCGAATACAGTGGGTGGTACCACACGTAACGAGTCATCAAGTTGCGAAGGCTGCACATGATGACTTTGGGTCACTTCGCAGTGCATAAACACTGCGTTAACTGGCCGGACATTATTGGTATCCTGGGGTGGTAAGCTATCACCTAGGATTATTTCTGAAGGGCAAGAAAGGAAATGCAAATGTATTGGTAGTGATTGATGGTTTCACGAGATTTGTTGCATCAAAGGCCGTGAAATCAACAAAAACTAGGTTCGTGGTAGATCACTTAAAATTATTGTCAGCAATGTTTGGAGTATGTAGAGGGTATGGCCCTCGAAGAGGAATTGACATCACTAAATGACGAAGTTGGTCAAATTCTCATACTCTTCGAAAACCTAGTTACTGCAAGAGAGCAAGCAGCTAGGAAAATAGAGGCAGCGCAACAAAATCAGAAACGCGGTTTCGACAGAAAGCGTAAGGCCCCGCGAAAATATAGACCAGGCGATTTAGTCCTTGTTGAAAACCAACATCCAGCTACGGGGGCGAGTCGAAAGTTGCAAAACCCTTATAGTGGTCCGCTGGTGGTAAAGGTGGCTTTACCAAATGATCGTTATATTGTTACGGGTATGACGGGATCGTACCGAGCCGAAAAGAGGACGAATTATGAAAGGACTGTCGTGGTAGACAGGATGAGACCTTGGTGCACAGCAAGAGGTATTTCTGACGATTCAGGTAGTGACAGTGGTGACGATGGAGTTCCTCTTTCGGAGTCGCGGGATAGCGACTAACCACCTCGGGGCGAGGTGAATGTCGGATGGCCGAATGTAAGCATACGTTATTTTAACCATGATTTTGCACACCACTCACCCTGTAAGTACCCGCCTATGTTTACGAGGGTTTGGCCATGTGTTTGTTATTGTGGCACTTAACAAAAGATAACAGGGAGTTTATAGAAGGTCTTGATTTAAGAGCCCTATGTCTGTTGCCTGTGAGAAAAATATGAAAGAAAAGTAAACACAGTGTCCGTCCAATCCTCGTGACGCGTGGTTCAGTGAGTTTTACTTGTGGTTGCAATTTGGTGAGTTGTTCACTGAGTATATTTCTGCATTTGTCCGTATATCATTGCATGCATGTTTTAACCTTTGCTTTGAAGCTGTAACTGATTGAAATACTGAGATAAAAGGTAGCTAACATAGAATCTCTGCGGAGGACCCCCTAATGGGATCTGGGGAACTGTCTCAACTCCCTAATGGGACCTGGGATAAAGTTGAAACAGTTAGGTATGATTGTGAGATTACTGGGAGCAGGGTACCTCACCCTCTCCGAAGTAATCAGTGTCAGTAGCGTACCTGTCTTAACTCCAGCCCACTATTTTAATTGACTTGGAGGACCCCCTAATGGGATCTGGGGTACTGTTTAAGTCCCTAATATGACCTGGGACTTAGTAACAGTTAGGTATGATCATGGGATTGCTGGGGAGCACGATGAAACACACCTCATCGTCTCTGCAGTAATCATTGGCATTAGCGTACCTGTCTGGCTCCAGCTCAATTAATGAATTAAGGACCCCCTAATGGGACCTGGGGAACTGTCTCAACTCCCTAATGGGACCTGGGATAAAGTTGAAACAGTTGGGTACAATCAGGCGATTCCTGAGGAGCACGGTGAAGGTGGTTAGTAATATAAACACCTCATTATGTCCGCAGTAATCACTAGCTGGCGTACTTGTCCGGCCTGGGAACAAGATATATTAGACAATTCGTGAGGGTAGGATGCTGTCCGCCCATTGCACTCATGGATTCATATCTTGGAGGTCTTCCATGCGGTAGGAAGCTACCGTTCTCCTTGATATGGGAGGTGGATCGCACTAATTCTACCTGTGTCAGTTGTAGGGCATGTTCTCAGGTCAAAGTCTTCACTTATTTATAGAGGTGCGTACCTAGATAGATCTATCGCTAAGCAGATATGAGTTGCGAGTCACATTCGTAGGTAAGGCGCCGTAAATCGATGTGGCGGGTGTGGTCAGTTGTGAAGCCAAGACACACTTTTTGCCGTCCGTGTGGCACCTTTGGGTTTGCGCTCTCCTCTGGTGTGCACATATAACGGACGAGTACCAAAGTGGCGGTACTGAGGGATTGCGCCTTATATCTTAGAAAATACTGAGATCATCCTCAGACTATGTTCGAAGCCTTGGATGTAGTTCGAAAGCATCCTGGGCCTCTCAACATTGATTGGGAGATAATATCAGTATCAGAGCAGACTAACATAACAGTAATTTTGTGCATGTAATGTAGCGGTTGAATGTGGAAGTTACTCATGAGCGTTTTCAAAATACAGGCCCGTCTCTGACTGTTTCCGTCACCTCTTGTCCAGCAGATCTTCCCTGTCGTCTTTTCACCAAGTAAGTGGTCTCCTCAATTCCTGACTATTCGAGTGTATCAGAGTTCTTTTCGTATCACCCTTGTAAAACAAATTTTATGGTACAGGGTGTTACGTTGGAATTTTATTGTATCTTTTAAATATTCTATTCTATTCTATTATTTTTACATACGTCATTCTACGTTTCTACACATGTGAAGCTAAAAGCGTGTAATTTGAACAGTTCACCGTGTAATTTCACAAATTAAGATTGGCAACACTGGAAATCGGACATAAGTAACATAACCTAACTTCTTTTATCCTTGTTGAGGCTTTGTCTTATTATATTTTAGATTTTTTACTATTTTTAGATTTTTTGAATATTGTTTGTGAAGAAGACCTCTTATGGGTTTTCTGGAGCAATCATCGAGCAAATTGGGACTGAGATATAAGGATAAATATATCACAAAAAATCAGAGTGAAAGTTGAGTCTCCAGACTCGGAAGATTTATTACTTTGAGGACCTAGTTATCTAGAAAAAAATCTAGAATGTATTTGCATTTTTATAACACTATCCACACAACCTATTTTGTGCATAACCTGATCCTAGTGTCAGAAGACACATATTGTAGGCACTAATACTAGGATACTGTGTACTCTACTGTTTGCTGTAAAATAGAATTCACATTGTATCTAACCACCAACCGACTTTTAATCCTACGCCTACGATATATAGGTGCCGATTTTTTGCGAAGATTTCTGAAGTAAAAGACCACTTCCCTATACCTACTTGATGGAAATGGACTGAGTGAACCCTAGGCATTTTGGAAGAATACAAATTTACATCATTTTGTTTATGGATATTTTTTAAACAAGGCTTGAAAGTTTTTGCTAACTACAGTAAGACTTCAGTCAACAGATCACAATGGAAGATGAAATGGCAGCTATCGTTCAGAACATGAAAATCGAAGTTGAAGAAGTCAAAGTGGAAATGGAAGAAGTCAATATTGAATCATTTGGAATTGTGCCAGTCAGTTGGGGGCCTGTAGTTGAAGGTGATCATGATGAAAGAACAGACAGAATAATAGATTTACCAAGGTAATACTTTTTATCAGCTTTGGGTTGAGTTTGTCATACTAGAGTTTTAATAATGTTATATTGTGATACAAAGATGATAAACAGGAAGTTATGTAGTTCTTTATTTCTTTTTTCTATGGCTAGAAACATTTTCCATCAACCCTGACTGATACTTAAATCCATTAGAATACAGTGAGACTCACTAATAAATAATAAACGAATATAAGACCATTGTATAGTACTTAGTAAAAAATGCTTTCATGATTTGTTTCAGGATAAAAGAGGAACACAATTATGTCAAAACTAGGAGCAACATGGAAGTTCCTGAGATGCTAGGAGAAAAAATAAAAGTAGAAGAGAATTGGGAGGACTACAAACCATTTGAATCTCTGTACTTCACTGAAGAGGATACCATTAAACCTGAGAAAAATGATGATTTAATTGATGGGAATACAAACACAACTTTGAATAGGTAATTATACTTTAATATTAGTTCAATTTTTGGAAATTATTGATACTTCTAAGAAGACACTTAAAATGTAAACAGATATGTGATTATTCTTTATTTCTTCAATATCTTATGACTTCTGTGCATTAGCACAATTAGCCAGCACATTACGGGGCTGCAACAGAATCTGGCTCTTGGCCATGTTACAGTCCAAACGTTAACAAAAAAAAGCATCACTTTGCTTCTTCTTAACCAAAACTTGAAAATTTCATAATAATTACATATAAAGATAAATACAGCGTATTACACTGTATCGACGATTTAAGAATATATACCAAATCTCATGAGTAACAAGGGTTGGAAATACAAAAATGCAACTGTTATATTGGCCCTAACATAAAGACCACTCGGCTGGCTGAATGCCGCCACAAGACTCAAATGTGATTATTCATATACCAACTAATGTTATATTGTTTTGTGTCCATGTTTGACATTATGTGACTTTAAAAAGAAATTATAGCCTGATTATAGACCTTGTAATTGAATTGTGACAAGCTGTGATTTCATTGTTTATATTGCTGATTTAATTTTGTGTTTGCAAAATATGCAAAATTACCTGCAGAATTTGGTACCTACTTACAACTTTATATGCTTGATGAGAAAATGGTAATATTAGTTGGATAAAAAGGCTTCAACACCTAATAATAGTTTACCAGCTTTTTTAGCTCAATAATAAATTTAGTTATTGTATTTTACAACTATTTGGTACTATGAATTTAAGCATGCTAAAGATTTATCACATGAAATTCGATGTTGCTGTTTACTGCACCTTAATATGAACATCACTACACACTTAATATTTGTATTTGAAAGCTTCATGCAAAATAATGATTTCTGATCTATTTCAGTTGTCCACAACAGGAAATTCAGAGGAAAAATCTTGAAGTGTGTAAGAAATCAAGAGATAAGCTGTACAGTTGTTATAACTGTAATTACACTACATTCTATAAGTACCACCTAATTAAGCATATGAAACTGCACTGTAACACGAAACTTGCCAGTAAGACAAAATTAGATAATCATGCAGTTAGGACACATCCTGATTTTATAGAATCAATTTCTAGTAAAATACAGGAATGTTCACAGTGTACTTTTGCAACTGCCCGGAAGTCCACTTTGGATAAACATATGTTGAAACACTCTGAGACAAAAGATGAGCCCAAAATGTGTATGGACTGTGATAGGGTATTTAAAAACGAGCGATGGCTTGTAGATCATAGAATCAAGGAACATTCTGATTCCATTCAAGTATTCAAATGCATTCATTGCACATACAAAACTACCTTGAAATCTAGTTTTGATAGACATATGTTGAAACATCTGGGGACAACAGATGACCATATGGCGGCATCTGATTTGTATGATTGTAAACACTGTACATATAAAACTTCTTTGAAGACCAATTTCAAAAGACATATGCTAAAACATTCCAAAAGAGCAAATAGATATAGGAGTGTATGTGTTCACTGTGGTTTGACACTAATAAGTTCGAGATATCTAGATGAGCATATGGTCAGAAAACATCCTGATTCCATCACATCAATTACCAGAAAAATATACGAATGTAAATATTGCTCATTTAAAACTACGTTCAATGGATGTCTTTCTAATCATATAATAAAACATCCAGAGACAGTGGATAGCTGGAAGCTCCACAATTGTATCCATTGCGGTGCTAGTTTCAAAAGTAAGAAAAATATAAATGAACATATGGTCAAGAGGCATCCTGATTTTATTGCTTCTGTATCAAGTAAGATACATGCATGTAAATACTGTACATATAAATCTACGGTAAGTTATCGTTTTGACAAACATATGTTGAAACACTCAGGGGCAACAGTTACACATAAATACAGAAAGTGTACTCAATGCGGTGCAGCATTTAAAAGTAAAACAGGCCTTGATGATCACACCATTAGGAAACATCCTGATCTCATTGGATCTATATCCTGTAAAATCCATGCATGTATACTTTGTCCATACAAAACTACTTTGAAGTCTAGTTTAACAAGACATACAAGGCAACATTATCCAGAGACACAACAGAATTTTAAGCTTAGTTCTTGTAGTCACTGTACAGCAACATTTACAAGCAAGCAAGGTCTAGATGAACACACACTTAGGAAGCATCCTCATGTCACTTCAACTGTAACTAGTAAAATACACAAATGTACGCTTTGTCCATATAAAACTACTATCAAGACAAGTATTGATAGACACATATCGAAACACCCTCAAATAAAGTTAATAACAAAAAAGCATAAACTAAATAGGTGCAATCAATGTGATGCTGTGTACAAAAGGGGAGAAAACCTTGACAACTATATAATCAGGAAACATCCTGATTTAATTGCATCTATATCACGTAAAATACATGCATGTAAATACTGTACATATATAAAACTATGATAAGTTATCATATTACCAAACATGAACGCAATCATATGTTGAATCACTAAAGTGTACTTAATGTGGTAAGGCATTTAAAAGTACAACAGGCCTTGATGAACATACCATTAGGAAACATCCCGATTTCATTGGATTTATAACCTGTAAGATCCATGTATGTACAGTTTGTTCAAATAAAACTACCTTCAAGGCTAGTTTAACAAGACATATGTTGCGACATCATCAAGAGACACAAGAGAGTCCTAAGCCTCTTCGTTCCTGTAGTCAATGCAATGCAACATTCAAAAGCAAGCAAGGTCTAGACAAACACACTTATGACGCATCCTCAGTTCACTCAAATGCAGCTAGTAAAATAGACAAATGTACACAGTGTCCATATAAAATTGTCATAAGGAAAATATTGATGGACACAAATAGAAACAGTCTCCAATAATAAATAAGCATAAACTAAATTGATGTAGTCACTGCAGTGCTACGTTCAAAAGGAAATAAAACCTTGACAACCATATGTTCAGGAAACATCCTGATTTAGTTGAATCAATTTCTAGAAAAGCGTACAAATCGTCCCCAATCTCACGTACAGACGTAACTAGCATCCAATAAATTTTCCAAGAGAGAAGAAACTAAGGCAATGACTGCATTAACGTTGTCGTGGATTTTCAGATATGTGAAATACAAATACTACCACTGCTTAGATACTGCAAGTGATACAGTTATGATACTTCGTGAGAAAAAAGCTGTACCTATGGGACTCCTTCCAGTGACATATCTCATTTTTTCATTTTTTGTCAGTTACGTCTTTTCGTGAGATAGGGGACGAAATGTACCGTTAATCATATAACTTCGTGCAACAAATATTCTTAGGTAAATCGGCTAAGAGAAATTGCACGAAATTGAATCGGTGAGTCCAAGAACAGTACACCCGTAAACATGTTAATCAATGGTACAAGTCCAAAACATAGTTTTGAGTAAATGAAAAAACATATTAACTCCAAAACGAGTAAAGTTGCTGTATTCGCCATCATATAAAAGTTGTTGTAATTCCTTAGACCAATGAGAATCCAACATAATAGATCCAAAAGTCTCACCCTCCTCCAAGCTATTAAAAAAGATTTGATACCCTTGTACTGTTCTTGTACTCAGTCTTCCTTTTACAGGCTTTTTGGTATTTTTTAGTTTTAGCGTATGATAAGATTATGCCAACGTCAATAGAAGGTGCGAAGTATGTAAAAATTGTTTGATTATCATTAACGATATCCCGAACCGTGGGGCTGACAGCTAACAATGAGTTGACCCATGACGTTAAAATCAGTACATGTCCTGGGACTTGTAATGTTTTTCATCCGCAACGCCGTAAACAGATGGTGCGTATAATGGAGATATTCTTATACTTTGTAATCTTTTTAAGCGCAACCGATGGATCTTCGTATTTTAAACGTTTTGGCCATCTTAAGTCAAAACGCCATTTTTTGGACTTGTACCTAATTCACTTATTCTGACATACAATAAATTGTACGATACCTAATTTAGTTATTTTAATTTTACTTATATCTTGACCTCTGTAAATACTAGCTAATAAAGTATTATTATTTCGTATGTCTTTGTTTATTCATATTCAGCGTTAGCAAGTGGTTAACGTAGTAATTAATATATTTCGTCGCCAAATTAGCACTATCGACGTTTTACTTCGTCTGCTGTATCAATTTATATATCAGAATTTATCATTTAACAGATGTTTTCATGTTTTGTTATCGTAACTCGCATAGTTTGGGAAGCAATCTATTTCGCGCTAGAGCAGGGAGTGTACAGAGCGTGTCTACCTAGTATCTACTGCAGGCATGGCCGACTTTAGTGTAGAGTCGGCCATGACTGCGGGAGATATGTATATTATACTCGTTTCCACAGGCTTTCAAAATGTTTTGAGTTTTGAAATATATCGTGGAAACGTCAAATTTGGATACGTTGATATGTTGTTGAAACGTTTCTTGTTCAAGGTCGCTTGAGTCGATTTGCTAACTTTTGGGATCGTTCAGAGATCGAAATTTCGTAAGTCAAAATAAATTTAAGATAAGCAATAAAATGGGCTAGACAACTAGAAAATTAGATGTGAATTATAATTGTCGAGAGTGTCAGTTGAAAACGTTTTGAATGCGTTTCGACACCTATCGTGGAAATACCGACAATCCAAAATCGCAAAAAGTTTTGAAAGCTCGTGGAAACGTAGTGATAGTACTATTACTTGCCAACGAACTAAATGACTAAAGCCATCAAAAATGAATCTTCATAGGTACCTACCTAAGAGTTAGTATTCAACACACTAGAATACCATCATATAAGAGTGCGATAAAAGTTCTCTACGGTAAAGCTTTCTGTTGGTTATTTAATTTGCATTCCATCAGTTACATTGAAAATCGTGCATAATATTTTTAGTAAATTACAGCACACTTAGGGAAATGTTCAGACGCGTGGCAACCTCGTATTATGTTTGTTCCACGCAACGAATTCGAACTTATTCGAATTCGTTGGTTCCACGTTCTATACTGCCATGGCCACTCTACACTAGGCCGGAGCCTTAGATGTGGCAACGTGACTTAGCTGTCAAATAGTGGCCCTATAGTTTCAGAATAATTATTACATTTTATATGTATTAGAGTTCATCTCGGTTAATAAATTAAGAAAAATACTTTTTAGAACTACTACTACTAATATCACTTACATCTGATGTCTGTTTCATCACAGTCAGACACTACAAAATAAAAATAAACGCCGCCACTTCCATTTCCACTTAAATGAACACTCAATTTACTTTGTAAATTATCACTTGAGCTAGAAAAATTCACTATTAGGTCACTGTGAAGCCATTCTTGCTGGTCTTGATTTCCCTTTCACTATCACATGCTTTCGTAGGCGGTATGCCCCAGGCCATGCCCAGATGAGTTCTGTATTTTTCTGTGATATTTGGGAGGTCCAGAAAACATTATAGGTACCACATTGTGCTTTAAAATAGGTCTTGTCCTTTGAAATGTTTGTCAATTATTGTCTTTATCCTTATAAATATAATCAGCCCTTCCGTGAAATACCTTTCACCCCTTTATTGGAAGCACATTTGCTAGTGCAACCTGGTACTACACACTTTGCAGGCATCTTTTTATCTTTATAGTTTCATTTGTGCAGGTAAATCGGTAGAAACCCATTAAAAATCACGTTCCACTCTTCGTTGTTACTCTGGAAGGTTATGTTGGTAAGTCCTTGTTTGCAAGCCCCAATTGCTATTGCAACCTGGTACTACACACTTTGCAGGCATCTTTTTATCTTTATAGTTTCATTTGTGCAGGTAAATCAGTAGAAACCCATTAAAAATCACCTTCCACTCTTCGTTGTTACTCTGGAAAGTTATGTTGGTATGTCTTTGTTTGGAAGCCCCAATTGCACTTTGCAGGCATCTTTTTATCTTTATTGTTTAGTTTGTTCAGGTAAATAATTAGAAATACATTAAGAATCACCTTCCAACCATATTTTTTGCTCTGAAAGAATACACTAATGACAACAACAAATAAAAGCTCGGCCCGCGAACAGTGTTGCCATATTTCAATGCTCCGGCCTAGTAAGTAAAGGCGGCCATGCTCTGAGGTACCATCACAAAACAGGTCAAGTAACATAACCTCTTTTATCCTTGTTGAGTTGAGGCTTTGTGTTATTATATTTTAGAACTTTATTAGATTTTTTTGAATACTGTTTGTGAAGAAGACCTCTTATGTGTGCTCTTACGGGTTTACTGAAGCAATCATCGAGCGCAAATTGGGACTGAAATATAAGGATAAATATATCACAGAAAATCAGAGTGAAAGTTGAGTTTCCAGACTCTGAAGATTTATTACTTTGAGGACCTAGTTATCTAGAAAACAAAATCTAGAATGTATTTGCATTTTGATAACACTATCCACACAACCTATTTTGTGCATAACCTGATGCTAGTGTCAGAAGACACAATATAGGCACTAATACTATGATACTGTTTACTCTACTGATTGCTGTAAAATAGAATTCACAATAGATCTAACCACCAAACGACTTCTAATCCTACGCCTACGATATATAGGTGCCGATTTTTTGCGAAGATTTATGAAGTAGAAGGCCACTTGCTATACCTATTTAATGAAATGGCTAGGCATTTTTTATCCTTGTTTTTGTGTTGTTGAGGTTGAGGGTTTGTGTTATTATATTTTAGAACTTATATTTTTGAATACTGTTTGTGAGGAAGACCTCTTATGGGTTTTCTGAAGCAATCATCGAGCAAATTGGGACTGAATTATAAGGATAAATATATCACAGAAAATCAGAGTGAAAGTTGTTTCCAGACTTGGAAGATTCATTACTTTGAGGACCTAGTTATCTAGAAAAAAAATCTAGAAGGTATTTGCATTTTTATAACACTCTCAGAGTCATAACTGCAGAACACTATACACACAACCCTGACACAACCTATTTTGTGCATAACCTGATGCTAGTGTCAGAAGACATATTGTAGGCACTAATACTAGGATACTGTGTACTCTACTGTTTGCTGTAAAATAGAATTCACATTGTATCTAACCACCAACCGACTTTTAATCCTACGCCTACGATATATAGATGCCGATTTTTTACGAAGATTTATGAAGTAAAAGGCCACTTGCCTATACCTACTTGATGAAATGGCTGGGAAATGGACTGAGTGAACCCTAGGCATTTTGGAGGAATACAAATTTATATCATTTTGTTTATGGATATTTTTTAAACAAGGCTTAAAAGTTTTGCTAGCTACAGTAAGACTTCAGTCAATAGATCACAATGGAAGATGAAATGGCAACTATCATTCAGAACATGAAAATCGAAGTAGAAGAAGTCAAAGTGGAAATGGCAGAAGTCAATATTGAGTCATTTGGAATTGTGCCAATCAGTTGGGGGCCTGTAGTTGAAGGTGATCATGATGAAAGAACAGACAGAATAATAGATTTACCAAGGTAATACTTTTAGATTAGCTTTGGGTTGAGTTTGTCATACTTACTAGAGTTGTAATAATGTTGTATTGTGATACACAGATGATAAACAAGACGTTATCTAGTTTCCTTATTTCTTTTTTCTATAGTTAGAAACATTTTCCATCAACCCTTACTGATACTTAAAACCATTAGAATACAGTGAGAATCACTAATAAATAATAAATGAATATAAGACCATTGTATATAGTACTTAGTAAAAAATGCCTTCATGATTTGTTTCAGTATAAAAGAGGAACACAATTATGTCAAAAGAAGGAGCAACATGGAAGATCCTGAGATGCAAAGCGAAAAAATAAAAGTAGAAGAGAATTGGGAGGACTACAAACTATTTGAATCTCTGTACTTCACTGAGGAGGATACCATTAAACCTGAGAAAAATGATGATTTAATTGAAGGGGATACAAAAATAACTTTAAATGGGTAATTATACTTTAATATTAGTTCAATTTTGGGAATTATTGGTACTTCTAAGAAGACATTTAAAATGTAAACAGATATGTGATTATCCTTTCTTTCTTCAAATCGTTATGGCTTCTGCGCTTTAGCACAATTAACCAGCACATTACGGGGACTGCAACAGTCTGGCTCTTGGCCATAATACAGTCCAAAGGTTAACAAAAAAAAGAATCACTTTGCTTCTTCTTAATCAAAACTTGAAAATATCATAATAATTACATATAAAGATAAATACAGCGTATTATACTGTATCGACGATTTAATAATATATACCAAATCTCACGAGTAACAAGGGTTGGAAATACTGAAATGCAACTGTTATAATGGCCCTAACGTAAAGACCACTCGGCTGGCTGAATGCCGCCACGAGACTCAAATGTGATTATTCATATACCAAACAATGTTATATTGTTTTGTGTCCATGGATGACATTTCATGACTTTAAAAAGAAATTATAGCCTGATTACAGACCTTGTTATTGAATTGTGACGAGCTGTTATTTCATTGTTTATATTGCTGATTTAATTTTGTGTTTGCAAAATATGCAAAATTACCTGCAGAATTTGGTACTTACAACTTTATATGCTTGATGAGAAAATGGAAATATTAGATGGATAAAAAGGCTTCAACACCTAATAATAGAGTTTACTAGTTTTTTTAGCTCATTAATAAATTTAGTTATTGTATGTTATAACTATTTGGTACTATGAATTTAAGCATGCTAAAGATTTATCGCATAAAATTCTATGTTGCTGTTTACTAGTTCACTGCACCTTAATATGAACATCATTACACACTTAATATTTGTATTTGAAAGCATAATCCAATAAAATCATGATTTTTGATCTATTTCAGTGGTCCACAACAGGAAACTCAGAGGCAAAATCTTGAAGTGTGTAAGACATCAAGAGATGAGCTATACAGTTGTTATAACTGTAATTACACTACATTCTACAAATACCATCTAATTAAGCATATGAAACTGCACTGTAACACGAAATTTGCCAGTAAAAAAAAATTAAATAATCATACAATTAGGAGACATCCTGATTTTATAGAATCAATTTCTAGTAAAATACAGGAATGTTCACAGTGTACTTTTGCAACTGCCCGGAAGTCCACTTTGGATAAACATATGTTGAAACACTCTGAGTCAAAAGATGAGCTCAAAATGTGTATAGACTGCCATATGGTATTTAAAAATGAGCGATGGCTTGTAAATCATAGAATCAAAAAACATTCTGATTCCATTCAAGTATTCAAATGCATTCATTGCACATACAAAACTACCTTGAAATCTAGTTTTGATAGACATATGTTGAAACATCTTGGGACAAAAGATGACCATATGGCTGCACCTATTTCACTTGATTGGTATGACTGTAAACAATGTACATATAAAACCTCTTTGAAGACCAGTTTCGAAAGACATATGTTAAAACATTCCAAAAGAGAAAAAAGATGTAGGAATGTATGCCTTCACTGTGGTTTGACACTAATGAGTTTGAGATATCGAGATGAGCATATGGTCAGAAAACATCCTGATTCCATCGCATCAATCACCAGAAAAATATACGAATGTAAACATTGCTCATATAAAACTTGCTTAAATGATCGTCTTTCTAAACATAATAAAATACAACATCCAGAGACAGTGGATAGCTCCAAGTTCCACAATTGTATCCATTGCGGTGCTAGTTTCAAAAGTAAGAGAAGTATAGATGAACATATGATCAGGAGGCATCCTGATTTCATTGCATCTGTATCAAGTAAGATACATGCATGTAAATACTGCACATATAAATCTACGGTAAGTCGTAATTTTGATAAACATATGTTGAAACACTCAGGAGCAACAGTTAGACATAAATACAGAAAGTGTACTCAATGCGGTGCAGCATTTAAAAGTAAAGCAGGCTTTGATGATCATACTATTAGGATGCATCCTCATGTCACTTCAACTGTAATTAGTACAATACACAAATGTACACTTTGTCCATATAAAACTACCAAGAAGTCTTATTTAACAGACCATATGTTACAACATTATCCAAAGCCCTGTAGTCACTGCAAAGCAACATTTAAAAGCAAACAAGCTCTAGATGAACACACACTTCGGAAGCATCCTCAGTTCACTTCAACTGTAACTAGTAAAATACACAAATGTACACTTTGTCCATACGAAACTTCCAAGAAGGATCAAATTGATAGACATATATCAAAACACTCTCAAATAGAGAATAACAAATAAGCGTAAACTAAATTGATGCAAACAATGCGATGATGTGTACATATGGAGAGAAATCCTTGACGACCATATTGTGCCAGTCCGGCGCTGGACGGCCGTGTATACTTACGTGAGGTCTAGAAAAGTTCCTTCTCGATTCGTGCTGTTATGATCGCGAGCTGCCGCGAACGTTCCAGAGATGGCGCGCCGCATAATGTAAGGCGCCATCCATGGCCGACTTTACTCACTAGGCCGGAGCATGAAATATGGCAACACTGGTATCGGGCCGAGCCTTTGTTAGTTGTGAAGTCATTAGTGTAATCTTCCAGAGTGAAAAATAAGATTGGAAGGTGATTTTTAATGTGTTTATAATTATTTACCTGCTCAAACGAAACTATAAAGATAAAAAGATGCCTGCAAAGTGTGTAGTACCAGGTTGCAATAGCAATTGGGGCTTCCAAACAAGGACATACCAACATAACCTTCCAGAGTAACAACGAAGAGTGGAAGGTGATTTTTAATGTGTTTCTAATTATTTACCTGCACAAACGAAACTATAAAGATAAAAATATGCCTGCAAAGTGTGTAGTACCAGGTTGCAATAGCAATTGGGGCTTCCAAACAAGGACATACCAACATAACCTTCCAGAGTAACAACGAAGAGTGGAAGGTGATTTTTAATGTGTTTCTAATTATTTACCGGCACAAACGAAACTATAAAGATAAAAAGATGCCTGCAAAGTGTGTAGTACCAGGTTGCAATAGCAATTGGGGCTTCCAAACAAGGACATACCAACATAACCTTCCAGAGTAACAACGAAGAGTGGAAGGTGATTTTTAATGTGTTTCTAATTACTTACCTGCACAAACGAAACTATAAAGATAAAAATATGCCTACAAAGTGTGTAGTACCAGGTTGCACTAGCAATTAGTGCTTCCAATGAAGGACATAAACAGAAGTGGGTGAAAGGTATTCCTCATACGGGCTGGTTATATTTATAAGAATAAAGACAATAATTTACAAACATTTCAAAGGATAAGACCTATTTTAAGCCACAATGTGGTACCTACAATGTTTTCTGGACCTCCCAAATATCACAGAAAAAGACAGTTAATAGAACTTATCTGGGCATGCCAACGAGGGCATGCATTTGGGCATACCTACGAAAAGATTTGATAGCGAAAGGGAATCAAGACCAGCAAGAATGGCTTCACAGTGACCTAATAGTGAATTTTTATAGCTCAAGTGACAATTTACAAAGTAAATTGAGTGTTCATTTAAGTAGAAGTGGCAGCAGGAAACAGGTTGCGTTTATTTTTATTTTGTAGTGTCTGACTGTGATGAACCAGACATCAGATGTAAGTGGTATTAGTAGTAGTAGTTCTAAAAAGTATTTTTCTTAACTTATTAACCGAGATGAACTCTAATACATATAAAATGTAATAATTATTCTGAAACTATAGGCCAACTATTTGACAGCTAAGCCACGTTGCCACATCTAAGGCTCCGGCCTAGTGTAGAGTCGGCCATGCGCCATCACATGAGAGACGGGACAGTCAGTGACAGTCAATGCAGTGCAGCAGTCAGTGTTAATACGCGTCGTTCCAGTGGCGCGCGCGAAATAAATGAACTGTGACATTAATTAGAAGGACCAATATAAATTAGTGTAGTGACTGTAGATAAATTACACTGTTAAGTATTAGGCTAGGCGCATAGGCGTGCTTAGGTGGCGGCTCGGGGTGCTTAGCCCCCCCCAAAAATCAAAAAATATTCGTTCTGTTAAGTTTATTGTATCTAGGGCGGAGACTTGAGCTCCCCCCCCCCCAGATCCAGGGACTTAAGACCCCCTAGATTCAGGGACTTAACTACGCCTATGGTTAGGCGTAGTGTACAAGTAGTGAAAATAAATAGTGAAATCCGTATCAAGTGTTTCCTTGCCCAATCGGACTAAAGACTTGTAACAATATAATCAGGAAACATCCTCATCTAGTTGACTCTGTATCACGGAAAATACATGCATGTAAATATTGTAAATACTGTACATATAAATCTACGATCAATTATCGTTTTACCGTACATATGTTGAAACACTCAAGAGACACAAGAGAGTCCTAAGTTTCTGAGTTCTTGTAGGCACTGCAAAGCAAAATTCAAAAGCAAGCAAGGTCTAGACAAACACACACACGCATCCTCAGTTCACTTCAACTGCAGCTAGTGAAATAGACAAATGTCCATATAAAAGTGCGATAAAGAAAAATTGGCTTTTTCTCTAAAAGTATGGAAATAAAGGTATATTATAAATTCTACCATCTGGACCGGACAAGCTCAAGTTAAAATTTACAAAGCAAATTGAGTGTTCATTTAAGTGGAAGTGGAAGTGGAAGTGTCAGCAGGAAACAGGTTGCTTTATTTTTATTTTGTAGTGTCTGACTATGATGAACCAGACATCATATGTAAGTGGTATTAGTAGTAGTAGTTGAGTGTTCATTAGCAATTGTGCTTCCAAACAGAAGTCGGTGAACGGTATTCCTCGTATGGGCTGGTTATATTTATGAGAATAAAGACAATCATTTACAAACATTTCAAAGGATAAGACCTATTTTAAACCACAATGTGGTACCTACAATGTTTTCTGGACCTCCCATATATCACAGAAAAAGACAGTTAATAGAACTCATCTGGGTATGCCAACGAGGGTATGCATCTGGGCATACCTACGAAAAGATTTGATAGTGACAGGGAATCAAGACCAGCAAGAATGGCTTCACAGTGACCTAACAGTGAATTTTTCTAGCTCAAGTGACAATTTATAAAGTAAATGGAGTGTTTTTAAGTGGAAGTGTCAGCAGGAAACAGGTTGCTTTATTTTTATTTTGTAGTGTCTGACTATGATGAACCAGACATCAGATGTAAGTGGTATTAGTAGTAGTAGTAGTTCTAAAAAGCATTTTTTTCTTAATTTATTAACCCAGATGAACTCTAATACATATAAAATGTAATAACTATTCTGAAACTATAGGCCCCCTATTTGACAGCTAAGCTACGTTGCCACATCTAAGGCTCCGGCCTAGTGTAGAGTCGGCCATGTCTGCACGTTTTGTGGTCTGCACAGGACGGCATAGGCCTCAGGCACAGGCAAACGTCGTTTATCGTCGGTGTCATAAAACAATCGAAGAAGAAGATAACCTCTTTTATCCTTGACCTTGATGCTTGATATTGATGGATGACGGATGAGGTATGAGGTTGAGGTTATGAGGTATTTGTGTGAAGAAGTGTTGAAGGGTGTTGATGAGGCTTTTCGCTTTGTTTGGTACATTTTAGAATTTTTAGATTTTTGAATACTGTTTGTGAAGAAGACCTCTTATGTCTTTCGTCTCTTGTGATGAACAATTTATGAGTTTTCTAAAGCGATCATGAGCAAATTGGGACTGAAATATAAGGATAAATATATCACAGAAAATTAGAGTGAGTTGAGTTTCCAGACTCAGAAGATTCATTACTTTGAGGACCTAGGTAAAATTGAAGTAAAAGGTGACTTCCCTATACCTCCTTGGTGAAATGGCTGGGAATGGACTGAGTGAACCCTAGCCATTTTGGAAGAATACAAATTTATATCATTTCGTTTATGAATATTTTTTCAACCAGGCTTAAAAGTTTTTACTAGCTACAGTAAGACTTTAGTCAATCACAATGGAAGATGAAATGGCAGCTACTGTTCAGAACATGAAAGTCGAAGTGGAAGACATCAAGGTGGATATAGCAGTAGCCAATACTGAGTCATTTGGAATTGAGCAGAATAGTTGGAGGCCTGTAGTTGAAGGTGATCATGATGAAGGAACTGACAGAATTATAGATTTACAAAGGTAATACTTTTAGATTAGCTTTGGGTTGCGTTTATCAAACATACTAGAGTTTTAATAATGTTATATTGTGATACAAAGATGATAAACATTAAACAGGAAGTTATGTAGTTTCTTTATTTCGTTTTTCTAACATTACAAATGTTTCCATCAACTCTTACTGATATTTAAAACCATTAGAATGTTGTGAAAAGCACCAATAAATAATGGACGAATATAAGACCGTTGTATAGTACTTGGTAAAAAATGCTTTCATGATTTGTTTCAGAATAAAAGACGAACCCAATTTTGTTGAAGCTGGGAGCAACTTACAAGTTCCTGAAATGCAAGGTAAAAAAATAAAAGTAGAAGAGAATTGGGAGGACTACAAATCATTTGAACCTCTGCAGTTCACTGAAGTGGATACCATTAAACTTGAGAAAAGTGATGATTTAATTGACGAGAATACAGAAATAACTTTGAATGGGTAATTATACATTATTATTGGTTCAATTTTGGAAATTAGTTATACTTCTGAGAAGACATTTAAAATATAAAGATATGTGATTATTATTAGTTGTCATGTTATGATTAGTTGATAAACAGGAAGTTTTATTAAGTTCCCTTATCACATTCATATAGAAACTTGTCTATCATCTGAAGGAAGTGTACAAATAACTTAATATACCTAATTGAAATTCTTTGTGATATTTATAAAAGGATCACAATACAATAAAAATGACAAATAACATGTAAATTACACCCTAAGGGCCGGTTGTACAATGCAAGCTTAAGCTTCAGCTTAAGATAAGCCAACATTAAACCACGTCAGTGGCAAAATGTCTGTTGTACAATGCTGGCTTAAACCCCACTCCAAGCTTAACACGAGCTTACGTAAGCCGATGCTCAACGCGAGCTTAGCTGAGGTTTAAACCTAAACTGGTATAAAAATGACATGATTTGTCAAGGTTGAAATTGCTTGTCACTTTATTAGGTCAAATTTTTTGGAAGAATTGTGTCTAATTTAACAAAGAGAGCGAATGAAAGAACAGAGACAAAAACGGTTGTTGCCAAAATTTGACACAAACTGTCATAAGTCATAAGTGCCTAACCAAAAAAAAGGTAATTCTTCAGATCATTATGTCAGTACGTATTGCTTCATTGATGCCAACTGTAGTGAATTTGATTATCCACCAGGTTTAACTAAGCCGACGATTGTACAATGGATGTCGACTTTAAGCCTGAGCTTAGCTAAGCTTAGGCTTAAAAAAGCTCATGCTAAACCCGCATTTGTACAACCGCCCCTATGCCCTAAGTCTTTGCACTGTATCTCTCTAACAATCTATTAGTTGCTACTTAGGTATAATTGCGAATTTCTCAATATACTATAGTGATTAGTTGAATATGCTTTCATCATTTGTTTCAGAATAAAAGACGAACACAATTTTGTTGAACCTGGGAGCAACATAGAAGTTCCTGAATTGCAAGAGAAAAAAATTAAATTAGAAGAGAATTGGGAGGACAGCATACCGTTTGAACCTATGTATATCACTAACGAGGATATCTGTAAAATTAAGAAAAATGATGATTTAATTGATGAGAATAGAATAACAACTTTGAATAGGTAATTATACTTTATTATTAGTTCAATTTTGGAAATTATTGATACTTCTAAAAATACATTTAAAATATAAACAGCACATTACGGGACTACAACAGAGTCTGGTACTTGACCATGTTACAGTCCAAATGTTCTGGATGTAGACTGCCCTGATCCCCTGATCACAAAGCCCTGATCACAGGTTAGGTCATACGTCCTGTCATGAGTCATGTAGGTCACAGAACTGACATTTACAGAATACATAATAGTAGCCTGATTATGAACCTTGTAAGGTAATTGGCTAATTGGATTGTGAGGCTGAGGATGAGGAGCTCTTATTTCATTGTTATGTCATTTAATTTTGTGTTTGCAAAAAATGCAAAATTACTTGCAGAATTTGGTACCAATAACTTTATATGCTTGATGAGAAAATGATAATATTATTTGGATAAAAAGGCTTCAACTCCTAATAATAGTTTACTAGCTTTTTAGCTCCTTAATATATTTACAACTATTTGGTACTATTCATTTCATTCATTTTATTTGCAATAAAACTACAAATAATGCCATCCCTAGAAGGCTGAGCCTTGTGGCGGGGTATAGGCATACATAGTAAGATAATTATAATATGTCACAAAACATTTTACGGTACCATTTTCTAAAGCCAGTGGTTATCCAACAGCTTTAGCATCTCATGGTTTCATACCAGAACTGGATCGTGACGACTGATATCTTGCGATAGTTGTCTTTCCGTATGCTTCATTGGACTTCCTGCGAACTATGAATCTAAGCTTGCTAAACATTTATCGCATGAAATTCTATGTTGCTGTTTACTGCACCTTAATATGAACATCATTACACACTTTATCTTTGTATTTGAAAGCATCATGCAAAATCATGATTTTTGATCTATTTCAGTGATCCACAACAGGAAACTCAGAGGCAAAATCTTGAGGTGTGTAAGAGATCAAGAGAAGAGCTGTACAGTTGTTATAACTGTAATTACACTACATTTTATAAGTACCATCTAATTAAGCATATGAAACTGCACTGTAACACCAAATTTGCCAGTAAAAAAAAATTTGATGATCTTAAGAAACATCCTGATTTTATAGAATCAATTTCTAGTAAAATACAGGAATGTTCACAGTGTACTTTTGCAACTGCCCGGAAGTCCACTTTGGATAAACATATGTTGGAACACTCTGAGACAAAAGATGAGTTAAAAATATGTATAGACTGCCATATGGTATTTAAGAATGAGCGATGGCTTGTAAATCATAGAAACAAAGAACATTCTGATTCTGTTCAAGTATTCAAATGCATTCATTGCACATACAAAACTACCTTGAAATCTAGTTTTGATAGACATATGTTAAAACATCTTGGGACAACAGATGACCATATGGCTGAACCTATTTCACTTGATTGGTATCACTGTAAACAATGTACATATAAAACTTCTTTGAAGACCAATTTCGAAAGACATATGTTAAAACATTCCAAAAGAGAAAAAAGATGTAGG
The DNA here is from genome assembly GCA_951848785.1 of Callosobruchus maculatus. Lineage (NCBI taxonomy): Eukaryota > Metazoa > Arthropoda > Insecta > Coleoptera > Chrysomelidae > Callosobruchus > Callosobruchus maculatus. The sequence goes on along the minus strand of CATOUR010000048.1, from coordinate 3,820,683 downwards.
AATGTATGCCTTCACTGTGGTTTGACACTAATGAGTCCAAGATATCTAGATGAGCATATGGTCAGAAAACATCCTGATTCCATCGCATCAATCACCAGAAAAATATACGAATGTAAACATTGCTCATATAAAACTTGCTTAAATGATCGTCTTTCTAAACATAATAAAATACAACATCCAGAGACAGTGGATAGCTCCAAGCTCCACAATTGTATCCATTGCGGTGCTAGTTTCAAATGTAAGAGAAGTATGGATGAACATATAATCAGGAGGCATCCTGATTTTATTGCATCTGTATCAAGTAAGATACACGCATGTAAATACTGTACATATAAATCAACGGTAACTCATAGTTTTGAACAACATATGTTGAAACACTCAGGGGCAACAGATAGACATAAATACAGAAAGTGTACTGAATGCGGTGCAGTATTTAAAAATAAAGTAATCCTTGATGATCATACAATTAGGAAGCATCCTCATGTCACTTCAACTGTAACTAATAAGATACACGAATGTACACTTTGTCCATATAAAACTACCAAGAGGTCTCGTTTAACAAGCCATATGCTACAACATTATCCAGAGACATGTAGTCACTGCAAAGAGACATTTAAAAGCAAGCTAAGTCTCACTGAACACATTGTTAGAAAACATCCTCAGCTCACTTCAACTGTAACTACTAAAATACACGAATGTACATTTTGTCCATATAAAACTACCAAGAAGAGTCATATTGATTGGCATATGTCTCACTCTCAACACTCTCACTCTCAACACTCTCAAAAAAAATTAATGACAACTGAGGGTAAACTGAAAAAATGCAATCATTGCGATGCTGTGTACAAAAGGAAAGAAAGCCTTGATGACCATATAATTAGGAAACATCCCGATTTAATTGCATATATATCACGAAAAATACATACATGTAAATACTGTACATTTAAATCTACTGTCAGTTCTGCTATGACCAAACATATGTCGAGACATTCAGACACAACAGATGGATCTATATCCAGTAAAATCCATGAATGTACACTTTGTTCATACAAAACTACCTTCAAGGTTATTTTAACAAGACATATGTTGCGACAGCATCCAGAGACACAAGAGAGCCCTGAGCTTAGTTCCTGTAGTCAATGCAAAGAGGCATTCAGAAGGAAGCAAGCTCTAGATGAACACATACTTCGGAAACATCCTTATGTCACTTCAACTGTAACTAGTAAAATCCATGAATGTACACTTTGTTCATACAAAACTACCTTCAAGGTTAATTTAACAAGACATATGTTGCGACTTCATCCAGAGACACAAGAGAGCCCTGAGCTTCTTAGTTCCTGTAGTCAATGCAAAGCGACATTCAGAAGTAAGCAGGCTCTAGATGAACACACACTTCAGAAGCATCCTCATGTCACTTCAACTGTAACTAGTAAAATACACGAATGTACACTTTGTCCATATAAAACTTCCATGAAAAATCATTTTGATAGACATATATCAAAACACTCTCAAATAGAATAGCAAATAAGCGTAAACTAAATAGATGAAATCAGTGCGATGCTGTGTACGAAAGGAGAGAAATCCTTGACGTCCATACTTCAATCGCAAATTTACGGTGGTGTTCCCGTCAAGGGAAGAGTGGGAGTCTAGGGAAAGACAGCTCATCGAAGGAGGAGGACAGGTCTGGTACACAGACGGTTCACTCGCTAGAGAGGGCTCGGGCTCGGGAGTCTACGGACCCCATGCAAGACTTTCATTCCCTCTTGGGGGGCACACCACAGTATTCCAGGCTGAGGTCTATGCGATACTTGCTTGTGTAAATCGTATTCGGGAAATTGACGGGTCTAGGAGGCGGATTATTATCTGCTCTGACAGTCAGGCAGCCATCAAAGCACTGAGTGCTTGGAAAATAACGTCGGGACTGGTCCTGGAGTGCAGGAGGGCTCTTGACGACATCTCAGCTAAACACAAGGTATCACTGATGTGGGTACCTGGGCACGCTGGGGTAAAGGGTAACGAAATGGCGGATCATCTGGCTAGGATGGGATCCGGCAACAGTTTTGTGAGCCTGGAACCAGCGCCAGCCTTAGGACTATCTGCAAACTTGATTAGGAACACAACTGGAGAGTGGATCCAGAATCAACACTCTCTGAGATGGAACAACATCTCTGGTCATCTCCGTCAGGCTCGGGAACTATTAGCAGGGCCTGCAGAGAGAATGGGACGATTTTGTCTCTCTCTGGATAGGAGTAACTTGAGATTGCTAGTAGGCCTATTAACGGGTCACAACACCTTTAGGCGTCACTTGTTTGTGATGAGGATGGTCAACGACCCAACGTGCACGTGGTGTGGTGAAGAGGAAGAATCCTCGGCACACATCTTGTGTCGCTGTGAAACCCGGGGTTATCACAGGCAGACTATGCTGGGCTCAAGAACCTTGGAACCAATAGAGATAAAACGGATAGGACCTAAGAATGTACTTGCCTTTGCCAAAAGGGCAGGTCTTAGGAACTAGCGCGGATAGAGGCGCAAAAGGGCCCATCGTGTGGCCTATGCACCAGCCACATTCCGTGCTGGATAGCCTCTGGTCCTTATTCATTCATTCAACCCTCATTCAATAAATATTTTTTTAAAAAACTCAATTACCGTTAATCGTATGATTTCGAGCAACAAACATACTTAGGTAAATCGGTTAAGAGCCGCTTTATCAATGCTCAATTAACTTAATTCAACTGACAGTTATCTGTTAACTATCAGTTATAGTGTCTATCTTTCTCGTGCTAACCGTTAACTGACAGCTAAATTAACTGCTAAAGTGACTGAAAGTTGAAAGTGTCACTTATGCAGTTAACTGGCAGCTAAGATTTTAATTGCAGCACAGTATTATGTTTTTTCATAATGGATTTTTTTTATAAGAAACAAAAAACGATAAATTACAGCATAAAATTGTCATATTTATTGTTATTAAACGTCAAATTGAGTTGATCACTAAGTGCTATATGTATGAACTCAACAAGCAAAGATAGAAAAAATCAAAGTGTATAGATCTTAAAAATTAAGGCCAAAATGAAGCAGAATAAGCTGGTATAAAAACAAGGATGACAAAAAATGCATAAACCTAATTCACTTTTTATTCTTCTGATGGGGTGTTTTTATTTTTTTAAATTGTAGGATACCTGCTTTAGTTATTTGTAGTTTATATCTTGACCTGTAAATACTAGGGAATAAAGTATTATAATTTTGATACTACCTACTTTAGTTATTTGTAGTTTATCTTGACCTGTAAATACTAGGGAATAACATATTATAATTTTGATATTTTGTATGTTAAGCAAGTGGTTAATGTAGTAATGTAATTTTGTAAATGCATGAAATGGATTCACACTATCAATCTACAGAGATTAGAAAAAGAAATAAAATACTTCAATAAATCAATGTGTTTTATTATCACCATATAAAATACAATATGCTTCAACAAAATATCCAACAAATAAAATATAACGATGCAGTAAACGCTACCTTGATTCCTCTTCTACATTTGCTTCCATGATATATCGAATTTGGTCTTTAAGTCCTCTTTCTAAGCTAGCATCATCCTTCCCTTCAAAAAGTTCCAACAGCCCCATTTTGTTGAGCAGTTTTAAACCTTGTAAGGCTGCATTTTCTCTAGCTGACATTCCATTTTGCTCATCGCCTAAACAGAGGTATTCAGGGTCAATATGTATGGCTAATAACGAGTATCTGCCATCTTCCAAGTCTATATACTGTATTTCATTGTCCAAGGAGTTACTTAAATCCAGTATTATCTTCTGGTATGATATACTTGATTTTGATTTTTTTCTTGTTTCTTCTCTCTTATCCTTTTTTTGGTTTGGAGTGTTTTCATCATTATGTTTCCCGAAAGTAGAGACAAAACTATCAACAAGCTGTTCTGCAGTCTTCTTAATATGCTCGAAATTACTTTTGATGACCTTATTCTTCTTGCTTTTCTTCTTCTTCGGATCAGCAGTTATACTTTTTAGTTGGGTTGCCAACGGTAATGGTTCTAGCGTCTGGATATTAGCCAACATATTTTCGGCAGCTACTCGTTTGGATTCTTTTTTGGATGAACCTTCACCAGTCGTTCTCATATCTCCAAATATGCATTCGGTTACAAATGTTTTCCTATGGCTCTTGCCAGATTCCTCTATTATGTTAAACTCAACGGAGATCTGTCTGGCTTGGCCTGCTTCGTAAACCAACGAAATAGGTGACTTCATTTTTTGCTTGGCCTCCCTACATTTCTCTTCAGATCCATCTTTGAAACAATGAAGATCCATTTTATCTTTATTTTCAACAAAAAATTCCAAAGCCCTGATAGCAGCCTTATGCTTTGCCTCTTTTATATTTTGAGCAACTCCATAAAAAACGTGACTATCTCCCACTTCTAATTTCACATGAAATGGTCCTTTAGATTCAGGTAGATCTTTTTGTATATGGATTTCGTTTTCATCTAGAATGGAATCATTGAGCTTCTTGAAATAGGTCTTTGTTGTTTTAACCTTCTTTGAAGTTTCAATTTCGCCATCAAAGAGGCTGAATTTTATCAGAATACCAAGCTTTGTGCTTATATCATTCAAAAGAGCTACCGGAGTCAAACTACTATCAGGCTGTGTTGCTTTCCTTTGTGGCGGCTTTGGATACATAGTTTCGGTTATGGCTAGTGAAGCCGCACTCTGTTGCGCTTTCTTCAAGCTCTGCCCCTGACCTGAAGTCAAACAAAGTAATCTATTATTAAATAAGCATAAGAATATTAATATAATTTGGACATTTTACTTTCAATTTCAGTTAACAGACATGTTTAGACTCTTTTGCTTTAAATATTTGATCAAAACGGTCCTTATATGTGTTTAGTGATGTCTGTTATGGTTTTTATTTGGTGAATCTTTTTTGAATTGTGCAGGTTTTAATTTTTCAACTACATGTTCTGGATTCATCAATAATTTACCTGTGTATTTTTCCTTGCCAATTGTCAAAGATACAGTAAAAAGTTTAGAATGAGCTGGTCCTTCTTCATTATCTAGCGTGTACTGATATTGGACATCATTGTACGCTGCTATTTCATGTAGTTGTGATAAGACAGATATACGGGTATTGTTCTCTTGTTTCGTTAAATCTGTTAGGCTGGCATCCAAAAATCTGTAGTTAGATTCTTCAAAAAGCCTTTCCTGTGCAGCATTTGCATGTATTGATGCTAAAGACGCTTGTATACAAGCTGAGGTTTTGAAAATCTGCGATACGTCTTCAATCGATAAATCACAAGTGCAGAAGGAAGCAAGTATAGAAATAAGAATTATTCTGTACATTATGTAGAATGTAGAACTAGAAATGGACACTCCTCAACAGCACACCTTCTCCAGGCGATAGATTCAATGAGAACATGAATCTTCTAGATAAGAGCAAAATACCACTAAATACTAAACGTGCCCGGGGTATTCCCCAGCTTCGCACAAAAACGTGACCACAGCATACGATTTACGATTAAATTTGTACGAGTTAGCCAGGAAAGAAAACAATAAACAATAGTGATGTGATGCTCTGATCTAAATGATTTAAAAATATTCGGATTAATGATCCGATTCCGAATTTCCACTTACCACCTTTCACTTGACTTCTGTTATTCATCAGGGTAGGCCGATGGCCTAATGCCCAAAAATTACTGATGTTTTAACTGGCAGAATAGAAAGTCTCTTCAAAAAAATGTTTTAAGCAAACATTTTAAAATATAGTTTATGACTCCCCAAACCAAAGACGTTTTACAAAGTGCTGAAGTTCACCATTTCAGCGACATTAAAAAAATATAGCTAAATAAATAAATAACGGTTAATTAGTCGATTTTTGCAGAAACCGTTATTAATGTCAAAAAGATCGACAAGTCTGTTTGCCCATCTCTGATACACCGTTGTCAATGTCAAAATTTTTGACATATTTGACTTGAGAGGTTAGGCTTGTTTGGAGGTTAGGTTACCCTTACTTTTGGAGTTTAGTTTTTAATGTTTTCATGTAAATAAACAAAAATTATGGCCTTATCGCAAAAACACAGTGGAAAGGTGTTTGTCCCATGGTTTAATACGTATGTTTCTCTAAATGCTATTAAATGTACGACTTTTGAATGAAATCATTTCCCTAGGTCAGAATGGAGAAAAGTTTATTACAGCTTACATTCAGGATCTGAAACCGACTACAGAACTGCCTTACGCATATTGAAAATATGGAAAACTCGTACTCCTCAACTATCCGCGGGCCTAGAAGGAACATTGATAGTTTTGCAAGCTTTACTATTGGAAGATAATAACTTAGAAGAGTCGCAGATCACTCAAATCTATGCTTTATCAATAATGAGGTAAGTGTTCCCAAGAATTGAATATTGATTAGCTTCACATATTATTTGAGGACTTATCTATTTAAAATATAACAGAACAGATAAATACTATAGCCAAACATAAGGTAGAGTTCAGTCAAAAGGTTTCCTAGCAGATGCTAGCGTCGCAAAATACATGTTAAGTTTGAAAAAATTTGTTCGACAACTGGTTAGACTGTACGACTTATTCTAGGTTTTTGAATTTGTGTGCTGCAAATACAGACCGCCAAGGCACCTTCACACGTTCAGTGGAACAGCATGACCTTCCAAAATGGTTGGCCGATATCAGACATGATGTGGCACATGCACATAAATTGCCATGCAATGAGATCCTAAAAGTGGGGTTAGAAACTGCTCTCCAATGGTTACTAGAGCGATACTGGGGGCAACAGTTTGAGTTGATCCAAGATTATGAGGTATGTGAAGAACAGTTGGGTTTGGAAGTAACAGAGGTTGTGACGCTGTATGCAAGGTTAGTATTTCAATATACATAACGAATAATATATACAGTGTCTCATTTAAAAAAACGTGTTTGCATTGGGGCCAGCTGATGAATCATGTCCATTCAAAAATAGACATTATCATTGTACTAGTTTATTTTTAGGTTAATCTTGAACATTCACAATAAAACTGAAAACACTATCAGCGGAGTATATATGAATAGATTGAATAATCTCATCAAAAGAAAATATAGCATGAAGCCTGACCAACTTGATGCAGAAACCATAAAATCTGTATTAGAAGAAACAATCAGACAACTGCTTTCAGATCCAAGTAATCAGAAAGCAATGGCAAAAAATATAGAAGTATTAGTTTCCAACGAGTATATGCTTGGTGTAATGCCAGAAATAATAATTGGTCAAATACCATTGACATTCAGGAACATTTGGATTGATTTGTTAGATATTCTGAATGATAACAATTTGCTGCTACCGCTTCTAGATAAACTATATCACTTCACCAGGAATTTGTTGATGTCAAATTTTCTCAGGCACATTGCTTCTTTATGGATCAATGAAATATTCAAGGGTTTGCTTAGGTCAAGGTATGTGGATCTATTTATTTATCATATGGCATTTACGTTTGAAATTTACATGGTATTCATATGAATAGACTGACAAAATGACATTTTTTTAAAACTTATCAGGTATTTGGAACAGGAAGAGAATGTGCCTGAAGAAAAATACTCTCAAATTAAAGACAACATAAAATTCAAGTCACCTAGACAACTACCAGAAGACGAAGCACAACAATTTGAGGACAAAGTATTGAATTCACCGAATGAATATGTATTTAATTATTTGGAGAGGTAATTATTATTTCCAGATTGCAGTATATTAGAAAAAGGTTAGCTAACTATGTAGCAAAAACTGTTGAACTTTACATAGTATCTAATAGAGTTAAATCCTGTTTTTAGTATGATGCTTCACAATAGGAGACATGAAGACTACATACAAGAGACAAAGAAGTTATTGTCAAAATTACTGTCGAACCAAAATACATCATGGGACAACAATCTAGCCACTTTAGATGATTTACCAGAGCTTATTGAGGACGATGATGCTGATGCTGTACCTAAAGTTAAAGTGAAGCTTGAACCAAAAGTTATTGAACCTATGGATGTAGCTACCACAAGATGGACGTTGATAGTAGGTAAGTCTTAACCATAGAGGTAACACGCTGTAGAGGGAACAAAATTTAAATGTTGTGGTACCAACATATACAGGGTGTCCATTTAGTGTGTAATTCTTCAATATCTCGCAAGGTGTACCTGTTAGAAGAAACTGTCAAATACAAAATTATTTGGTTACTTAAGACGCATACGCAAAATTTTTTTTTGAAATATACAGGGTGTTGCAGGAAAGTAGGATAGTGATCAACTTGATTTTTTTATATGGAACTATAACTTTTTCTTAAATTCTTCTAGTTTCAATCATTGACCTCTATTTAACCCTAAAATATTTTTGGGATCGGTTGCGACGTTGTCAAGTTATAATTTATTTTCTATTAATTTCCGGATTTGCAAGATCGCAAGTAATACGTCCAAATTGATATATTCCTTTAACTTTTCTCAATAATATTATACAGCGAGTTTCTTGAATATTAAATGAATATAATTTTGGATGGTACCAGCAATGTGCATCTGCAGGGTGTTTTTGGCAGAATTTTAAATTACGGCAACTTGAAGGTCATTTTTTTGTATGTTTTATTTTTTTCGCCTTTGCGACGCGACGTCGCCAAGTTATAAATTATTTTTCTAAATTTTCAAACAAATATCCCCGATTTTTATTAATAGAACACACCGTATATTTTATTTAAGATAGAAGTACTCCCTAGTAATGGTTTACAGCTTGAACAAGTTTTAACTGGTGTTCCTAAAATAATAAAACCATTTTCCTTGCACATACTATCTATTTCGATTACCAGGTCAGTAAAAAGTACAGGAACGCATAAATACCTTCAAAACTTGCACAGCTGGAACGAGAAAATCGACACCTGCAGGTTTTCGGACATGCAGAATTCAAAAATTCTAACAGCAGTGTTGCCAGATTTACCACTTTTACGTTACACGTCATAATTTTGTTATTTTAAATAGAATCCTCTACTTATTTTTATTGCAATGAATTGCGCATGTCGAATTTAGTAAGAACTCGCAATTTAAAAATTTTGTTTTTATTAATTACTGAGATACGGCAACGCCGCTTTTTCAGTAAACAGTACAGGAACGATTAAATATTTCCAAAACTGCCACAGCTGGAGCGGTGAGATTCAATACTTGGAGGTATTGAGAAGGTTCTTATGCTATACATCATGTACAGCCATAAAAAAATTCATGATACTAGTCCATTGGTTGTTTTTCCAATCTCGCTGTGGTGCAAAACTGATGGATTCATGAACATTTAATTTCTTCTAGATACCAAAGCCTTCCGTGGATGTCCCCTAGGAGTTCTTCCACACCAGCAATGTGACACAAATCCAACTCTAGCTTATTGATCTATTTTTCTATTTTTTAATAAATATCCTGTTTATTGATTAAAACTCGTTTATTATTTAAATATGTTTATTTCAAATACAATTTGAAATGTACAACGTAAAAGAACTCAGTAAAATATTGAAAAAATATAAATAGGTACAGCAAAAATTGTGCTAATTTTGACTTGAGATCACATCCTCAAAAACTAAAATATTAGGAAAATAACTTAAATGCAAAACTAGGAAATGTACAAGTTAAATACATAAATAAATGCTAATTAATACAATTATATCACAAAGTTATAATAGATAATGTTCTCGCCATGTAAGGGTTACATGTTAAAAAATACCATTGTAAATTTAATGCAATTTTTTCAAATAAAATTTTCATATTCAGTTAAACATCTCTTGAAGGACTTGGCACACTTTGATCAAGTTTATTATAATGTTAAATTTTACGACTTTTTAAGTAGTGTATGTACAAAGTATAAAGCAACAAAAAAGTAGGTTGTATAATATAAATGACATTTTGTCTTACCGAGAAAGATAAAGAATGTGTATAAAGTCCTTTCAAGTGAATTTGTGTCCAATGGAGTGATTTTTTTTATTTGAACTTACCCTCTCAAAACTCCAATACAAGGATGAGGCAGAAAACTACAGATTTGCATTCATTGTCAAAAAATTTTGAAAAAAAATGACTAGGTACTCCGTTGTCCAATGAATTTGTGATCCTGAAAATCCAAGAACGACAAATTCATTCTCTTAAAAAGATAAGCATTCTCGAAAAATGATTGTGATCCAAAATATGAAAAAACATTAAATTTTATTTGTATATTTACTGATAATAAAAATTTGTATTCGATTTATTTAAGATTGATGATTAAAAAAATAGTAGATGTTATTGACGCTGTTTTGAACGCATTAGAATGAAAGTCTATTCAAATTCCGAAATGCACAAATGTGACTGAAGATTCGTAAGATATCAAGATGTTTTGTAAAATTTTTGACCCTCTCAAAAAATTACCTCGGTTTTAACGCTTTGACAGAAAAAAAGACGAAAAACCTATTTTAAATAAATTCTGAAGCCTTTTTGAAAACAAATCCGCAATTTCAATCACATCGTCAAAGTTATATGACCACTCAACTCGGTGGTTAGCATAGTTGATAAAATTTCATTAAACATACAAATTCGATGTATATATTCATTCCACGTTAACAAAATGAATAAGCAAATTGACCAGTACGTAAAGAAAATACAATAATTGTTATGATTGCAGTCATTTAGAAAAGCATTACACCATATTTGATAAGATACCGTCTGACGGTAGTTTCTTGAAATTTAGAGAGCTTTGAAATTTATAATTTTATATCTTAGCCAGTATTATTACCACAAAATGAAAATTTTGAAAACCTGGAAAATTTACCACTGGAATTTTTAAGAATAATGTGGTTACAGTTAGATGGAGCGGAAGCACATTTTAGTATTAGAAGTCGAAACACTGGATGAAAGGTTTCCAGTCAATTGTTTCGTCTGCGAGCTACGCCACCTACGATTTTTCCAAGTCCTACGCGCCATTATGGAAAAATTATAAAATCGTAAATATCTTGAAAACCATCAAAGATAGAACTAACTGCATATGCCTAGATCAAAATGAAAGAGAATTCAATTCCGTATCCATTGCTGTGAAACTTATCATACCATCCCATTTGAAAAAAGTTTTGTAATGTTTCAAACTTTCAAAATTTGAAAATTGCTAGTCTATTTATTTAACGTGCTTTTGAAACAATGATCTTACTGAAACACAAGTATGTTTCTTGCTTGTTTCAAAACCGAAAGCAACTTAGTTTCCGAGATATTAACATTTTTTGTGAAGTACTACAAACGTCAAATTTTTCTAAAGATTGCTGAATAACTTTGAAAATAGGCTTCGTAGCCATGAACTATGTTTAACAAACTGGATCTAAAAATCGATGCTGCATTCAAAAACGTAATAATATACAGGGTGTTCTATTTAAAATAAGGAAGTTGATACCTACTTCCCGTATATCTAGATGTCCGCCATATTTGAAATTATTTTCTACGTAGTAGTTTGAAAAGAAATGTTTTTTATTTACGCCATTTTTTAAACTGTAACACCGTTAGAGAGCACCGCACGCTTATTGGACCACCCTGTATAAACAATTGAAGCAAATGTTACACTACAAAAAAGATTTAAGTATTGTATATCACTAAAAAGTTAATCCAAAAATGAGACACTGAAAACTGCTATAATTATAATCCAATATAGTAGAAGACCGATTATAAGACGACCTTCACCGAACTGGTTAATGGATGAAAAGCATTTTATATTAAATTTAATATGTTAAAAAACATATCGCGAGTGGGTTGGCTGAAAAATTTCAGTCCAGGATGTGATTAATAAAATATTGAAAAATTAATTTTTTTTAACATTTCACTGGTTTGGTTAATAGACAAATCACATACCAATCGAAAGTATGAAGCCCATAGAATATGCAAACGTTAGGTTGGCTACGTTTTTCCCGCCCCAACTATAGGGTAGGCAGGTATAAACAGGTAAATCAATAATAGTAATTTGCACCGGTGTGGTTAATGCATGAAACTTATATCAAAATAAAGATAATTTTATTGCAAACAGGTCGATATAGGGTTGTCTGCAAAAAATCAGTTGGAATTCCGGTTGTCGAATTTTAAAGATCAAAATATTGCTGCCAGTGAATACGCGCGTCAGAGAGGTCCGAGCGAACTATCCCGTGTATTAACAAAAGACGCAGCATATAGCAGCTGCGTGTAGCTCGGCCATTGAATGGAAGAGAGTGCGCATGTCATGTGTCCGTGAAATTGAAATGATTTATTTGAATAAAACATAATCAAAAATGTATAAATTTATGAATCTTCCATGTCATTATTTCACAATTAAAAAAATGTAAAAGATGTATTTACTAAGATAGTTTTGAAGGTTAAATTATTATGCACTTACCGTATTATCACCAAGAAAGTTATTAAACTCTTCATTATGTTTTTTACCCAAAGCAGTCACTTTTTTGTAGCACGTGGTATGATAATCTACAAAATCCAGTGATGCATTGGTTAACTCAACGCCACTGTATTTAAAATTTTTCTTTTTACGAAAGTTTAATTTCAACGAACAGTTTTTATACGTTTCATCGTTAAAATCAATAACATCATCGTCCGAACTGCATAGAAAACACTTTTTAGCCATTTTTTATCACAACATAACAACAATCATGACACACACATGACATGCGCACTCTCTTTTATTCAATGGCCGAGCTACACGCAGCTGCTATATGCTGCGTCATTTGTTAATACACGGGGTAGTTCGCTCGGACCTCACTGGCAGCAATATTTTGATCTTTAAAACTCGACAACCGGAATTCCAGACTGATTTTTTGCAGACAACCCTATATCGACCTGTTTGCAATAAAATTATCTTTATTTTGATATAAGTTTCATGCATTAACCACACCGGTGCAAATTACTATTATTGATTTACCTGTTTATACCTGCCTACCCTATAGGTTGGAACGGGAAAAACGTAGTCAACCTAACGTTTGCATATTCTATGGGTTTCATACTTTCGATTGGTATGTGACTTGTCTATTAACCAAACCAGTGAAATGTTTAAAAAAAATAATTTTTCAATATTTAATTAATCATATCCTGGACTTCAATTTTTCAGCCAACCCACTCGCGATATGCTTTTTAACATATTAAATTTGATATAAAATGCTTTTCATCCATTAACCAGTTCGTTGAAGGTCGTCTTATATTCGGATCTTAGACTAATAAGACACCTATAAGAAAACGTAATTTATGACAGTTAAAAAAAAGTAGATACTAAAACGGCACAGCTTCTCAAAATGACTGCAACTTACTAGGAAAAATCCGCTTCGTTAATAAAAAACAATGTGTACACAACCTCAGATGCCAAGTGATATCCGTGAGTCAGAAACATAACGTTGGCACAACTGTCATAATAGACGACCGTTCTGAAATCGCTGAGTAAAAATTTGTGTAACATTATGGAAGTCCCTTATGAGCTAAGAGCGTATTTACAGTATGTTACACAGCATGCACAAAAGGGATGACTTAGCTTTAATTGGGCAGTTCATGTTTCAGGTGTTGGCAGATAGGCAACGTTGGATTTTATGACAGATTGCTTATTAGCATTTTTTACATGACTGTACCGTAGCCATGGTTGAAGAATAGGCAGGCCGATAAAAAAAAGTTGTGTTGAGTCCCACCAATCACACCTACTAGACGTTTTTTGGGTCGCTGAATCCAAAGTCGGTTTCTCCGTATAAGATCGCCTTCAAGGTCATTTGAAGGTCAAACCTAAGGAGTCAAAAAAATTTGAAAAAAAGTTCGTATGCATGTTTTGAGGGAAACAGAACCAAATCCAAGGTCATTTTGACAATATTCGGTCATCTCAGGGTCATTTTAAGGTCAAACTTAAAGAGTTCAATAAACCTTGACTTCTTAGGGGTCAACGGGTTCCAGATTTGGATTCCACACCCCAAAAAACTTGTATAAAAAACTTTTTCTATTAGTACATTGTATGTTCTGTATTTGACCTTCAAATGACCTTGAGGTATCCAAATTTGGTCGAATTGACTTTGGATTCGGATTCAGCTACCCTCGAAACATATATGTTTTTATATTTTTTATCGAGTTCTTAGAGTCTGACCTTCAAATGACCTTGAAGGTGCGTTCATAGAGGCCAAACCACCTCTGATTCAAATTAAGCATCCTCAAAAATGTACACGTGACTTTTTCAGATTTTTTAACCCATTTTCTCTTAATTTGACCTTCTTGACTTCTTAGGGGTCAACCGATACCGCTGATTTGGATTCTCCACCACAAAAAAGCTTGTATAAAAACTTGTTCTATTAGTACAATGTATTTTCTGGATTTGACCTTCAAATGACCTTGAAGTATCCAAATTTGGTCAAATTGACTTTGGATTCGGATACAGTCCGAACATATATACGATTTTTTTCATATTTTCTTATTGAGCTGTTGGAGTTCGACCTTAAAATGACCTTGAAGGTGAGTTCATAGAGGTCAAACCACCTTGGATTCAAATTAAGCATCCTCAAAAATGTACACATTAATTTTTTCAGATTTTTTAAATCATTTTCTCTTAATTTGACCTTCAACTGACCTTGAAGGCGATTTGATAGAGAGAAACCGACTTCGGATTCAGCGACACGAAAAACGTATTCTTTATATCAGGTGTGGTCGGTGAGACTCACTTTTTTTGTTGGCCTGTGATATCAGTACTGAGTGAGTTGACAACGTCGCATGTCCTGATTTGCACAGTTGTTTATGTCTTTTTAGTCATTCTTTGCAAGTTTGCATACATCAAACATGATTTTTCCAAAATTACTTAATAAATAGAAGTCAGATAACCAAAATAGGAAACACTTTTTCAAGCATTAAGAATATTTCAGTTTGAGTACCACAGGGAAGTAAATTAGGACCACTACTATTTATTTTTTACATAAATGACATTTCCTCCTCATTTGTTGTACTGTTCAACTATTTTATATACTGCAAATGAAGCCCTATTTTCAAAACTGCAAGTGTTGCGAAATAAAGCAATGAAAATAATTTTGAATGTTGAAAAAACTTCAATGCTTGAATACAAAGATTTCTGTATCTAGTTTTCATTTTTATATTTAAATTAAAAAATCATTTATTGTCGAAAATTTTTATACGACTATTCGACTAAGGAAATATAGATTTTCACCTAAAAGTTTGCAATAGCAATATGACAAATCGATGCACCAAAAAAAGATTATACGAATTTAATAAATTTGACAATAATATTAAATCAAGTACCGCTTTGAAAGTATTCAAAACAAGATTGAAAAAGTATTTCTTGGATATACAAAATTTATTCTTATAAAATGAATTTATGTACCTACTCATAGTCAATTAAGTTAGTTTGTATTCTTGTCTTACAAAAAAAATGCCAAATTTGTGGTAAAAACTCTGTACGTTAAACGAGAAATTGTAAGCCAGCGCCTTTCACATCGAACTGCTGATATAACACCTGTCAGTCTTTCAGATTTGGATAATGTTCAAGTGTTTTTGAAAAATCCCCGTTGTGGCTGTATAACCGATTAGGAATCACTAAAAACGTTTTTTTAAATATTTCTTGCGTATGCAAATTAAAATTATCATCAATGATGAAATAAATAGTATGTTAGACTTAGTAAAAATAAACGAAATGCTCTAATTCTTGGTTTAATACATCTATTTAGCGAATTTAATAAATGACCGCTATTACCTTGCACGATCCGTGGTGGAAATATGCCAAAAAATGGCAGAGGTATAAAAATGAGGGAAAAAATGTAACAATGGGGAGTCTAGACATTCGTGCCAATTCTTCATAAACTGAAAATAGGGTACTTACAGAAAAAAATATTATGTCGTTTACGCGTTCCTTAGAGCCTAGTAAACATGACAAAATCACTTGTTTGGTTTTTTGGAATCGGCTGTGAGAGATATTCCAAAAATTATTTCAAATGCCGGAAAATGCCGCGCAAACAACCCCTGACGTCAGTGATATCCTATAGTGATGGGATGTAAAGGATTAATATTCGATATCGATAGCCAGTGCTAACCTAACATTTTGACATCGATCATTATAAACCACAAAACACAGTCACACACAAAAGTACAAAAGACAAAAAAAGAATAAAAGTTAGCCTAGATTACTAATTCAATTTGTAGGGATGGGCTTGAATTAGATTCTACCTTTGGATTCATTCATAATGGGATGCGCCAAAATAAAATGATGGCTTCGATTAGTTGCGAATCTCGGTCACAAACAGGATGAACTGTGATACCTATCAGATATAAAAATGTATTGCAACGAAAATGCTAGTGGGTTAATTGCCTGTTTCAAATATGTTTAAGTATCAATAAATTGAGTCGCATTGTTAAAGAATTAAGATCATTTCTAGTTTGCAGTTGAATCTCACTGACCTGCGCTGTAGCAGTATCGATTGTCGCCTGTGACGTCAGCCCTTGTTTTAAGTCACGTGGAAAAATTTGAATATATTCTTATTTTATGTTGCAAATATTTTTTTTTGGCCGTCAGTAAAATCATGTTTTTTGTTTCCTACTGCTTCTTGATATGGTTTTCTTTATGCTATGTATACTCCCGAGACGATTTCACGACCTCTGCAAGTACTCTATTATGTGATAGTACTGATGTGTTTTTAAGTTAAATTATGTTTTATATGCTATTCTATAAGCATCATCATGTTTGACTAATAATTTTTTGTAACCGGCATAAGAACGAACTGCTTCATCGGTTATGCTGCTTGCCTGTTTAACAATGAATGGTAATAATAATAATAACAAAATTGTGAAAGTGTTTCAGCATATTTCCACCATTATATGAATGCAAGATAATGTCCTAAAGCAACTGACCACGAGTTCGAGTACGTTTACATTGCTTTGTATCGAAAGACGGACTAAAATCGTTTATATAAAAGGTATAGGCATCTACCGCTCTCAAAAGTGAAGCCAAGTAAACGTACAGAATCCAGTCAGCTGCTCAGTGTTTCTTAGAAAACCTCATGCTTTTTGATTCGATAAAATACACATATACTGCTCGCCAGTGAAATCCGAATAACTAGAAAAAAAAAGGAAATTTGCATTGAAAATTTGTACACAGCTTGGCAGCACCATCTCTAGTACGCATGTACCACTTTTTTTGTTCATTCAGACGCTATTTACCTACATGGCACCTCTAAAAAATTCTAGAAGTGTAAAAACAAAGCATGTCTTTTTGTTGATTCAAAAACGATGATACATGTTGCAAATGTGGCCAGAGACTAACTGGTTGTGTAAAGATGCCCCCTAGAAGACGACAGCCCCAGTTTACGCAGTTAAGCCCTTTTGAACGGGGTCGGATTGTAGGCCAACGAGAACGTGGTGCTTCTTTCTGAGCAATTACTGTGACCATGGGGCGTAGTGTGGCTACAGTTGTAGCAGCATGGCGCGCATGGATCGCAGAAGGGCGAATGCAGCGAGCTAGAGGTTCTGGAGCACGTAGAAGAACTACAGACCGGCAAGATCGTTGGCTACGACTACTGGCTCTTCGAGACAGAATACAATCCACTCGAGCTGTTACTGATGCTTGGTATGCAGCTATAGGGAGGCACATTCGAATCCGCACGGTGTACCACAGATTGAGTGAAATAGGCTTAGGATCATATCGTCCGCATCTAGTGCTTCCACTCACTGCAAATCATCGCCCCCAACGGTTAGATTGGTACCAAGGACACCGACAATGGCATGCTGAGTGGCATCAGACGGCCTTCTCCGACGAGTCCAGGTTTTTTTTAGGGGCACATGACGGACGCCAACGCGTAAGACGACGTGATCTCCAGTTTGCTGTTGAGCGCCATGTACACCGTCCTATTGGTTTGATGGTTTGGGGTGCCATTGCATCCAACAGCAAATCACCTTTACTTGTGATTCGTGGCACAATGACTGCACAACGTTATGTGAATGAGGTGTTAGAACCAATTGTCGTTCCATATGTATGTCCGAGGCCTCGAAGAGGGTTCCTTCCAGCAAGATAATGCACGTCATCATATTGCAAGGGTATTGATGAGGTTCATACAGGAAGCTGAGGTCAGGGTACCCCCTGGCCTCCACGATCACCCGATTTATCGCCAACTGAAAAAGTATGGGATTGGATGGATCGATACATAGGCGATTTACCCAATCCTCCGACCACGCTGGACGAACTGGAACATGCTGTGAGTGCAGCTTGGGAGGCTGTACCTCTAGAGTTTATCAACCACCAGATTACGAACATGCCGCGTAGGTTAGAGGAGTGCATTCACAGAGTTAACATCTCTAGAGGGAATGTAAACAAAAAAATGCACAGGTCGCTGACCAGCCAACATGTAACGGAAATTTTGACAGCTTGATGGCATTACCAGTGGCGTACGATTTTATATTAAAATTGGATGTTCATTAATAGATTCAATTATTACTGTGATGTTACAAACTGATACAATAAGTTGTATTAGTATTTAGCTATACTTAGAGAGTTACTCTAATTATAAGTTGATTGTAACAGTTGATAATTTATGATTACCATGAAGTGTTTCCCCATATTTTACGCTACTGAAAACCAAAAAAAACCAAAACAAAACCTATACTAACCTATGATAAGTGGTGTTCACCGATTCGTCGCTATTGCAGCAAACTATGCACTTATTATTTCGTCCCATCATGCAATTATGACAATATTGTTCATAAATAATTTAATTCACACCACAAATAGTCGCAAAGTCACTCAAATATACACTAAAACAACAAAAATCTCAATATACGCTATAACCACAACTACAATGGCAGCCACATGACAGCTTTAGGGGACGCCGATTGTAGGTTGCCAGATTTACGACATATTAGAAGTTATTGCGACATTCCGCTATGAAATTTACCATTTTTGAGATTTCGTTAAATCAATACAAGTTATCTTCACGTAAATCAGTTACATTGCAAGTATATTTTAATGTATAGTTAAATACCCAGTTAAATACTTTAAGGAACATGTGTTCAAACTGCGGAAACTGCCAGATTTTGAAGAAACTGGAAGGTCCTTAAGCGGAAGAAGAGGAGTGGCAATAGCGCTATAGCTGTTGGCTGGCCAATATTCAAATTAGGCTCCCTCTAGAGATGTTAACTCTGTGAGTGCATTCGTCAACATGGAGGGCCCATCCATTATTGATCTGTTGTATTTTTTTTATAAACTTCATTTATTATTTCATCAACCGCAACCCTTTTTTCTCCATGTTAGGATTTCACTTGCGAGTGATACATTATCATAGCAAATATTAAACCTTTATAAGATATAACCTAATAAATATCTTTTAACATATTCACAGCAATAAAAATAAAAAATAAAAGCTCTACACGCGATTAGTTATAGTAAAGGTTGACAACGTTCGTCTAAGAAACACTTTACAAATTAAAGTCAAATTTCATATTTCAAAATGATAGGTACGATAAGTAATAAATATCGATAGTTACTTACTTTAAGTGTTAAAAATCGTCACTTATTCTGATTCATATGTAAAAACGATACAAAAGTCAATTTCAAAAGGTCATTTTTTTACCTATATAAATTACCTTCGATTCAGTTCCGATTTGATTGCTGGAAAAAAAGAAAAAGAATAATAATAATTTATTGTTATAAGGTTTATATACATGAACATTGACAACGTCAAAGAAATACAGGTATGATCTGAGCAAAACAGCATAAACACATTATCATAAAGTAAAACACACATTATGAACACGCTTTAAAAAACATTAAAAACAGCCCAGAAATTTAATTATTAAAATAAAAAAACATCGATCCCATCAATTATAGACCTGTGGCTCTTCTCAGCATCATGTCTAACGTTGTGGAGACTGTCATTAATACACAACTCCTGAAATACCTGGACAACAATAACATCATAAATGATCGCCAGTATGGCTTCCGTAAGCACAGGTCTACAGGTGACCTCCTTGCCTACGTCACTCACTTGTGGAACAGAGCAATAGACAATCATGGCGAATCCCGTCTTGTTGCACTTGCCATATCGAAAGCCTTCGATATAGTGTGGCAAGAAGGACTTACGGTCAAGCTTGCAGCTAATGGACTACCACCTGGCCTGCGCCAGTAGCTGAATAGCTTTTAAAGGATCGATCACTATCTGTTGTAGTCGGAGGCTGTTCATCAGACGTATTTTCAATAAACGCCGGTGTTCCACAGGGATCTCTCCTACCCCTACACTGTTTCTGGTATACAGGGTGTTAATTATGTTAACAAACTTTAACCACGAATAGTACTCCGAAAAATAGAAAGAAAATGCCATATGAACATGGGTCCGGAAATGCTTCCTAAGGGAGCTACGCTCCTTTGCATGGAGCACCCTGAAGACGGTTTTCCCTCGATATTCTCGAAACAATTCATAACAAAATTACGAAATTAGGTACGATGGGTAAACTTTTGACGCTGAATCTGATTTTGAATTCAGAATATCATAATTTTAATCAGAGGCGTATCATACGGGAGGAGTTAAGGGTAAAAATAACCCCATTTTCTAAATGGTAATTTTTTTTTGACATTTTGATTTTAGAATACGGTATTTCAGATATTTCTACGTAAAAATGGTCTCTTGGTACATCTCGATAAGAATATCGAGGGAAAACCGTCGTCAGGGTGCCCCATGCAAACGAGCGTAACTCCCTTAGGAAGCATTTCCGGACCCATGTTCATATGACATTTTCTTTCTATTTTTCGGAGTACTATTCGTGGTTAAAGTTTGTTAACATACTTAATTAACACCCTGTATATCAACGAGCTGCTGGAAATACCATCCAATACAATCAACAGCTTCGCAGTTGACAGTACATTAATATCGTGCATGGAACCAGGCAAGCCTATAGGCGCTTTCCTTTTACCTGATTTATCTGATAAATCTCACTTGTGACGTCATGACTCAGTTCGATGTACGTTCCTTTTGTTTTCTGAAACTGAGACTAAAGTGAGATATTTTACCCCCACTCAAGCCCATCTGCACAAGCTCGAAAGGTAGATCACTTGTCTCAGATCATTTAGATGTCAAATAAATGAGGTTAGGATTGTATGTAAGTTTGAATTTCAGCAGGTTTTTCCGGTTTTATGGCATATGGATAGTCGATAGTGTAAGGTGAGTGACGAAAAACGTAAAAAACTAGGTTATGGAAAGGATCGACAGATAATAGAACCATAGCATATTACACAATTTTGAGGAATGACATTTAACTGCACAAACACGTTCCTTTAACGCATCTGAGCATCTGAGGTTTCCAACTGAGCTGAGCCAACTCATTTTTAAGTGATCTGAGTAAGTGCAGAAAAATGTTATTGTAGACCGTAACGTCAAATAACCTGTCAAAATTTCAGTTCTGATAAAGTAGCAGAAAAAATGTGGAGATTTGCGGGGAAAATTCGTTACGACCAGTTTTGGGAGTCTGCAAACATCGCGTCTACCATTATGAATGAGGCAGCCTAGCAGATGAATATGAAGAAAAGTAATCAAGAGATGTATTCAACTCCAAATCTAACGTGTATGTCACTTGGTTGATGGCCGTGCACAAGGTATCCTACCTTCTACGGACGATAGCCTGTTATATTTTTGCTTTACATGAATATTTGTACATAGCAAAAATAAACTAAACTAAAAGGAAAGCACCTACTATCATCCCAGGAGACGATACATCGGCGACAGCAACATACCTCACAGATCTACGTAGATATAAAAACAACTGTCGAGTAGGGGTTAGTAAATAAAGCACAGTTTAACGTACAGAAAACTTAGGCAACAACGCTGACAAAAAAGTCTCACGTTGGCTTACCAACTGTGGAAAGGGAGGGTCACCCAATGGTCGTGTCACCTTCCGTCAAGCTTTTGGGGATCAACATCAACAATGACATCTCCTGGCACGGCCACGTCATCAGCATTGCTAAAACGGTATTCCAGAAGCTTGGAGTTTTGTTCTGCTGTAGGAAGTTGTATATACCAGAGCAACTACTGCTGCTCTACAAGGCACAGATCCGACCATCGTTGGAGTATTGCTCCCTAGTGTGGGGATGCGCTCCGAAGCACTCTCTGTTTTACAGATTCTATCACGGAAGATGTTCGAGTGAGCTCTCCCAGACAATAACACCAAAGGCCGTCCGAACGAGGAACACTAGAAAGGCTCTGCGAGCTCATCCTTACCAGGCCAAGGTCCTTACTCCCTGAACCAGTCTCCTCCAGCATTCCTTCTTTTGGAGAACTTCGACGCTGTGGAATCAGCTGCCGGGGAATTTGTTTACCGATGGCTACAACCTGCAGCGTTTCAAATATAACGTGAACCGACACTTATCCTCTCACAGCGCTTCTACAGCGCCATAGGCTTTCAGCCTTTGCGGGAAGCTGACCATACAAAAAAAATCGATCGAAAATGTAATAGATTTAGGTATCTTCAGCATAGCATTGTATCTGTTTTGAAAACGGTAGGTGAATCAAAAGTGTTAATTGAAGATAGCAAAGGCCTCAAGACGGAACTTTGAGGGACGCCAGAGCATACTGATTTAATGGATGATATAAAACAGTACTCACCATCTATAATTTCCTGTTTCATTTTGCTAATTTCTTTCCGCACTTCTTTGACGATTTCGTTCTTGAGGGTATCCAGTTCCGTTGGTCCGATGGACAAAGTGTTGACTTCTGATAGGCCGTTCACCTTCAGGATCGTCTCTTCGGAGGCTGAGCCGAAACGTTTTCTGACGCTTTTCGGCGATTCGGCGTTGAACTTTGACGTGTTACCCGGAAGCGTATTCGTCTTCTCCCAAATCGCAGCCTTTTTGTCTTCCTCGTCTTTGTCTGGCACCTTTTTCTCCACCTGCGAAGAAAAAACAATATTTAGAGTCCGTTTGTAGGAGGACTCCTAACTTAAATGTACTGCGTCATCCGATAAACACGGAAGAAGTTCTTGGCGCCATACGAGGCGCAAAGAATTGAGGTTTTGAATAAAGAAAAAAATATATTTTTTTTGTGATAAATCGAAAGATCATATATAAGTTTTATAACAAAACCGTTTTTGTTTTCTTTTTTTTCGCAATAATTCAAAAGTTATATCAAAATAAAAATGGGTTTTTGAATCGAGTACCGAAAACACGCCGACGGCTCCCGAACCCGTGTGACGTAATGATGGCGGTTAAGATGCTCCTTTGACCAACGACATCCTACATCGATACTAGATTCTAGATTCCCAGCCAAACGTGAAAATACTTGCTAGTAACTAGTGTATATTTGTTGCAATATAGCCGATGAATGAAGTTTGCAGCTCAGGACGACCTCTACGATCGAAATAAATATCTTTTTGAATGTTTGAAATCAGATTACAGATTCCAGTAAGTAAGTAAGTACCTAATCAAATATGTCTTATTGAAACTATCTGGTGCATGTTCGGCTGGCCTAGTGGTTAGAGTGTTGGCTAATGGATCCGTTGGTCTGGGTTCAAAGCTCAGCCTGTCCAATTTTTTTTTTATTTTTTTTTATCAAATAATTCATTCATGTGCTTTTTGCACTTGTTATGTACATTTTTTCTACGATCATCATAAATATGTTTTTGGAACAAATTCTATCAGACATATCACTTGCACTGCATAGTGCAAAAACTAAGTACAGGACGCGGTGGACAATTCAAAAAATCAGTTCAATTGGTGTTTGTCCGTCAATATCAACCGCCAATATTTTTTTTAAATGTAATAGTTGGTTAATAAAACAAAATCCATTCATTTTTTTAATTTTTAACATAAACATAAAATAAAACTCGTAATCACAACAGTCTTCTGTTTATCACTTGGTATTTTTATTTATTTAACTTTGAGCAACGAAGCTTAATAATTAAATTTTCATAAAAATTTAACAAACAAAAATATATAAACGCAATGCAAACAAACAAAACTTATTCTTCTATGAGTTTCAATGTTATAATTATCTTTACTGTACGTAGATGCTTTTCTGTTAAAATATTTGTTAGTAATTTCATCTTATATGAAATGCATCCAATTTTTTTTAATAAATTATTAATATGTACATCCCAACGTAAGTGTGAGTCTAAATATATTCCTAGATACTTTATACTTTTTTCTATGTTCGGGACTAAAAAATATAGTTTTATTTTTGTTTACTTGAAGTGCTAGCTCTTATGTAAAATAATTATACTTATAGTTTATTTATCGTATAAGTATTTATTATCAATAATAATATTAAATAATAAAATAATTATTTTAAGTTTTGGTCAAGAAGATAATTATAACATTGAAACTCATAACAAAATAAGTTTTGTTTGTTTGCATTGCATTTTTATATTTTTATTTGTTAAATTTTTATGAAAATTTAATTATTAAGCTTCATTGCTCAAAGTTAAATAAATAAAGATACCAAGTGATAAACAGAAGACTGTTGTGATTACGAGTTTGACTTACTTTATGTTTATATTAAAAACTTAAAAAATGAATGGATTTTGTTTTACTAAACAAATATTACATTTAAAAAAAATATTGGCGGTTGATATTGACGGACAAACACCATTTGAACTGATTTTTTGAATTGTCCACCGCGTCCTGTACTTAGTTTTTGCACTGTGCAGTGCAAGTAATATGTCTGATAGAATTTTTTTCAAAAACATATTTATGTTGATCGTAGAAAAAAAATGTAAATAACAAGTGCAAAAAGCACATGAATGAATTATTTGATAAAAAAAAAAATAAAAAAAAAGTTGGACAGGCTGAGCTTTGAACCCAGACCAACGGATCCATTAGCCAACACTCTAACCACTAGGCCAGCCGAACATGCACCAGATAGTTTCAATAAGACATATTTGATTAGGTACTTACTTACTTACTGGAATCTGTAATCTGATTTCAAACATTCAAAAAGATATTTATTTCGATCGTAGAGGTCGTCCTGAGCTGCAAACTTCATTCATCGGCTATATTGCAACAAATATACACTAGTTACTAGCAAGTATTTTCACGTTTGGCTGGGAATCTAGAATCTAGTATCGATGTAGGATGTCGTTGGTCAAAGGAGCATCTTAACCGCCATCATTACGTCACACCGGTTCGGGAGCCGTCGGCGTGTTTTCGGTACTCGATTCAAAAACCCATTTTTATTTTGATATAACTTTTGAATTATTGCGAAAAAAAAGAAAACAAAAACAGTTTTATTATAAAACTTATATATGATCTCTCGATTTATGACAAAAAAAAAATTGATTCAAAACCTCAATTTCGCAGCTCCTGGTCCGGATGGCATAAACACCTACTGGTGGAAAAAATTCCCAGTTGCCACCAGCATTTAGCTAGAGTTTTTAAGTCGTGGCTTAATCAGGAGCAGCCAATTCCGGCTTGGTTTGTCGAGGGTCGAACCGTGCTTCTTCCGAGGACCGGAGATTTGTCTGATCCCAAAATACATCTACATCCTTTCAAGATTTCATAGAGATAAGCCAATGCATGGAATTTTCTGCAAACATCTAGAAGAGCATGGCTTGCTTGAGCAGTTGAATTTCACTTTTTTGAGGTCTAGTGGGTTGAATTCGGAGACTGGGGGCTTTATAATGGCTTGCCAAGACGGTGTTTCAACACCTAGTAAGGTTACGGGTCTAGATGTATCCGACAAACGTTTTATAGTCTGTCCACTGAAGAAAAGGAGTAAAACATTATTTCAAACCCATATTGCGGGGCTTTACTCGGATAAATCGAACTTAGTTTTTCTGTTTATAATAACATCACTGTTCTCAGTATGCAGTTTTGTAGATGGTGTGCATATAACCCTTGACCATACAGTAAAAATTTACATATATTGTGCATGGTTACTCCTTTTGTTCGGTGGATAAGGTATAGAGCCTGCCGACAAGCGCCAGAGACGTGATGCATCTCTTGTCGGCGTGTAACACGTACGCTGGGACGGCTTACGTCCATCGGCACAACGCGGCTCTACGAGTGCTCTACTATGATCTAAGGCATATCATACTGTATCGATGAGACACCTTTGCTGCCATACGCTCCAGGGGATATAGAGTCCGTTGTGTCGAACGAGAGATGCCGGATTTACTGGAACTACTCGTTCCCCACGCTCGAGCTTGTACAGGCAAACATGCCAGATATATTTTAGTTATTTATTTGTGTGTGCGTAAACTGCACGACGGAAAGTGATCGACAATTTTGGGAAGATTTCATAAAGAGAGTATTCAGATTAAAACATAAGAAACCAAGCATATGAAGAACTTGTAAAAAAATGCAAAGAAAAATAACGCAAGCAAATAATAACGCACCAGCTTTAAAAATAACTCCAGCCTACTATTCTTGTGTTGCATGAAACGTGCATGAAATATCAAGTCGATTCAGGCATCGCAACAGGTTTCGATTCGAGTAGGAACTTATGCAATAGGGTACCTGCAGAGGTCGTGAAATCGCCTCGGGAGTATACATAACATAAAGAAAACCATATCAAGAAGCAGTAGGAAACAAAAAACATGATTTTACTGACGGCCAAAAAAAGATATTTGCAAAATAAATAAGAATATATTCAAATTTTTCCACGTGACTTAAAACAAGGGCTGACGTCACAGGTATCGATATCGACAATCGATACTGATACAGCGCAGGTCAGTGAGATTCAACTGCAAACTAGAGATGATCTGAATTCTTTAACAATGCGACTCAATTTATTGATACTTGAACATATTTGAAACAGGCAATTAACCCACTAGCATTTTCGTTGCAATACATTTTTATATCTGATAGGTATCACAGTTCATCCTGTTTGTGACCGAGATTCGCAACTAATCGAAGCCATCATTTTATTTCGGCGCATCCCATTATGAATGATTCCAAAGATAGAATCTAATTCAAGCCCATCCCTACAAAGTGAATTAGTAATCTAGACTAACTTATATTCTTTTGACTTTTGTACTTTTGTGTGTGCCTGTGTTTTGTGGTTATAATGATCATGGCCGACTCTACACTAGGCCGGAGCCTTAAGCCTAGTTCAGATGCACACGACATCCGACGATACGACAGTACGAAACTGTCCCTATTGGTTGAAATATTCAAAATGATGTCAAATCAAAATATTTCAACCAATAGGAACAGTTTCGTACCGTCGGATGTCGTATTGTCGTGTGCATCTGAATTAAGCTTTAGATGTGGCAACGTGGCTTAGCTGTCAAATAGTGGTCCGGTTACTGTAAATTGTTTTATAGTTTCAGAATAATAATTATTATATTTTATATGTATTAAGAGTTGATCTCGGTTGATAAATTAAGAAAAATACTTTTTAGAACTACTACCACTAATACCACTTACATCTGATGTCTGGTTCATCGTAGTCAAACACTACAAAATAAAAATAAACGCAACCTGTTTCCTGCTGCCACTTCCACTTAAATGAACACTCCATTTACTTTGTAAATTATCACTTGAGCTAGAAAAATTCACTATTAGGTCACTGTGAAGCCTGGTCTTGATTCCCTTTCACTATCAAAGCTCTTCGTAGGTATGCCCAGATGCATGCCCTCGTTGGCATGCCCACATGAGTTCTATTAACTGTCTTTTTCTGTGATATTTGGGAGGTCCAGATAACATTGTAGGTACCACATTGTGGTTTAAAATAGGTCTTATCCTTTGAAATGTTTGTAAATTATTGTTTTTATTCTTATAAATATAACCAGCCCTTACGAGGAATACCGTTCACCCACTTCTGTTTATGTCCTTTATTGGAAGCACAATTGCTAGTGCAACCTGGTACTACACACTTTGCAGACATGTTTTATCTTTATAGTTTCGTTTGTGCAGGTAAATAATTAGAAACACACTAAAAATTACCTTCCAATCTTCTTTTTTGCTCTGGAAGATTACACTAATGACTTAACAACAAATAAAAGCTCGGCCCCCGATTCAGTGTTGCCATATTTCAATGCTTCGGCCTAGTGAGTAGAGTCGGCCATGTAATCATCAATGTCAAAATGTTAGGTTAGCACTGGCTATCGATATCGAATATCAATACTTTACAGCCCATCACTATAGGATATCACTGACGTCAGAGGTTGTTTGCGCGGCATTTTTCGGCATTTGAAATAATTTTTGGAATATCTCTCACAGCCGATTCCAAAAAACCAAACAAGTGATTTTGTCATGTTGACTAGGCTCTAAGGAACGCGTAAACGACATATTTTTTCTGCAAGTACCCTATTGACGCAAGTTTCATGAAACCTTGAATCGATTGAGGAATCGCAGCATGCAGCAACGTCTGTAGGCCGCTTTAGCCGCCAGAATGCAGAAGGTTGTCATCCTTGGGTCCCTTCGTCTACGTAGGGCGCACGATTCGCTGACCCAGTGATTGCTCACCTCACGGTGTGAGGAGTAGTCATTGGGTAATGGAACAGCAGCCCGGTGTGTCGGAGCCCGAGCTGCACTTTTTTGTTTTTAACATATATAATAATTTATTGGTGAGCCGTGCGGCGGCGCACATCTTAGCCGCCAGAACGCAGAAGGCAGTCATCCTTGGGTCCCTTCGTCTACGTAGGGCGCACGATTCGCGGACCCAGTGATTGCTCACCTCACGGTGTGAGGAGTAGTCACTGGGTGATGGAACGGCAACTCGATGTGTTAGAGCCTCGTGCTCTCGCACAAAGCGTATCAGGGGATCGGTTGCAACGTTCAGGGTTCTCATTGATTTTTAAGCTTACCTGGGCTCGTCTCCTAGCCAACGTCTTCGCCATCTCATCCATCATGGAGGCCATACTGTTGCCGGCGCTTCGCCCCAGAGTGCCGTAGTTACTGCTACCGCCGCTGCTCGTCGAAGAGCCACTGTTCTCCGTCGGTGGTGGAGTGTTCTGAACAAAAAAAAAACACGTCAAAAAAAATCGAGAAAAATTACTATTTATTATTTTTTTATGGTAGAATTACAAATAAACAATAATACAGGGTGACCGACGGGAACCGGACGTTTTTCAAATGGTTAGTGTAACGCCGCTAGCGGTGGTAGGGAGGGGATTCAGGTATCAGTCGCTTTGCTGTACAATGCCATTTTAGTAGCTGTGGAGCAGAGGACCGTGGAACACCGTATGTTCGCTTATGACACGTATGTTAAAAATGCTCAGTCGGTCACGGCCGCCCAGCGACTGTTCCGCGTTCATTTTAATCTTGGACGCCACGATATTATTTAAGCCGCAATACCATTCTCAGATGGGTTAACAGTCTGAGAACAACAGGAATGATTGTGAAGAAAAAGCCACCTGGAGACCAGTATCGGAAATTTTGTTTGTTTATCTCTCCGCTTAAATGAAAATGAGCTTCATCACTCATGACGATTACTGCACTTCCATGGTCTCCGAGCAGCGTTTGAATTCGAATGGCGAAGATTTCTCGTTGCTCATAGTCTGTTGGCTTAAGTTGCTGAACAATACACATCTTGTAAGGATGAAACGCTAAATCTTTTTTTTCAATATTATGCGCACGGATGCACGACTGAAGTTTAATTCACGAACGTGTCTTCGTGCAGACCGTTGAGGGCTCCGAGTAAGCGCTTGTCTCATCCGCTCGACGTTTGCTGGCGTCTTCGCAGTCTTCGTGGGACCAGGTGGCTTTTTCTTCACAATGATACCTGTTCTTCTCAGACTGTTAACCCATCCGAGAATGGTCATGCGGCTTAAATAATATCGTGGCGTCCAAGATTAAAATGAACGCGGAACAGTCGCTGCGCGGCCGTGACCGACTCAGCATTTTTAACATACGCGTCATAAGCGAACGTACGGTGCTCTACGGTCCACTGCTCTATAGCTACTAAAAGGGCATTATACAGCAAGGCGACTGATATCTGAATCCCTTCCCTACCACCGCTAGCGGCGTTATACTAACCATTTGAAAAACGTCCGGTTCCCGTCGGTCACCCTGTACCATATCATCTATAAAGCTTTACTACGGCCTAGATAAGCAATTCAAATATTATTTCAACATATTGGAAAAGTTCCTAATACAATTTTTTAACAGCTTCAAATTATGCTCTTCTTGAAGGCATAACTTATATTCTCTATACACAACAGGAATCTACAACTGCTTATGTATTTTCAAATTACTGTCATACACCTGTATTATGCAATATATTCTATGCATACAGTAATCAGAATTATGACAAAGAGATAACTTTTAAAATAATAAATAAAATAAGCGTGGCGAAAAATTTCTGAACTAGAAATCCGGAAGTCGTGAGTTCAAATCCTGACGGCTGTCGGTTCTATTTCCGGCATTTTCCTGGTAGAATCTTGATTTGACAGACCGACTTGCGGCCTATAGCATGAAAAATGGAAATATGTAGATTTCACACATCGTCACACGGAGGTTTCTGTTGTATCTAGTCGTTTTCTGTTGTTTTGAGCTTCTTTTTGTTCTGTTCTGTTGTATTCGGCTGTATTTGGTTGTTTTCTGTCGTGTTTGGACGATTTCTGTTGTATTTAATCGTTTTATTTTGCTTCCAGCTGCTTTCTGCTTGTTTTCTGTAGTGTTGAGCTGTTTTCTGTTTCTTTCTGTTGTATTTGATTTGTAATATATCTTTCTGTTACACACTGCACTAAACTGGAGGCTTAGGGGAGCCCTGAGTAAAACCACTTCATACTTGAAACTTGATGTATATTGATATGACCTCGTTACAAACTCCAGATGTGTCTTATATCTAACCCACATTCTATTGACATACTGAACATACTCACTCTGTTCATAAACAATCTTAGTTCAAAAAATATACGCTTATTTTCCAATGTCTCACGCCCCGAACTGGTAACCCTCCTTAAGAATGGGAGCAATACAATATACTGGGTGTTACCAGTTCCCTTAACTTTACTAATCTACATCACAACCCTTAATCTATCATAAATATACATATCACAGATTGTTTTCTGTTGTATTTAGTCGTTTCCTGTTGTTTCCAGCTGTTTTTTTGTTGTATTCAGCTGTATTTGGTTATTCTCTGTTGTGTTTGGATGTTTTCTGTTGTGTTTAGTCGCTTTTTGTTGTTTTGAGCTGTTTTCTGTTCTTTTCTGTTGTATTCAGCTGTATGTGGCTGTTTTCTGTTATGTTTGGACGTTTTTTATTGTTTCCAGCTGCTTTCTGCTTTGTTTTCTGCTGTTTTCAGTTGTTTTCTGTTCTGTTATATTGTATTCGGTTGTCTTTGGACCTTTTCTGTTGTTTCCAGTTGTTTCCTGCTTGTTTTCTATTGTTTTGAGTTGTTTTCTGTGCTGTTCTATTATATTCGGTTGTTTTTGGAACGTTTTCTGTTATTTCCTGCTTGTTTTCTGTTGTTTTGAGTTGTTTTTTGTTCTTTTTTGTTGTATTCAGCTGTATTTTGTTGTTTTCTGTTGTGTCTGGACGTTTTCTGTTGTATTTAATCGCTTGTTGTATTTGATTGTTTTGTTGTGTTTAGATGATACAACAGAAATGTTGTATGTTGTCGTTTTCTGCTGTTTTGAGCTGTTTTCTGTTCTTTTCTATTGTATTCAGCTGTATCTGGTTGTTTTCTGTTGTTTCAAGTTGTTTCCTGCTTGTTTTCTGTTGTGTTTGGACGTTTTCTGTTGTATTCGGTTGTATTTGGTTGTCTTCTATTGTTTCCAGCTCTTATCTGCTTGTTTTGAGTTGTTTTTTGTTGTATTCGGTTGTATTTGTTCGTTTTCTGATGTTTCCAGTTGTTTTCTACTTGTTTTCTGGCGTTTCCAGTTGTTACTGCTTGGTTTCTGCGGTTTTGGGCTGTTTCTGTTCTTTTCTGTTGTATTCAATTATAGTTGATTGTTTTCTGTTCCGTTTGGATGTTACTAGCATTTTTCGTTCATTCTTGTTTTAAGCTTATTTAAAAAAATATTTTAATACAAAAGTATCGATACCAGCTTGGAATGCCTCAAAAAGTATCGATGACAAAAATACTCGATATTAGTGCAGCAGTACAAGAATCAAAGAATTGTTACCATCCCTACAAAAAATCATCCAAAAGTGGGGATGCGCGTGTAATTTCCGCCAACGTGAGTTATTGTGCTGGTTGTTTATTATGCTGTGGTATAACGTTCGAGGGTGGCAATATTTGTGATACTTTTACTAATAAATGAAGAATGAAATGAAATAGAATCTACACTGTAGGTAGGTCAACATATTAAAGTGCTATGTTTCCGGTCCATATATGAAATACTGGAAAAGATATTTGAACGACATGCTGCCAGTCAAATGTATGGTGCAATTATAAAACCGTTTGTCACTAGAAATAAACCTCACAATTAGGAAACACAACAAAGTGTACTATTAGCTGTACAGCAGAATTAGTACGACATTTATTAGAGACATTGAACGAGTAACCGAAGAGCGAGAATCTACAACATAGTCTATTTTGCCTAAGAATATATAACTTTGCCGTCGCGTACTTGATTGTGAAGAAAACATGTCCTCCTCTGAAGTTCGTTGCTAATATCGAACCAGTGAACACTTACCAGACACTAGGCAACAAGTAGTATAAACAAACTATACAGCGCAATCCGTTTACCATAATTTTTATACATCGTTGGTCTCTGAATCCCATTACACTTATTACCTCTTCTATCATTGCGGGGGCCACATGCCAAGATTTGTCTTTTAGCACGTCTTTGATTCTATCTACAATTGATGTTCTTTTTGAAGCGTGCTTTTTCACCACCTACCTTATTGTTCCGTTTGAGCCTGGCGTTCTGCAGCTGCGCGGCCAGCGAATTCACCTCCCCGCCGTCGCTGCTCTGCGACCTGGACATGTTCATGGGCGGCGGTGGGGGAGGGGGCGGAGCCGCGACAGCGGCCGTCATCGGCACGCCTCCCGGCGTGGGCGGTAACGGAGGGCCGGGGGGCGGGGGCGGGGCGGGAGGTGCGCTGACGGTGCGCGTGTGACCGCCCCCTCCGGGTTGCTGTTGTTGTTGTTGCTGGTGCTGCTGCTGATGGAGCTGATTCCCTGCAAAGTAGGCTTGGGGTAAACTCTTACTTTTGTGTATTAGGTTACAACTAAGGCTGTGCTAAAATGTGATTTTGCTGTCACAATTCCGACCTGTGACTCTTCCATATCTGTCACTGTGATTAAAACCTGTGACTGTCACATCAGGGCTGTTCCAAATTACGGATCTATCACCGTCTCAGAACTGATTTCATCAAGCCCCGCCCATTTTACCGTTCTCAAAACGGTGATTGGTTGGGCCGCCAGCGTACCAACTAATCATCGATTCTAGAATCACAAAATGGGCGGGGCATGATGAAATCAGTTCTGGGACGGTGATAGAACCGTCATTTGGAACAGCCCTTGTGGTGATCCGGAACGCGCTCCTGGCTGTCATACGTTAGAACGCACCTTTAGCTGTCCGGCTGCCAAAGTTTGACATTGACGGCAGTGACAGATGGTAGAAGGAAAATCGATTAAAAATTTGTTGTTATAATATAAGTGTATGAGTGTAGTCATTTGATGAAGTTCAGTTAAGTAATTTATTTGATTATCATGTATTGTTCAGATATTTTGTTATTGGTCAGATCATGAGTGATTTTTTATAGAGCTACCGATTCCGTGTTAATTTTCAATCCGTGTTCACAGAAAAAAATACTGTTCGGTGATGCTTTTGGGTTTTGTCACTTGAGACGAATAAAGTAGTGGGTTGTGGTAATGGTTGCCATGGTTTTGTTGTTTATTAATTACGAGCGGGGATTGTTTTTGAAAAACGCAATAAGCGGGAGACCAAATTTTACATAATGCATTTGGAAGTCTTTTTCACGATTATTTGCAGGTATGTTGTCTTTTGAGTTTATATTATTAACTAATGTGGTCTGTCTACGATACTTTAAAGTGTTTCACAATGTATACTGTACATTGTACTCTAGGTTAGGTCCTGAGATATTGTAGGCTGATGGTGAACAGAGACAACTGTCTTATTTAGGTGTATCTATTTCAACCTTTACTGATCCTCTTTATGTATATACAATATCTATTTTATGGTTGTGGAAACCAAGGTGACTGTCCCCGGGGCGGCTTATCACTTACCGTAGGTGGAAGTGGGTTACGATCACGCGTTCACACGTACCATACGTTTCCTCTAACCAGCCCTTTTATAGGTTGTTTATTGTTTATATTTATTTATTGATCTATTTATGCGCTTAGATACCATGCTTGCTATGCTGTTATGCTTGCTATGCTGCTATGCTTGCGATGCTATGTTTATATTTTATATACCCTATCCCATTTACCCACTTTATTTACTCCTTTATATGTTTGATTATATTTATTTATTCATATATGTTGATATTTTACATTTTTCCACATCTTACCCATATTTCCCTATTTGCCGTTGAACAGAGACCTAGCCCACCTTGTATTATTATTATTATTTATCGTTTAGACTGTGAATGTTTATAACCATTTCTTTATCATACAATATTAATAACAAGAGCCAGTTTACCACTATTATTAAGACATTTTTGAATCGTATATTTCAACATATCAATATAAATACTTCACCAGTAAAATATAGGAAATACAAAGCACTCATGATTTGACAAATACAAGAATCAAGTAATAAAACCATACCAAACACTCAGCAATCATGATTATTAAATGCAAAACAAATAATAAAAAACCATATCCTAACATTTCTGTGTTTTGATTTCATTCTCTCTGAGTTGGTACGCATGCATGTTAAAAGAATCTGGTTACCATGGGCACACATACAACATACATAGCTTGTGGATTAGGGTGTGGCTTTACAGTACCCACCACCCAACGCCACCGACGTTCCACCAATAAAATGGGGAGGTATGGAGGGGGCTTTAGTGTGTGTGGGAACTTAGAACATAAAAGGCAGAGTTCTTGTCAATGAAAAACATAGTGCAGAGTCAACTGATACAGTAACACATCTAGCAGCGAAATGGACTACACTACAGAGTCAAACGGTCCTTGCGACTCCACGTCTTGGATGCAGGACCAAGAGGATAGTTCCAGCATATGGAGTGTCGAGACTGCGGTACCGGATGATGAGTTACCCGACCAATCACATTGGACGGTGGCGAGGCCACCAATGGACAATGGACCATGCGACTCCACAACACAGCCGCTGGGGTTCCTGCTGTTTACTATAGACAGCTCATCAGATAACAGCTACGATGATGATCCTGATCGCCCGGATGGTCTGCCAAACCATAGAGGTGCGCGAGTGCTCCTGC
Source organism: Callosobruchus maculatus (assembly GCA_951848785.1). Lineage (NCBI taxonomy): Eukaryota > Metazoa > Arthropoda > Insecta > Coleoptera > Chrysomelidae > Callosobruchus > Callosobruchus maculatus. Next base: position 3,785,439 of record CATOUR010000048.1, on the reverse strand, counting down.
ATTTTCCCATAGATAGCGAGGAAGAGACATGAGACGTTATTTGTAAATTATAAAGAGTCGTAGTTCTGGGTGGAGCTCCGTGAGGTAAATGTTCAAAACGAAATCTATATAGATAAATCATGTGTTTCGTTGGTTTCAGATAGGACGGAGCCTTTCGCTTAGAGTTACAGAATTCACCAACTGGTCGTGACTGTGATGGTCCCGGAGCTATGACAAAATTATAGGTTGTGAAATCACACCTCAGCGCTATCATAGATATACAGGGTGGGCCAATAGTGCGTGGACGGAGGATTGTGGGCTTACTGAACAATATTTCAAAAACCTGTCACTTGGTGATGGTAGGCACCGTTGAGAGTTATAACGTAAAAATATTTTTACTTAAATTCTGACGTCTATACAGGGTGATTCATATCAAACTTACATTTTTTTGAATGGAACCCCCTATATATTATTGCATATTTGGATTCCTTGGTCAATTCTAGTGTAACTTTATGTATCACACATGGAACTTTAAACGAACCGTTTAGGCGCAAATCACCATTTTTGGAATAAGTACGTATCAGAAAAAAATTGAATATCGCAGTGATTATAAAACTTAGAAGGCTGTGACTTTGCGAAACGACTAAGCATGAAATGCGTCATCTAAATTCAGACGGCTAAATTTCAATTCTTTTTGTACTTGGAGAAATCGATAGATTAATTAAGGAAACTTCAACCACAGATAACTTGATTTTTTCAAATGGGAATGCCTATTTTGGTTTAAAGAATCAAATGTAAAATTTGATTACCTGTCTAACGATATAGCGTTCTTGATATCAATCTTTTTTGGTTTTCATTTTATTTCAAATTTTCAGTCAAATCGGCGTTTTTCAATTTTCCTGCATGCAAGCAACCTAGCAGGCCATGAAAAATAAACAAAAGCTCGTTAATATGGAAGAAAGCAACTAACTTAGTAGAAAGATGTAAACTAACCTGAGCAACGAGGCAAGATTATCAAAATTTCTTACAACATATTAGCTCTAACCAGAAACAATAGTGGTAACAAGAATGCTCATTTTTCACAGCCTACTAGCTATTATCCAATTTCCAAAGTCAGTAAAAAAATATTTAATCAAAGGAAAACTACTAGCGATTGCTGCTGGCAGTAGAATATCAATGTCTTCTGAATACATTTTCACATTTAATGCTATGAAAAAGTAGCCATTTCCATAAGTCAAAAGTAATGATACCTCTGACTGGAACCCTTAAAATTCTTCTTCTACTTATTAGAAAAATCGTGGAAAATGAAACTTGATTTGCAGTCTGTTTGAATTGTAAAACATAATTTAGTTTGTAGAAAACTACATGAAATAATCGCAATTACAACATAGCGTAATTAAAAAATTCTAGCAATTATTTCAATAGATGTTCAGAATGCTCCAGTTGGAGATATCTTCACTTTTGACTTAATTAAACGGAAATGACTAATATTCTTATCCCATTAAATGTGAAATTTCATTCTAAACATGTTCGACTGTAAGCAAAAATCGCTGGTAGTTTTCCTTTTGTTTCAAAATTTTTAATCGTTTTGGAAAGTTGTCAAGCTCTAGTAGATCTCAATAGCTTAAGTAGGCTGTGAAAAACAAACACTTCTGTCATACCCCAGCTACTCATTGACATTAGATATCTTGCCGCTGCTGTATCCGGGAGCTAATATGTTGTAAGAAATTTTCATAATCTTTCCTCGTTGCTCTAGTTAGTTTGCATCTTTCTACTAAGTTAGTTGGTTTCTTCCATATTAACGAGCTTTTGTTTATTTTTCATGGCCTGCTAGGTTGCTTGCACGCAGAAAAATTGAAAAACACCAATTTGACTAAAAATTTGAAATAAAATGAAAACCACGAAAGATTGATATCAAGAATGCTATATCGTTAGAAAGGTAACCAAATTTTACATTTGATTCTTTAAACCAAAATAGGCATTCCCATTTGAAAAAATCAAGTTATCTGTGATTGAAGTTTCCTTAATTGATCTACTCATTTCTCCAAGTACAAAAAGAATTCAAATTTAGCCGTCCCACCTAAGATGATGCATTTCATGCTTAGTCGTACCGCAAAGCCACGGCCTTCTAAGTTTTATAATCGCTGCGATATTCAATTTTTTTCTGATACCTACTTATACCAATAATGGTGATTTGCGCCTAAACGGTTTGTTTAAAGTTCCATGTGTGATACATAAAGTCACACTAGAATTGACCAAGGAATCCAAATATTATGCAATAATATATAGGGGGTTCCATTCAAAAAATGTAAGTTTGATATGAATGAATGAATATAAATGTGAAAATTTAAGTGAAAATATTTTTACGTTATAGCCCTCAAGGGTCCCTACCATAGTCAAGTGACAGATTTTTGAAATATTTTTTAGTAAGCCCACAATCTTCCGTCCACGCACTATTGGCCCACCCTGTATAGGTAAATTCACAATATTTCCCCGTCATTGTTTTCAGGTGCTACCCTCGATTTTACCTGCTATGGCAATAAAATTTTAGCTATCAAGAATTTTCAAATAGACTATAGTTTGTTATTACTGTGCTTATCATTATTATCATCTCACCTGGCATCTGCGGTCCGGCACCGGGACTAGGCACGACGACGACGCCGGGAGGCGGCTGCGGCTGGGGGGGCGGTTGACCCCCGGCGGCCGCCTGCAGCTGCTGGGGGGTCATCGGAGACCCCAGATTGGAGGACACCCTGCGCTCCTGCAGCATGGCGACGTCCTCCCGCGTCATGGTGCGGTACCCCATGTCCTCGTCGTACTGCTGGGGCTGGGGCTGCTGTTGGTGCATGGGGGGTTGGGGCGGCTGGTGCACGGGGGGTTGGGGCGGCTGGGGGGGCTGCTGCGGGGGTTGGGGGGGCGCCGCCGCGTGCAGCTGTTGGTGGGGCGGCGGTTGGGGCGGGGCGGCACCGTACTGCGACCCCGCGGACGCCGGCGCCGGTGGTGGGGGTGGTTGGCGGACCACGTTGCTCAGGATCTGGAAACGACAAAAATAATTACCCGTATAACCGGACGATATAGGTTTTCCCAAACTATATAGATTAGACTATAAAGATTTCTCGATAGATATTTAAACTATATAGTGAATTTATATAGTACAAGTAAATATTTCCTATGTTTAATATGTATAGCGACTATAAATAATATATGTATATATTTATTTACAGCGGATCACCCAGCGTCCGGACCAAAAGCGTTTTACCCAGCGTCTGGCGTATACAGGGTTACTGGTAACTCGACCACTTTCCTGCAGAAAGTGATAGAGGGACTCAAATGCAATAGATTTAACCCCCCATATGTAATTCCGGAAACCGATAGTTTTCGAGATAATAAACATTTAATGTTTTTCAACGATATCCCAAATTTAGAAAAAACCCTGCTGTCGATTTTAGTAATTTCTAATTTAGTTTTTTACTGACACATACGCAAATCTAATTTAGTATTTAAATGTGTAAATATACTAAACAGTTTCAAACTACATACAATTATTTAAAAAATAAAGAACGAAATTTGTACATTCAGCGCGAAAGAAAATTGTCTAGCTCAAAAAAAGATACACAACCAGCCAAACAAATTATTTTAAAAACTTCCTTATCTGATGGCCTATTCCAAGGACAAGAATGACAGTACAACCACAAGTAACTATTTCACAAAATTTATCAACATAATACAGAATCATCAACAACATGATATTCCAGCATGATGGTTGTCCAGCACATTACCGTATCACAATTCGGCAGTTGTTGGACAACACATACCCGAACAAATGGATAGGAAGGGGTGAACCTATCCCATGGCCTGCGCGGAGCCCAGATCTGACACCTCTTGATTTTTACGTCTGGGGTCACATGAAGGCATTGGTTTACGAGACTCCAGTTAATACTGCTGTCGAACTAAGGCAAAACATTATCAATGCGGAGGAGGAGATGAAACGAACTTTTTCAACACGAGTTACAAAAACCGAAGTGAGGAAACGGATTCGTACTTATATCCGAAATCAAGGGCAACACATTGAGCAAGATCTCTAGAGACTTTGAGTGGATTTAATTTGTTTTACTTGGATGAAATCATCGACCGCATTTGCAAACATTCTAGTATGTAACTGAGTTATCAATAATGATTGTACTGTCATTCGTTCTTTTTGAATAGGTGATTTTTATTCATTGCTGTTTATAATCTTTTTGAAAAGGTTATTAGGTATGAAAGTTTTTTTAGCGATTTGTTCAACCGTTTGTATAATTTTTTTAAGCTAGATAATTTTCTTTCACGATGAACGTAAAAATTTTGTTGGTTATTTTTTAAATATCTGTATTAAGTTTGGAACTGTTTAGTATTTTGAAACATTTTAATACTAGGTTAGCTTTGTGTATGTGTTAGTTAAATATCAGAATAGAAATTATCAGAATCAACAACAGGTTTTTTCATAGTTTAGGATCTAGTGTGGAAATTTGGACATTTGGTTGAAAAACATTAAATCTTAATTATCTCGAAAACTATTGGTTTTCGGAATTACATATGGGTGGTTAAATCTATTACATTTGAATCCCTCTATCACCTCTTGCAGGAAAGTGGTCGAGTTACCAGTAACCCTGTATAACTGTATATAAGTAAGTTTCAGAAACAGGTCGCTTGGCGTCATAGTACACCGTTAGCTCCACTGGGCGTCCATATTTTTTATGCTTGTCTATTAATAGAATTTATACAGGGTTGGGATAAAGTATGGAACCAAGCAAATAACTTTGGAACGGAAAGAGTGATATTGCTGAAAATTTGCAGGCAAGTGTAGTGACGTCTAGTGCATCCGAAGACATTATGTTAGCTATTAATGTACTTCCGGTCTAACCGGAAGTACCGTCAACTTTTTTAATTTAAATGGGACACCCTGTATATTTTTGCAGATTTTAATTCATCTTTTTTTTTCCGAATAGTAAATAAGTAGTAGAAGATAAGTAGAAAAGTACAGGCATGTAATAGAATGCAAAACAAAAGGTGCAACAACATGGCGCGAAAAAGACAACGCATAGGTAAAGGTAGGAGAAGAATTTAGTTGCAAATGTGCAAATAATAGCCGCAGATCTGTAAAGGTGCTGAAAGAAAAATACAAAAATTTAAAAAAGACCAAGGAGTCATGGTCATCATATTCCTCAAAATAATTGACTCTAGGTCGAAATATTCTTGGTCTCATTACTTCTTTATCAATGCTATTCGCATTTACATCATAACCATCCATTTCAAATAAAAAGAACCATGGAAAGCGTTAATATGAAACCTCAAATGCCTAGCAAGTAGCAAAACCAAAGTGACATACCCTAATGCGCATGCGTCATCGCAAACCTGGGGTTAACTCAAGACTTTCTTGGGGTCAAGTTAACTCAGAGTTAACCTCAAGAAAAATCGAAAACCGCCACTTGTGAAATATGACATCTAGGGTTAACCTCCGGTCAACACACAACCTTGAGTTAACCCAGCATTGTGAAACCGGACCTAAGAGATTGCGGCATAAAGGCGTTGCGGAAGAGATTGTTTCAACGAAACATATTTGATTGGGTACTTTATTACTGGAATTTGTAATCTAATTTCAAACAATCAAAAAGATATTTATTTCGATCGTAGACTTCGTCTCGAACTGCAAACTTCATTTATCGTCTATGTTGCAACAAACATACACCTGTTATAAGTAACTATTTTGACGATTGGCTGGGAATCTAGAATCTAGTATCGGAGTAGGACGTCGTTGGTCAAACGAACACATCGTGACCACATCGTGACGTCACACGGGTTCGGGAGCTGTCGGCATGTCTTCCGTTTTGGATACAAAAACCCATTTTTATTTTGATATAATTTTTGAATTATTGCGAAAAAAATAAAACAAAAATAATTTTGTTACAAAATTCATATATGATCTTTCCATTTATCACAAAAAAAAAAAATTGTTCAAAACCCCAATTACTAAATCGAAACTTTTTTTAAAGGAGTGAAATTTGTGATATGTATATTATTTATAATAGAAGGGCCGATTTTATCAACACGCGGATTTTAGCAGCCCATTCAAGAACATGCATCTGTCAAAGTACTCAGAAAATAATCGATTTATCACAAAAAAAAAAAAAAATTGTTCAAAACCCCAATTACTAAATCGAAACTTTTTTTAAAGGAGTGAAATTTGTGATATGTATATTATTTATAATAGAAGGGCCGATTTTATCAACACGCGGATTTTAGCAGCCCATTCAAGAACATGCATCTGTCAAAGTACTCAGAAAATAATCGATTTCTCTTGAAATTTACCTCAAAAAGGTCAAAAATGACATGCTTTATATAGAATCGACCATTATGAACCATCTAGTATCTTTTCCGATCTGATTTTCCATCCTAAATGGGTGAAAAGTTGCATTTTCTTGTTTAACAAAGAGATTCCAGAGAATCTGTAAATTTGATCACTGGTTTCTTGTTATATCAGATGATATAATGATGACAAGAAATTCATATTACTGCATTATTTTTCTAAAATAATATTTCACAATCGATAATAATTATAAATACCTGCAATATACCTATGTATTATAGTAAAAAAGGGGAAAAATAACATTTTATTGCATTTCGCAAATAGGCACACACGATTTCACAAGTGTGCATTACTGGTTGCCTATCCTTCTTAACCGCAAAGCTTGCGATCTGGCAAAAGTATAACTATAACCGTATTTTTCCTAAACTAGAAACCTTTTGTATAGTCAGAAAAAGGTGGTTTATATAATTGTGTTTCTGCACTACGGTGCCTTTTACGTAGTGCCTTTACAATCTTTACATCCTCTGTGAATATTTCTATAAGAAGATCTATAACAAACATGCATCCAGTCTACAATCAATCTGACTGCAATTGCAATTGGCAACTATACAGTAATTATAAGGTAAACATTAGAAATCTAGCATTCATTTGCAAATCAATCGCTTTGTTCTGATTTTCTGCTATGATTTTGATCCATGAATTCTAAAATATTTTTGATAAAAGTGTCATCCAGTTTTGACGTTTTGTTTCCAATATCGATAAAATACTATTGGATGAAACTTATTAACATAGCCCTCAATACCCAATAGAAAGCTTTTGCTAAACAACATCCAATAGAAAAGCTTTGTCAAAGTCTTTGTTTTTGTTAAATATGCATGTTGATAAAATCGGGCCTAAGGGTTGTGACGTAGATTAGTAAAGTGAAAGGAACTAGTAACACCCAGTATATTGTATCGCTCCAATTCTTAAGGAGGTTACTAGTTCCCTTCACTTTACTAATCTACATCACAACCCTTAGGGCCAATTTTATCAACATGCATATTCTGACGAAGGGTTAGACCAATCAGAGCAGCCCATTCAAAAACATGCATCTGTCAAAGTTCTCTGAAAATTATTGATTTCTCTTGAAATTTACCGCAAAAAGGTGAAAAATAACGTGCTTTATATGCAATCGACCATTATTAACCATCTAGTATCTTTTCCAGTCTGATTTTCCATCCTAAATGGGTGAAAAATTGCATATTGGTGTTTGACAGTCTCTCTGACGACTCGTTTAGCACAGCGAATCAGAAGCCAGGAAACCAGAACTTTTGATCACTGGTTTGATGAACAATTAATAATGAAGAGAAGGCATTCAATTACTGCATTCTTTTGAAAAAAAAAATGTTACTAACTATAATAATTTATAAATGCTTGCGGTACACCCTTGTATTATAGTAATAAGGGTTAAAAATAACATTTTGTTGCACTTCACAAAGCTAAACACATGATTTAACTATTTGCCGGCCCAGAAAAGTAGTACAATTTGATATAACTTTCATATGAACAATAATTACTGCACCATCCTGACAAAAACAAGATTGTTACTATCTATAATAATTATAAAAATAATTATAAATACCTGTGATATATAATACCTTTGTATTATAATAAAAAAGGATATGTGGAGGTAGTTCACCAATTTCCGTTTTTCGTATTGTATCTAACAGCCTACTTTTGTACCATCAATTTGGTTTGGTTTACCCAAAATAATATTTATGTTGAGAGGGTGTTGACATCTCAATAGGTAATCCGTGGATATGCAAAGCACTGCTGAAAACTTATACATATACGAGTAACTGTAACTGTTTTTAATTTGAAAAAATAACTACCTAAATAAAAAGAATATAGATCAATGTAAATTGTAAGTGTAAACAAATGAAGATGAAGACCCGAATGCCACCTTGACCTTGCCACCACAAAACACATCTTGAAACCACAAAATAGGTAGGATGGTAGGGGTAGGCACCTGTCTCAGACTCGGACCGCAAAACTAGAGATGGGATGTTATCGATATATACGGTAGAGAATCAGAGCGACAAGAATTGAACTAAATATAAATTAATAAAATAAAATAAATCATGACGGTATTATTTGTTATAAACAACAAATTCATATATCACAAAGTTGGTAATGAATATTCCAAAGAGAACCAAAGAATATACATACTGGTACTGAAGATCCCGTTACTTATTTACAGCTCCCACTTCGATAAAAAAATGTAACTAGTAGTTATGAGTGTATGAACTAAATAGCCCGATGTCGATGCTTTACAGATCAATTTTCCCTATCCTAAAAAAATAAGACTTGCTCAAGATACTACAGCTTATAACAAATATGATAGAAACTGGAAAAACAAAATATATGTGGGCCAAATAAAGCGATTTCGTATTTTAATCTTATATAACAATCCATAAAATTCAATTACATGAAAAAGTAGTTACAAAGTAGTATTATAGAGTAGGTGAGTAGGGCATAAATAGCTACTAATAAAAATAATATAATTATTCTGAAGCAAGTAAATAATGAAACCTGAAGAATAAAATTTAGAAAAACATCTCCATAATAATATTACTGAAGCAGCCATGCTTCCGCTATAGATATGGCATGACAAGTATATATTGGTTTCAAACACTTCACCTAACTAGATCGTTGCACAATAAAAAATACGAAAGAATAATCATGCTACCAATTAGGAACTTATTTCCCTAACCCATCACTACTGCCATCAGCTGTTTCTCGGTGATCGTGACGAGCGTCTCGCGACAGTAAAAGTTTGGCTGTATGGATCATGCGCACAAAAACTTTTACGTCAGAGAGAGGCAACGTTGCCATCTTTGGTGCTACGCGTATATGCATAGATAAATACTGATCAACTGATCACAAAATCTCAGAGGATTGCAATGCCTCATTGTGCCGAACATTTCCAGATTTTAACATCGGTAGCTTTTTACTTTGCAAAGTAATATTACTTGATAATACTATGTATAGTGCCATTAATCCACAGCTAAATGCATAGTGGGTTTCTAGTACCTTACAAAATAATTAGGTACGATTTATTTCTACCACCCTGGTCACATTTCTAGTTGCATTACACCTCTGTAAGGTTTAAAAATGTTGCTTATTTGAATCTGAAAAAAAAGTGTGGGTCCAAGACTACAAATTATATGGGATTGACAAGAATGTGCAGAAATATGTATCTCCATTTCCAATAAAGTCTTTCTAGTTGTATTTATTGATTCACAATAAGAGTCACAGTCCTAGGTAACATGCTTTGTCTGCAAGTTATTTAGAGGATAGTGGATTATTATCCAACTATTACAATTAAACTTCATAAAAAACAAAATGGGTAAAATTGATTGAAACAATTATTCCTCCAGCTCAATTTCAACAGAATGATACTTGAGATGCAAATATAGATTTCTATAATTCGGAACAAATTCAAAGCAGCCATGATAAGAATATGCAGAATAATTATGGAGATCTGAATACGAATTTTGCTCCTCAGGGTGTTCTTTTTCTTCGATTTAATTTTTTTTAGCGGTAGCATTTTCGAGAGGCTATCTGTTATGCACTTTGCGAATATGAGCATACAAATTTTTCCTCTCCTGAAAGAAAGAGCGGCACTCTGTACAACGGATCCATTCCATGTTTGCTTAAATAGCGCAAATTCAAAGCAAAAATCACAACTGATAACTGATCACAACAAAACCAAAAAGGAAAGGCTTGGCTTGGGTTAGTTCACAATGGTGGTGAGATCAACCGTGGCTGTCGGTCAACACAGTCCACAGTGTTCACACATAATTATACGAGGTACGGCAACATCGCAATATAAGGAGCAGCTGGGATGACGTGTTCTGCGCATGATCCACGCAGCCAAGCTTTCACTGTCGCGAGACACTCGTGTGATCGTGTACCACCACCACCACCACAGAACTACTAACACCGGCTCATAACGTTTTGTGGTGGCTCATAACGTTTTGTGGCGGCTCAGTGCTCGCAGTTGTGGCTCCCGGAGTTGACTGATGTGCCATTTCAAGGGGTATTTGCTATTTTTAGCACCCAGCTTTTTGCACTGAAATTTTTTGTCGCAACTACCTACCTATTAAATATTGTTTTCACACCTTCCACCTTTTTGAAACCAGCAAGTCTCATATGATCCCAAATTTGTCTGATTTTTTATTACACACTTGCTTCATTCGTTTGCTAACATTGAATATTTTCTCAAATGAAGTTGCTGTAAACGCACCAGCGGTATTGCTTAACACGTTTTGCAGTACTGCACTGTTGCTTTGCTTCATAGTAAGGCTTTTGTTTGCGCCCGAAAGAAAAATTACGTAGGTATGCCATTGCTTCGATTCCACAAAGTTGTTGAAGCTACATAATTCAAAAATGTACTAGAAAAATTCAGACCTAACGGATTCAGAATCGAAATAATAAAGTTCGTATATAGCTTCATTACAACAGTTGATTTGATTTGTATATAGCCGCAAGCGCACTTGTTTTAATAGTAATATTTTATGTGATTATTGTTGTGTTATACTTTGTCTGCATCTTGAATAAACACATTCAATAAAAACTGCTGTTGGGATGGTTGAGATCAAAAAATCTCTTGTTTTTGTCTGCTCTGCACTGCTGCCGTTTTAGTTCATTTGTACTATTTCCAATTTCTAGTACATATTCGACGTCAAAAGTACAGTACGTGAAGGCCGAATTCTAGTTCATTTTCTTCATTTCATACGTTGTAGCTTCTCAAATGGATGTATAATGCAAGCACGCACAGGTTTGAGAGTTTTTTTTTGTTTTTTTGCTCTTCACAAAATGATAGAGCGTACATCATGTGTTGTAAATTGCCAGTTCATAAAGAAATTTACGGGTCACGGGTTTTAGTACAATTTAGTACAATCTCGTATATTTTATTACTTTCAACCAGTACATTTCAGAAACGCAGCACTGTTGCTCTGTTCTACGAGTAAAATATTCATCCGGCAACACGGCACCGGCAACACGGCACCGCCAACTTGACAGTTGGTTTTATTTTATGCAGACAGAAATAGTGATGGGGAAAACCTACCAATCAATATGAACAGAAGGAACTTGTCAGTACTCAGTACTAGTAGTGAATATTTATGCGTGCCAAGTACGTAGGTAGCATCGAAAACACTTTTTTCTGGAGCAGCTCAACTCTCTAATTTAAGAAGTAAACAGAGACTATCACCTAAAAATCTGGTAATTATTGTTTTTACAAATTCTTTTCTGCGAGTTTCTATCATTTGATATTTTGGTCAAAGTTACCTAGTATCTAGAATGAGAGGTTTAATTTTTGTTAATAATGTATAATTTTTGTAATCCTCTTTCTGTGTATTTTTTATTTTATTCCAAGTTACCTTGTTTGTACAACGAGTTTTAATTTTTATTTATTATAGTATTTTATTTTGCTCAAATAATGCGAAAATATTATATCTCATTAATATCATTTTGAAATGTTCAGTTTGTGGTAAGTTTTCAATTATTATTCTATTTATGTTTACTGTTTTACCCTACCAATTATTTTTAATTTGAAGTTACTTGTTTGTGTGTGCAGTTTGTCGAAGAATTTTTGTTAATTAAAAAATATGGTTACGTTATTTTTTCCTCAACGACTCACAACTAAATTGAAATATAATTACATATATATTTATATTTAATTTGTTTCTTTGTTAATCCATATTTTTTAACTACGATTCTTACATCACTGTCTACTGTCTAGCAGATTCTGTTTCATTCGCTTGTCGCTCGACTCGGCGCGACAGCGACGGAACGATACTTGCCGTTGGTACAGAATTTAGTTCAGAATGAATCAAAATGTTTCAGTTTCACGTTTTGGTTGCTGCTTGCACTCGTAAATCACATCGTTCGCTGATTATCGAGTGACGTCGGTTAATCGGTTATATCAATAATCGACTACTCCAGTACATTTTCACTCGAGTTATCCCATCACTAGACAGAAACCAAAGGAGAAAAAAGGTGGAAAAAAGAAAACAACTGTTTTGTGTTTGTGCGTTTGTGGTTGTGGTAAACAAAACAATATGCAATGTGAATTTACTATAAATAGTGGTATTAATACTAATTTCATTATTAATTTTTCTAGGCAAAAGTGTGGATAAAGCCAAATACCGTTCCTGGTTTTGACGGGAACAGATGATTACAGAAAATACACAGGAAATTGACTTATTTATGAATAAATCTAGACCTTACATGGAGGAAGGAATAATTTCATATAAACCTGAAATATAGGATGAATGATATCAGCAGCACCCATACCTACTTTGTGAATATTTCTATAAGATGGTCTATAACAAACATATGCATCGTAGTTGGAAGTTTCAAGTATGTATGTGTCTATAATCAATTTCTGACTGACTGAAGTAGTAACTAGTGAGGTTGTATTATTGATTATTAATTAAGGTGGCTGTGATGATACCACTTTTATGATTGTGTTACAAACCAGCCCAGTTCGCAATTAGTAATTATACAATAATTATAAAAGTAAACATGGAAAATCTGGCATTAATTTGCAAATCAATCGCTTTGCTTTGATTTTGTGGTATGATTTTGATACATGAATTCTAAAATATTTTTGACAAAAGTGTCATCCAGCTTTGACGTTTTGTTTCCAATATTGATAAAATACTATTGGATGATACTTATTAACTATAGACCTCAATGTCAAATAGAAAGTCTTCGTTAAACCTCCACCAATAGAATGCATTCGTTAGACTGTTCGTCAGAATATGCATATTGATAAAATCAGGCCTTAATCTATTATAAATATACATATAGGTATACATATCACAAATTATTCCTTCTGGGTATGATACTTGGTAATCTCACTGGATGTATCGAATAGAAAAACTCACCTCTAAAGAATGGAACATGGCTCTCGCGAAGCAATCTGCGTCTTCTTTTGAACTGAAATTCAAACCGTAAACTTGTTTATTGTCTCTCCATTGGTGAAAAGTTGACGTCGCCTGGTTGTATTTCAGTCCTTTCAGAATGGCACAGTTGATAACGACCTGAAAGATAGGGCATCATTTAACGAGGTTATTTATTTATACTGATTCCAGACAATCAGACGTTTATTACTGTATAAATACATGATACAGGGTGTCCTATTTGAAAAGCCTGAAGATGGAGTTGGGGTATCTTACAACTTGCTAATATTGCTACCCTAGAGTCAAATGGGTACTATTCTTTTATGATATTTATTTGGGACTTCAGAAAAGTTACAAAGTATATTGATAATCTTGCAATTATTTATAAATTCTTTTTATATACATATAGTAGATATGCATAAGGCCTGTTTTAAAAAATCAATTAATCCATTGTAATTAATCGATTTGTGAAAAAGTAACACACAAACAATAGCCAACAAAGCTACCAAACCTAACCTAACCGATGAACACTGTGCACGTATGTAACTGTCACTGTGCCTTTTTTGTGAAAGAGGGAAGGCCACAGCATAGTAAACAATCAGCACAATATCTCAGGTTGGCGGCAATTACACGCGCATCCCCCCTTTTGGATGATTTTTTGTAGGGATGCTAACGATACTTCGGTACTTGTACGTCTGCACTAATATCGAGTATTTTTATCTTAGATACTTTTTGAGCGATTCCAAGCTGGTATCGCTACTTTGTGTCGAAAATAATTATATAATTATTCAGGGGTGTAATCAATTGCACAAAATTCTCTGTACGAACCAAACGCGCCTACTTGGCTAAAAAATATCGAATTGGTACCGGTATCGATATTTTCATTTTCGAATCTCTACCCAGACTTCACACCCGTAAAATCACCCCAAGGTCAAATTCTGTGGGAACTACAGGAAATCTTCAGAGATATTCTGCTGGTTGATTTATATGCTGTGAGAAGGCTATGGATTTGTAAAATACCCCGTTTACATTGACAATTTCTTCGAACATACATCATGTAATTTTATGGTTGGCACTACCGAAATTGACGTCAAGCTTGACCACAAATTACAGCAGGTTCTAAATCCGTGAAGAAATCCACAAAGAAATCCATGGACCTATTTGACGTCAAATTTGTTTTCCACTTGGTCAAATAAAACCATGGATTTGTTGTTGAGGTAAAATGGGTAAAACACCGCCCTGTTGCTACATTTCAATATGATCTCTTATTTACCGAAACAGTTATAACTACCACGACTAAAATAATTAATAACAATTTCAGACGCTCGTTAACCCTATTTTTCAATGCAACAGTATAAATTGGATATTCCAAAGAATATGTTTAATAATCAGCTAGTTTTTGTGTCTACTCTTAAAATACCTTTATTCTACCTAGAAGTAACTTGAAAAGTTAAGATATTGAGGTTGACATGTTTCACAATTTTCTAAAGATTTGAAACAAACGAGAGAATCAGATCGATGTAACTTTCAATAGGGACACCCTGTATATCAGCATATAATAATTAATTATCCATTTGAGTTCATTGCGCTATTTACTGATATATAATACATAAATATCTTTATATGTCTGTAGATTGGAATAACTCATATCATTCCTTAAATAGCTATTAACAATTGATTGAACTATATGTATTAATATGTCAAAAAAAACTCATGCGCCCATAACACTGAGGTTAAACAAAGGGTACTCTAAATACGTTAATCAATGGTACTAACAAAGTTTTGGAATACAGTTTTCTTTATTTCATTTTTTCAAGGTACTTCTTTTAAATTGACTACGGTAGCAACAATGCTGACCGCCTGTGCAAAGTCACCGCCAAACTATTATTGATCGGAATTTAGGAAGGATCGTACAATATTACAGGTCTTCAGGCTTACAGACTTTTGGAATTTTGTGTAACCTTTCGTCTAGGCCTAACTTTTGTAGGTGTGGTGTAAGTAGTAAATGTGTTTGGTGTAAGGCGTGAGACCGACATAATTAGGGGGACAATAGTAACTTTGTTTTGCTTCCAGAGTCGTTTTGTTTTATCGAATAGGTAACTTTGTCTACCTTTGACTGAAAAACTAGATTTGCTGGGATAGTCTTGTCTTTATGCATTTCAAAATCCCAGTATAGCTTATATTGATTGTTTATGACTGGCTGCAGAGTTAATGTCTAGCTGTGTACTCGGTTCCAGCGAGAGTTTTACATGCGCTTGTTATGTGGTCTAATGTTTTTTTCTGTTTGTGACACTTTTATTATTATTAAACACTTCAACAACAATCTCCGATATGCAGATGACACACATACCAGCAGACTGTGTGAATGACCTTCAAACTCTACTAAGTCGCGTTATCGAGGAAATCCAAAGGCTGGGATAAATACGAAGAAAACCAAGTGCATGGTTGTTAGCAGAAGTCATATCCCAAACAACCGAACCCACTTGAATGGAGGGGACATCGAACAGGTCAGTAAATTTAAATATTTGGGATACATGATAAACGAAAGATGGAAGCCCAGACCAGGAGATACGATGCAGAATTGAACAAGCTAGGACAATTTTCCTGAAACTTTCTTACCAACAAAAATTTGAACATCAGTGTCAGATGCAGAATGATCAAGTATTAAGACTGGTCTACTATGTTGTATATCGTGGAGGCATGGACGCTGAAGGCAGCTATTGTAAGTAGGCTCGAAGCGTTCGAAATGTGGACTCTGCGACGAATGCTGAGAGTGTCCAGGGTTGATCATGTGAGAAATGAAAACGTTCTCCAGAGAACCGGCTAGCAGAACCAGAACTTTTTGAGGTTATAAGGAAGAGGAAAATAGCTTACCATAATGCGTGGGGAACGCTGTCACCTCCTGCGTCTCATTCTTCGAGGAAAGATCTAAAGAGGGAGAAGAGGAATTGGAAGAAAAAAGCTATATGGCAGAGAAACATCCGTCACTGGGCAAGAATAAGCAACTTCTAAGAATTACAGACAAGCTGCAATGAATAGGAGCATCTGACGAGAGAAAGGATGGACGCTTACGCAGGAATCCTCATGGCACCCTAAGAAGAAGAAACACTTTAACATACAAAGGTCCGAACTACGAACGCTAAGAATTCGCTTGCTTACCTCGTGATCCTGAAGCTTCCTCCCCACCACCCGAAACGTCTGATGCTGCACATGCTGGTAGATGTGGACCTTGGACAGGCCCGACGACGTGCCCGATGGAACCCATTTTTTGTTAACATCGTCGTATATCATCACACTTGCCCTGGCGCTCGCTATTGATTGTTCGCTATAATCAAAAAATGTCTTATTACATACTGAATGTATAGAGATCTACAATTATATTGGCTTCTCGAATTTTCGTGTTATTTTACAATTGCAGTGCGACGCTACCCACCACACCGAAATGCACCAAGCTGCTAAGCGGACCTCAAAGAATATGCAGAGTATCCGGAATGCTCACACTTCGGACGAAGTTTTTCGCCAGATAAGAACTATAAATAGTTTACAAAACAAAAAAAGACGCTTTTAAAGAACATCTGACAAGGTTAAAAGTAATTTTTGAAATAGGCTAAAAACAATAATGAACGAAAAATTTTTTTGTTTTTACTTCCTACAGCGATAGGTAAGGGGAGTATTGTGATCGCGAAAATTTTCGATTTTGAGACAATACGCTTTTTGGGCGTTTTATGATGACTACATAACGAAAATCCGCGTCACTCATTTCCGTCGGTCTGTCTGGCGGTCTGTTTGTCGCTTTTTTCTAGCCTCGTAACCTCAGCAACCGCTGCATGGATTGTGATGAAATTTGGGCAGCGATATGCTGTGGGGCCGTAGTAGATAATGTTCCTATAATTTTCAAAATCGGTGCATAGGCGGCGGAGTAATTAGCAGAAAAAAATAAATATTGCTCAACTTCGTTTATAGGTTACTGATCATTTTATAGTTTTTCTTGGATGGGGTGAAATTGGAGTGATTGGGGGGTGGGGGGGTTGTAAAATTGAAAAATTTGTTGCTTTCATAATAGACTGCCCACTGACCTGTGAAGGAAGACCTAGCGACATAGATAACTTTTTTAGATCCATCCAAACATTGCCTTGTCTAGTACAGAAATCAAAGGACAGAATTTTTTCTAGTAAACATACAAGAGTATTTCTTTAACTCGTTCTATATTGTGTAACGAGGAAACTGTTGAATTGATTTGAATGAAATGTTGACACAGTATTACTACCGTGGCGAGGATGGAAAACGCGTATGGTTTTTATAAATCGTGCCAGTGGCGGCGCAGAAATAAAAACGAAAAATATAAAAACAGCTCAAACCTCGTTTTTAAGCGTATTAGAGGTTCCTGATCATTTTCCGCGTTTTTTTTTGGGTTGGGGTGAAATTGTGGTGGTTGGGAGATGGGGGGTTGAAAAACTGAAAAATTTCTTGTATTCACAATAGGCTGTCCACTAGCCTGTGAAAGAAGACCTAGCGACACAAATCACCTTTTTAGGTCCATCCGAACATTGCCTAGCCTATTACGGACACTAAGGGACTTAGATTTTTCTGTATACATACGAGAATGTATTGCTTTAAATTGTTTTGTATTTTGTAACGTGGATTCTATTAAATTGATTCTAATGAAATTTTGACACAGTATTATTACCGTGGTGACGATGGAAAACGCGTATGTTTGTTAAAAATCGTGTCAGTGGCAGCGTAGCAATAATCATAAAAACTAAATGTATGAAAACAACTCAAATTTCGTTTTTACATGTTTTAGGCGTTCCTGGTCATTTTCTACCTGTTTTTTGGGTGGGTGTGAAATTGGGGTGGTTCGGGGGGTGGGGGGTTGTAAAACTGAAAAGTTTGTAGTATTGATAATAGGCTGTCCATTGACCTGTGAAGGAAGTACCTAGCGGCATAAGACAATTTTGGGGGGGGGGGCTGGTGATTATTTGATTGCAAGGGATCTCAGACTAAAGCTTCATGCTATGGGAAAATAATAAACTGGTATCAGCGTAATGTGTGGGAAGTACTGAGACAGTCAACTTGACTTCTTTTTTTAAACTGTATTTATTAATACTCTGTGTATTAGAATAGAATAAAATATGTTTATTTGTACAGAAAACAATACATGCTGATACAATAAAAGTATCTAAAAATATTTCTGCCCAATATACATTGGCTAACCCACCGAGTGTACGTAGTACCCTGTGCGTGGGAACAAGGTAAACATAACAATAAGATAAAAAAAATAAAACATAGACGGCACATAGACTAAAATGAGATAAAAAAAATCGCAGAATACAGAATACGAAGAAAAATATAATTGTTACATATTTTAATAGCATGGACAGAAATAAAATATTAATGTGGTTCCGTCCACGCTAGTGTCTTTTGAATATATTAAGAAGAATAAAAATAAATTACTTCAATTTTGATTCACTTTACGATGTGATTTTTCATAAGAGAAATTTTGTATACCTATATACTTTTAGTCGGTTTTTAAACTAAGCTATCGCATTTATTGACTGACCTGTGAAAGAAAGACCTAGCGGCATAATACGCTTTTTAGGACCATCCGAGCATTACTTTATGCGTTCTGTATTGTGTAACGTGGAAACTATTGAATTTATTTTAATAAAATTATTACCGTGGCGCGGATGGAAAACGCATATGGTTTTCAGAAATCGTCTCAGTGGCGGCACAGCAATAATTAAAATACTAAAAATATAAAAATAGCCAAACATCGTTTTTACGCTTTTAGGGGGTTTCTGATCATTTTCTACTTTTTGTGGGTGGGGGTGAAAATGGGGTGGTTGGGGGGTCGTAAGACTGAAAAATTTGTAGTATTCGTAAGAGACTGCGGGCGGACGATGATTTGATTGCCAGGGGACCTCAGACTATAGTTTTTTGCTATGGGAAAATAATAAACTAGTATCACCGGAATGTGTGGGAAGTACTGAATCAATCAACTTGACATCATTTTTTATCGTCGTTGATTTGTATTCATAATCAAAAGTAGTGTTCTTATACCGAGGTTACTACGCCCGGAAACAGGAAGATGGTGCGTTTGATATATGTAAACGTTCACGTTTTTCGCCTAAGAGGCACCGGAAATAAACAATAACATCAAAATGATGTTCCATCACCCATCGATAAAAGTTTGATAAAAGCCACATAATACTCAAAGATAAACTTTACTGATGTTCCTTCCACCTCTGTGACCTTTACCAAAACACAAAATTGACAAAACTGTATACATATACAGGGTGAGTTTTTAGTACCGGCTCGGTCGATAACTCCACTACTGTAGAAGATAGCGAAAAAAGTTGTACATATCAAATGTAGCCACGGATATGCTCCTTACTCAGAAAATATTTTGATTTATACAAGGTGATCCATAACTACGTGGTGATGCAACATGCATTTTTTTAAATGAGACACCCTATATATTATTCCATATTCAAATTCAAAATGATTTCCGTTCTTCCAATATAGGGTATTGTTACATTATACAGGGTATTACAAAAGTTATGACCATTTTTATATCCAAATCGCGGTCAAATGAGTGTACTGTGTATCAAAAAGTAATGAATAAAAAATTATTTTTTTTGCATGAAAAGATTAAAAATATCCTCTAGTTTTAAAATCGGCCATAAAAAGAACCCGTGACGCATACTCGTATACGGGGTGATGTAGAATGCAGAATCCAGATTTTCTTTTTTTTTTAAATGTAACACCCAATATTTTATTATCCCAAAAAATTGCTTTTAATATGCTCTTTCATCTTTGTAGCACTTGTTGTACCTACGTCCATCAGTTTCCGAGATATTTCGATTTTTCGGTAAATTTAAAATATAGCTTCTATTTGTGTACTGAAATTTATTTATTTTGAGAAGGTACCATCGAATTTGTTTTTTATTTAACGAACAACTAAAGTATAAGGTTATGATAGTATTTGATGAAGTCAAAACCCTGAATCATCGAGATATTAAAATCAAGTATGCTGAGGAAACAATTTTGTAGGCGTGATGCATAATTATCAAGCAGATTTATCAGGTATGCTTTGAAAAATTGACAGTTTTCATAACTAGCTCAATAATTCCATACTGTGTGAAAAACCAGCTTTAAAAATTAATTTTCCGTTGAGGGTATTGAGGGGAATCTTTGAGAAATTGCCTATTTACCTCTAGAATATATTAACTATGAACAGCAATATCCAGAACGGAGGCACTACTGCGTTTGAAAGACTGACGAATCGTTTTATTTGGACTGTCGTTTAATATTTCATAGCCTACCTGATACACCTGCTTGATAATTATGCATGACGTCTATAAAATTGTTTCCTCGGCACACTTGATCTATATTATCTCTTAATTCAGTTTTTTGACTTGATCAAGTACTATTATGGCTTTATATTTTGGTTGTTTGTTAAGCAAAAATAAAATTTGATAGTATTTTCTCAAAATGGATAAATTTTAGTAAATAAATAGAAGGTATATTTAAAATTTGTAGAAAAATCGAAATATCTCAGAAACTAATGAATTCAGCCGTAACAAGTGCTATACAAAGATGAAAGAGCATATTAAAAGCAATTATTTGGTATATTATCACCCTGTATACGAATATGCGTCACGAGCCTTTTTTTATAGCCGATTTTAATACCAGAGGATATTTTTAATTTTTTTAGGTAAAAAAAAAAATAATTTTTGATTCATTGCTTTTTGATATACAGTACGTTCATTTGACCGCGATTTGGATACAAAAATGGTAATAACTTTTGAAATACCCTGTATAATGTAACAATGCCCTATATTGAAAGAACGAAAATCATTATTAGAATTTGAATATGGAATAATATATAGGGTGTCTCATTTTAAAAAATGCATGTTTGCATCACCACGTAGTTATGGATCACCCTATATAAATCAGGAATTTTCTGAGCAAGGAGCATATCCGTGGCTACAACTTTTATATACAACTTTTTTCGCTATCTTCTACAGTAGTGGAGTTATCGACCGAGCCGGTACTAAAAACTCACCCTGTATATATGTGGTTTTTATAGTTTGTTTTATTGAGAACTGGGTCCATCTGTTAAAAAGATAAATGCGAATATCATGGGACCCATTTATTTATAAATATCTAATTACGCTAATCTGCTGTCACGCAAGGACACAGGATACGGTCGGACTTTAAAAAATGCAAATGTGGACACGCAAACCTACTGTTAAATGTTATTTAAACTACAGCCAAATGAATAAAAGGTGTGGTTTTTTAGCCATACGCGAACGCGACTAAGGATGACCATGGGCGCTGCCAGGGGGGGGGGGAAGAGCCCCCCCTGGCAAGTCAAATGTAACATACATACATGGAAACTGATACTTTTCCCTCCTCATGCGAGTGCAATTGAAATTTTCCTCTCTTTGCCACCTACGACTTGTTCCATTGAACGTTCACTCAGTACTCCGACCACCACCATAAGCGTGAACTCGAGAATGGCAGAGGTCAAATTTCAACATCGAGATGTAAAAAGCATCCTCCAAAAACTGAACACCAATAAAGCTACTGGTCCTGACCAAATTCCAGCCATTGTCCTTAAACGCTGTGCCGCTGAGCTTGCACCTATTCTTTGCAAGCTCTTCAAACTTTCGTATCAACGAGGCGTGTTTCCCGCTTCGTGGAAGATTGGCTGCGTACAACCTATCCCTAAGAAAGGCAAAAAAACTGATCCCACCAATTATAGACCTGTGGCTCTTCTCAGCATCATGTCTAAGGTTATGAAGACTGTCATTAACACACAGCTCCTGAAATACCTGGACAACAATAACATCATAAATGATCGCCAGTATGGCTTCCGTAAGCACAGGTCTACAGGTGACCTCCTTGCCTACGGACTTGTGGAACAGAGCAATAGACAATCATGGCGAATCCCGTGTTGTTGCACTTGATATAGAGAAAGCTTTCGACAGAGTATGGCATGACGGACTTCTGGTCAAGCTTGCTGCTTATGGACTACCACCTGGCCTGCGCCAGTGGCTGAATAGCTTTTTGAACGACCGATCTCAGTTTGTTGTAGTCGAGGGCTGTTCATCAGACGTATTTTCAATAAACGCCGGTGTTACTCAGGGATCTGTCCTATCCCCTACACTGTTTCTGCTGTACATCAACGAGCTGCTGGAAATAACATCCAATCCAATCTACAGCTTCGCAGATGACAGTACATTAGTGTCGTGCATGGAACCAGGCAAGCCACTATCATCCTAGGAGACGGTACGTCGGCGACAGCAGCATGCCTCACAGATCAACGCAGATATCAAAACAATTGTCGAGTGGGGATTAGCAAATAAAGTACAGTTCAACATACAAAAAACTCAGGCAACAACACTTACAAAGAACTCTCACGATGGCGTACCAACCGTGGAAATGGAGGGTCACCCCATAGTCGAATCACCTTCCGTCAAGCTTTTGATGAACTCCATTTCTGGTGGCAGTTTGACCAGACAGGTTACCATCAATTCTTACACGAGCCGAATTAGGACCGATTTCTCAATGCCCAGTTAAATATTTATCTGCAAGATAACAGCAACTGATAGATAAATTGTTTAAACAATTGAAAGCTAAACTTACGAAGTCACGTAAATCTTATCTGACAGTTGTATCCATAGCAACGCTATCTGGCAGATACCTATCTGACACTTTAACTGGACATTGAGAAACCGGCCCTTAGACTCGTAGAGTTGCTGTATGAGAAACACTAGGTGATAAGGAACTCTCTTAGAGATAAGGATTTCCCACAGGTTAGGCCACTTTACGTTATCAAACGCCTTAGAATAGTCCACAAAGCAGATAAAAACTGGAAAATAATGCTCTCTGGCTTTTTTAATAATTTGTCTTAAGTTTAAGATCTGTTCACGCATACCGCGTCCTTTCACGAAACCTGCTTGCGCCTGAGAAATTTGCCAGCCAATAAAACCCTCCAAACGAGATTGTAAAATATATAGCGGGATACATAACGAATTAATCTAAAACACGGTTTTATTTTCAGAAACACAGCACATTCTTTATTTCTTTTTGTCTATTAAAAAGCGGAACAATATGCGTTCCAGGACGCAGGACAGAAGATCCAGAACAAATGTAAAAGATCCTATTTACTAATATAGCAGTTGCATTTTTCCAGCGCGCAGATAAAAATACCTGTGCTAGATCGCAATGGTAATTAAAAAATCATGACTTTCGTCATCAATATTTTTCTCTGTTATAAGACAATCACGGCGTTCTACTGAGAATTTTCCCGCATTGCTATATATATGATTCATGCGTCATGCATTTCATGCAAGTAAGTGTAAATGTAGGCATGCTGATAAGCAAAACACGCGGTCTCTATACAAGGAATCATTGTTTTGTCATGCTGAAGACTATAAAACGTATACTTAAGGTCAATGTAATGAGCACCACGGTAATGAGGGGCATTATTTTCCTCCTGTAACTTTGAAACGAAGCGGTTTTTCAAAAATCATCAAAGAACAAAATATGCTCTGAACTTTGCTGCATCCTGTATATACCTCCGTGTTAACTGCATCAAATTTATGCAATTATTAATTGTTTATCAAATTAACGCACATTCCAACATTTCAGTATCAACTATCAGGTATCCAAAGGTTAGGATTGGCAGTTAATAACAATCATAGTCCAGTAGTAATGGAGGCAAAAGTAGGTCATTTGTAAATTGTCTATACGTGTTCGCTATAATTATGTATTATCTGCGACAAATTATCTCCATGGTTCCTGCTGTTCAAATTTCGTCAGAAATCGACCGAAAAATCCAAAGATTCGTGACGGCTTTTTAGTATCCGGAACTGAACACAACAATTGCGTGTTAACGTCAAAAAAGACCAAAAAACAATGGGTGCTTGATTATATTTAATACGCTAGTAGTTTCCTAATTTATGAAACCATTCGTTTTATTTCTATTTCTATTTATTTGTACTTATTTCATATACAAATAGAGCCACTATGATGGCAACGCCTTATGTATAGAATTGGCTAAATACAGCATGTTACTTAAATTTAGATAAAACAGTTCCCCATGGCTTCTGGTCCATTCATTCTCATAACTCGTACTTGGTGTAATCTGCACTTTATAGTTCACCAATCTGGTGCTAATAGTTGTCTGCTCTATTGTTGTTCATTCTCAGAAATGTTTACTAGAAGCCACGAAGTCTATACCCGTCTATTATTGCCTCAATATTTCATAAGTTTTAGAATAATTTTCACGTAGCGAATTTTGACGTTTTCATTTCATTTTGACATACATGTGAGCCTATAAAAAGTAAAAGTGGTTCACAGAGGACATGCAATATTTCAAATATGTTCAGTCAAATGAATACTAAAAGAGTGAACTTGAAGATTTGATGGTCTGAAATGTTTTTATATTCGTTACCTGAGACTGAAACTCAAAACAACGACGGGATTTGTAATTAGCGCCCTCAAACTATACATGATACGAGATTTCGTTCTTATAGGAAGCCAGATAACGATTTTAGATATTTTGGATAAACTTTAAGATCTGAGGGTCTGAAAATTTTTGATATCCGTAACCTGAGGCTAAAACTCAAATCAACGTCCAGATTTGTAATTAGCGCCCTCAAACTATACATGATACGAGATTTCGTTCTTATAGGAAGCCAGATAACGATTTTAGATATTTTGGATAAACTTGAAGATCTGAGGGTCTGAAAATTTTTGATATCCGTAACCTGAGGCTAAAACTCAAATCAACGTCCAGATTTGTAATTAGCGCCCTCAAACTATATATGATACGAGTTTTCGTTCTGATAGGAAGCCAGATAACGATTTTCGATATTTTGGGTAAACTTGAAGATCCGAAGGTCTGAAAATTTTTTTTATTCAAAGGAGACGCTGAAACTCAAAATAACAGTTGGATCTGTAATAAGCGCCCTCAAACTATACATGACACGAGCTTTCGTTCTGATAGGAAGCCAGATAATGATTTTAGACTTCTTGGGTGAACTTAATAATAATAAACGCCTTTTATTTAGAAAAAGAAAACGATAATCGATTACTTACTCAGAAGGTGAGGTTTATATCAAGATCTATTCTTCTACCTAACCTCCTGAGAGAACTCGAAGGGTAGATACCTGTGTGACTAAACTTATCAAAACTAAAAAAAAATTAATTGCATGTACCAACAACCCTTGTGAACGAACGTTCTTAATTATAATTGTTTTTTTAGCTTAGGCGTATCGTTTTTTCATAACTCCATTATTACATGTAACAACCTGACGAAGTGCTTACTAATCATCACCAATAAAGGTAAATGAAAATAAGTATAATAAATGTGTACTATATGAACATAAGTTAAAGACAAAGCTGTGCTCTAAACATAGATTGCGCCTATAAGCACAGAAGCAGGCCATATAGCACTATTCAGAGAATATAGAGAGAAATAAATATAGAAAATGACAATACCAAGGATACCTTCGTCTCTCTTGTGAGGAAGTCATTTCGGCAATGCTGTAAAAAATCAAGCACTGAACAAACTGGTTTTAGCATATTATCTCTATTTAGGAGTGCCCACCAAATTTACACAAATTACTTGACAACATTTTAATTCATTTAGTACAGTCCCTGTTTGTATATAACTAGTAACATACAGGGTGGGCCAATAGTGCGTGGACGGAAGATTGTGGGCTTAGTAAAAAATATTTCAAAAATCTATCACTTGATTATGGTAGGGACCCTTGAGGGCTATAACGTAAAAATATTTTGACTTAGATTTCGACGTTTATACAGGGTGAATCATATCAAAGTTACATTTTTTAATGGAACCCCCTATATATTATTGCATATTTGGATTGCTTGGTCAACTCTAGTGTGACTTTATGTATCATACATGGAACTTTAAACCGTTTAGGCGCAAATCACCATTTTTGGTATAACTAGGTATCAGAAAAAAATTGAATATCGGAGCGATTATAAAACTTAGAAGGCCGTGACTTTGCGGTACGACTAAGCATGAAATGCGCCACCTTAGTTCAGACGTCTAAATTTGAATTCTTTTTGTACTTGGAGAAATCAGTAGATTAATTAAGGAAACTTCAATCACAGATAACTTGATTTTTTCAAATGGGAATGCGTATTTTGGTTTAAAGAATCAAATGTAAAATTTGATTACCTCTCTAATAGCATTCTCGATATCAATTTTTGATTTTTGTCAAATCGGTGTTTTTCGATTTTGGAAGAAACCGCTTGTTACCGCTATTGTTTCTGGTTAAAGCTAATATGTTGTAAGGAATTTTCATAATCTTGCCTAGTTACTCTAGTTCGTTTGCATCTTTCTACTAAGTTAGTTGGTTTCTTCCAAAATCGAAAAACACCGATTTGACAAAAATCAAAAATTGATATCGAGAATGCTATTAGAGAGGTAATCAAATTTTACATTTGATTCTTTAAACCAAAATACGCATTCCCATTTGAAAAAATCAAGTTATCTGTGATTGAAGTTTCCTTAATTAATCCACTGATTTCCCCAAGTACAAAAAGAATTCAAATTTAGCCGTATGACCTAAGGTGACGCATTTCATGCTTAGTCATACCGCAAAGTCACGGCCTTCTAAGTTTTATAATCGCTGCGATATTCAATTTTTTTCTGATACCTACCTACTTATACAAAAATGGTGATTTGCGTCTAAACGGTTCGTTTAAAATTCCATGTATGATACATAAAGTCACACTAGGATTGACCAAGCAATCCAAATATGCAATAATATATAGGGAGGTCCATTCAAAAAAATGTAAGTTTGTTATGAATCACCCTGTATAAACATCAAAATTTAAGTGAAAATATTTTTATATTATAGCCCTCAAATGTCACTGCTATAGTCAAGTGACAGATTTTTTAGTAGTGGTCTGAATTGGCAATCCTGCAAGTCAGGACTGTCTTAGTAATATTTTTATTGAATATCTCGCTGCCAAAAGATAATGACTATTTTTGTGAACAAGAAATTGATTGACTATTTAAAGATCACAGCAAAAATGCTGGACAGAGACAAATACATTTTTTTCGTTGATATATTGTTAAGAGTCAATTACCTGTCAGTATGGTAAGAGCACCGAGTGCAGCTCTGTACGTATGCCATCAAAGCATATGTCAAGATTCATTCTGGGGGATTTTTAGTTATCACTAGTCGAATATCTGTTTGCTGTTGACATGGATGACAGTTTAAAGTATTGGGTAACAGAACAGGGTATAGTTTACCAGCAGTTAATGAGTTAATAACACATTATGTAGGGTTATAGATGTCTAATTTGACTATACTATAAACTATGTATTTAGTGAAAATAGCCTATTAAAAATGTATTAATAAGTAACTAACACTTGTCATGGATTTTTCCCATGACTTCACAAAACAAAAATAGTAGTAGATTTGACTGATAAAATCTATAATACTTGATATTGTTATCATTCACATATAGATGTGTATAACTATATCAGGTTCACCTACTCAACCACTTCTAAATTCATATTTTATCACCCTACAACTTTTGGTATACATATCTATCTAGGGGAGGCCACCCAGTGTAGGTAGTCTGCTAATTTTGACTGCAAATGAAAATAACCTTGATAATCCGCCTTTTCTACCAATCAATAAATATATTTCGCAATGGGTTAGTCTAAAATGAGTGGGAAAGGTGGATTTTTCGATTTTTTCGCGATAAATTGAGGTGCAATATACCTATATATAAACAGAATGCAGAAATGTCATTTTCAGGAAGAGGAAGAATGGATAAGGGAAAAGGGATCTTACAGCCAATTGGAATAAGGGTGGAAGCCCGGCTAGTCACCGAGAATAGGTTCAACACACCCAATGAGTAGATCGATAAAAATACATGTAAATATCAAAATTCTAGCGGCGAATTTTAAAATAGATTACATCCTTCGTTATCTCCCCTGCAGTAAACAACTCAATTACATTGAACTGTCATGTTGAAACAAAAGAAATTTCCGAATACAGCCCACTTTGATTTACTGAAACTTCCAGACTAAACTACAGCACAGTAGCGAAATGATAGGACCATTAAATTACCGTCTAAAACACTAGACATTAAGATAAATAGGATATATTTAACAGACAATAAAAGCCGATACCTACCTCATCTTGTTGTTCTACCGGATATAAGTATGTCTACAGCGACTAATTCAACATCACTACAAATTCACTTTCTCACTACGTTGGACGTTTTGTCGCCTATTATTTTAACAGCTTCATTTAGAAAATTGGTTTGCAGCGGTATGAACTATGCATCACGATCATTCAACATTCGACTATTATCCGCCATGACAGTGCAGCTCGATCCGTGACCAACAACAAACTGAATGACATAAAACGACAAAACAGGAAGTTTCAGTGCTATGGGAAGGAAAATGACGTATGTCATTATTGTCAAACAGGCATCGTGGAGATGAGAGGTCGAAATTCGATCATTGTTCGGAACAGGTACTGT
Organism: Callosobruchus maculatus; assembly: GCA_951848785.1. Taxonomy (NCBI): domain Eukaryota; kingdom Metazoa; phylum Arthropoda; class Insecta; order Coleoptera; family Chrysomelidae; genus Callosobruchus; species Callosobruchus maculatus. Next base: position 3,756,612 of record CATOUR010000048.1, on the reverse strand, counting down.
TACTACTGTTACCACCAGCCATCTAGTTCAAATTTCATTATAGCACCCACCCCACCTCTAGTCCGTGTTTTTTGGTGAACAAAAGTCAAAACACTTCGACAAAACGTCACATTCCTGAAAGATGAAAGCAAAACTAACCGTACTTATTTTGTGAAAGAAATTTTGGAAGACTGAAAGAAAATTTAAAAAAAATATATATTCAAATACATAATTATGGATCATGAAATGGTTGTAGTTGGAAGAGCTGTGAAAGTTGAAGAGATTAAAATGGAAACAGCAGAGATAGATAGTGAGGTATTTGGAGGTGAACAGCTCATTTGGGGAAATAAAGGTGCGGACGATAATGGTAGAATAGGTGTACTCAGGTAATTATTTTGAATAGAGTTTTACCTTCAGGTAACGAACTACAAAAACTTTCAGAACCTCAGATCTTCAGTTCAGCCTAAAAATCTAGTTGTTATCTGGCCTCCTATCAAGACAAAAAGTCGCTTCATGTAATGCTAATTACAAACTCGACATTTGTTTTGGTAAGGAACATCAAACTTTTCTTACCCTCAGATCTTTAGGTTCACCCTAAAAATCTAAAATCGTTATCAGGCTTCATATCAGAAAAAAACTCTTAAGATGTATAAGAGATGTACACTGCAAGTGCTAGTACACTTTGTACTGGGTTACTTATAACTAGCTGTTTTGGGTATGTGCCTCAAGAAGCATTTTAATTTGTTCCAGAATTAAGAGTGAGCCTATTTTTGCTGAAGCTTGGACCAATGAGGTTATTCTTGAGATGCCAGGTGGGAAAACCAAACTGAAAAATGATTTAAACTGCAACCAGTTTGAAGTTGCATATATAACTGAGGATGGTATAATTAAAAATGAGAATCAACATGATGGCTTGAATAATACAAATTCAGAAATGGTTTCAAATAGGTAATTCTTCGTCAAGCCTTTTATAATTATAATAAGTAGTAGCTAAAAGTGTACAGAATCAATTTGCTTCAATATTTGGGTTTTACTTCTATAAAAAAATTTTTGGCATCAAACATATGATGGGTAAGAGACAGCAAGGTTCAACCAGCTTGCGACAAGGTGTTAGCTTCTGAGACAACTGGTCTCCTTACATTACATTGTGGATTGAAGAAACCATTTATTGAAGTTATGGCCCTGAAAATTTTTCTTTTTCAGCGCTTTGAAATTGAAAATCCCTAGGAAGCAACAACAACACCTGAAAGCAGCAGATAGGGACAAACTAAGCATCTGTGCTCATTGCGATTCAACTTTCAAAAGTAAACAAAAGCTAGACGAGCATACTCTCAAGAAACATCCTGATTTTATAGCATTCATATCCTCCAAAATACATAAATGTGCACATTGTTCCTATATAACCACAAGGAAAGACATGTTCGCTAGACATATGTTGGAACATCCAGAGACTGCAGATAGTGGTAAACTCATCTCATGTGTTCACTGTGATACAACGTTCAAAAGTAAACAAAAGCTGGATGAACATACTCTTAAGAAACATCCTCATTCTATTGAATCTGTATCTTCTAAGATACACGAATGTGTACTTTGTTCGTACAAAACTACCAGGAAGGATGTTTTTTCTAGACATATGTTGGATCATCCTGAGACTGAGGATAGTTATAAGCACAGTACATGTATTCACTGTAACGCAATATTTAAACATAAAACAACTTTGGATTATCATATAGTTAGGAAACATTCGGATTTTATACAATCTGTATCTAGTAAAATACATGAATGTTCACATTGTTCGTATAAGACTGTCATGAAGGCTAACTTAGATCATCATATGTTAAAACACCCGGAGACAGCAGATACCTACAAACTAGTTAAATGTGTTCACTGTGATGCAACGTACAAAACAAAAAAAAATTTGGATGACCATACAATCAGGAAACATCCTGATTCCATCTCATCCATCACTAGCAAGGTACATAAATGTGCTTATTGCACATATAAAACTACAGTGAAGGGACATTTCACCGAACATATGTTGAAACACTCTGAGACAACAGCGGATATATGTATGCTTAGGTGTTTGCACTGTGATGCAATGTTCAAACGAAAAACGGGTCTGGATAACCATATAATTAGGAAACATCCTCATTTTATTGCGACTGTTTCCAGTAAAATGCATGAATGTACACATTGTACATATAAAACTACTATGAAGAGTAATTTGGCGAAACATTTGTTGAAGCACAGTTGACTGCATCTTCTTGCTAACCAGATTAAAAGCTGCAGATGATTCCGGAATAACCCTAGGCAGAATATGCTCGGAAGGATCTTTGAGTTATGATAGGTTTATTCTACGACATTTTTTTTTTTTTTTTTTTTTATTTATTTTTTTTTATTTTATTTATTTTTTTTTCAAATATAACTACATGAATTATAATTACACAAATCAGTAAAGCTTCATTTTCAGTTGAACAGCAGCGATGATACTGTAGTAGACATGGTAGTTATTATATTACTATTTGTATGTATAGCCACATCATATGCTAGATAATGGCACAATCAATACATGATTAAATATTTATAAACAAGAATGGGTTCTAGTTTCATTTTGGAGATGGTCCTATATACTTAATAGATAAAATCTGCTACAGAGACCCTAGAGGTTGGGCATTACTACCTAGGCAGTAAAGCCTGTTTTGCCTCATACCCAGTCTAGGGGTTTTTACAGTTGTATTTTGAAGCTTGTGAGTATTGTATGTGCATTAAAGATAGAAAAAAAGAACAAATTTGACAATGAATGTGGATGATTGAAAACATGGATATAATTTAAAATAATGATAGGAAGGATGCCACTTTATACCATGGAAATCAGGTTGCACTAAAATGGAACTAGCTATCTAAAATTATTTACAATTATTTACATATCATGAATTTCATGCTTCATACCTGTCCAATATTCTAAGAAATGTTGTTTGATTTTCTGTCATGAATTTTTTCACTGAAATTTTGAATTTTTTTAATGTAAATATCTGCTTTAATTCGCATGGTATTTGATTATAAAATTTTGGGCCAAAGTAAAATACGGTTCTCTGTGTTAACGTTTTTTTGAAATTCTCACTACGCAAGTCATTTCTAGTGGTGAATCTGGTTATTCTCTCTGATTGAGTTACATTTTTTGGCTTCATCTTATATATCCTTATTATGGATTCATACACATAGATGAGTTTAATACTTAGTACGTTAGTTTCACGATATAAACTGGATGAGGAAAATAGTTTAGGTTTGAAAGTTATAATTTTCAATAGTGTATTTTGTGTTACCTGTAAGATACTTAGAGTGGTGTTGAAAGCACCACCCCATGCTAGAATACAGTACCTAATCACCGATTCAGCTAACGTCAAATACAGTGTCATCAAATGTTTTTTAGATAATATTTGACGTAATACATAAAATTTATGTATGAGGCTTCTCAATCTTTTATTGACATGGGCAATGTGGTGTGTCCACCTCAAATGTTGGTCCACGATTAAACCCAGGTATTTAATATCAGATACTTGTTTTATTGAAGGGCATGAACAATTTTTAGAGGTTTGACAAGGGATAGAGTGGAGTTTCAATGCCAATTCGGTTTGATTAATAATAGTAGGTGTAAATGTGATGAATTTTGTTTTAGCCACATTCAAGGAAAGCTTGTTGTAACTTAACCATCTATAAATTTGGTTTAGATCTTTCTCCGCAGTATGTTGAATTTCCTCCCAATTTTTACCTTTTACCACTAAAACTGTATCATCTGCATAACTTACTATATGGCTTTCAAAATCGTTTATATTCATCATATCATTCACGTAAATAAGAAAAAATATAGGGCCTAATACAGTTCCCTGTGGTATACCAACCTCCACTACTCTTCCAGCGCTAATCTGGTCACCGATTCTTACTCTCTGAGTTCTTTCTGATAAGTAGTCTGCGATGAGGTCAAGCACGATACCTCTCACACCAATATTTTGTAACTTTTCCAATAATATCTCGTGAGAGACGGTGTCAAAAGCCTTAGCAAGGTCGAGAAAAATTGCTAAGCATCTTCCCGAGCTGTCCAAAGCCTCAATCACCTCTCTCATAAGATCTAGTGCAGCATCTTGTGTACTTGAACCTCGCATGAAACCGTATTGCCGATTACTTATAAGTTTGTGTTGGTCGAAAAATTCGATTAGTCGGTTTTTTAGTGCCTTCTCAAAAATCTTAGCAAGGTTACTGATTAATGAGATTGGTCTGTAGTTTATTGGCTGTTTAGGATCTCCGGATTTATAAACTGGCGTAACAACAGATTCCTTCCACTGTACTGGTATTTGTCCAGTGGTAAAACATAAATTAATAATATGTGCTAGGGGATTCGCAATATGCTTGTGTATGTGTTTTATTGTCCTAGATGTGATTTTATCCATTCCCGTGGATGCGGTGTTTTTTAGTTCTGAAATATAAATAGTGACTTCAGTACTAGTAATAGGTCGGAGGAAGATAGTGGCGTTAATTTTTTTGTTATTTGAAAAGTTTCTTGGTAATTGTAGATCAGGTATATTTTCCATCATATTTTTTCCCAAATTTGTGAAATGTTCATTGAATATATCCGCTTTTAGTTTATTTTCAGTTATCGTATCATTTTGGCTATTTATAAGAGTGGCTGTTACCACTGATTTAGATTTTTTGTCTGTACCTGTTATATCTTTTACAATATCCCACATCTTTTTTATATCTCCACCAGATTCCCGCAATTTATTCTGATAATAATTATTTTTGGTTAACCTAATTAGTTTGTTAAGTTTATTTCGATATTCCGTATATTCTATTTTTGTGTTCTCTGTATAATTTCTGATAAGTTTCCTTTTTAGTTCATCTCTACGTTTGATAGAAGATATAAGGCCAACAGTAATCCATGGTTTAAGTTTTTTTAAATGTTTTGGGTTTAAAGGTTTAGTTTCAGTTGAATGTCCAATGTGTTGATTTAAATGGTCTATGAAACTATTATAGGCTTCCTGCGCTTCATTGCTATTTAAGACAAGATTCCATTTTTCTTCATTCAAATAACTGTTCAATTTATCATAGTTGACATATTTTGACTGGCGCGCTATATTTGGTTCATTTTTTAACTGATTCTCAAAGGACAAGGCTACGAAAGGACTGAAATGATCTGTTATATCTGTATGAAATACTATGGGTTCAATATCAATTTTGTCTGACAAATTATTTTTCTTTCTGATGAAGATATGGTCTATTATTGACTTAGTGTTCTCTGTTTCTCTTGTGGGCTTATTGATGTATGAGATAAAACCAAATGAAGTTAAAATATTGATATATTCGTTCACCTTTCCGCAACTTTCATTCAACAAATTTATATTTATATCACCTGCGTATAATTCGAACTCTTCTAAATTGATATTGTTTAGATAAGAACTTAAATCTTCTATGTATACCTGCGTGTCTGTTGCTGGGGATCTATAAATAGCTGTTATCCCAAATACAGTAGCCTTTGAGAGATAGTCAATTGTGAAAGTTGCTCTGAGGAAGTAAGTCTCATTTACCGGCACTGTACTGACGGTAGCTGAAATATTTTCTTTTATATATAATACTGTTCCGTCACATTTGTTAAAGTGAGACGCGTTGTAGTAAATATTAAAGTTAGGGATAGCAAAATCATTTAAATTTTCTATTATACCTGTTTCCGACAATATTATGATATCCAAGACATCTTTACCTGCTTCTATATATACTAATAATTCGTCGTAGTGTTTCCGAAGACTTCTGATATTTATATGAATGATTCCCATACCGAACCTGCTCTTTTGTGCTCTTTGTTGTGCATAACCTTCAACATCATTACATATCCTAGTATCAATCTCAATTTGCTCATCCAATATATCCATGTATTCAATCATAGTTCCTAAACTTATATAAATACAAAAAAAAAAGGTAAGTGTTCGTTAAACAAGTTAAACAAAACAAAAAATATAGCAAAAGTAAAACAAATCGCTATACCTTCAGGCTCCTGTACTGAAGTAAAGATGCGTTATAATAAAATCAAAAAAGTAAAAAAGAAATAAAGACAAACGATATGAGAAAAGTATCATGTCAGTATCTAATCACTGGGGATAAATACTAAGTAAACTAGCAAAAGACAAATGTACTCACAAAAGGCCGTATTGAGCAGTGTTTCACAGATTTTGTAAGTCACTATCACACCGAATAGCAAACCGTTTGCCATTTTTTAAAGCATAGACACTTCCCAGGTATGACCACACATTTTTCAACGATGTCTTCTCAATAGCTGCTTCCATCAATCTGTATCTGTTTGCAGTCAAATCCTCCCTAATGACGATGCCGGTACCCTTTAGCTTTTTCTTTGCTTTATAAATATCTTGTTTGATACGTGAGTTGGAAAATTTAACAAGAATGCCCCTTGATTTATTCTCACCTTTTTTCCCAACTCTATAGCAGGTAGATATGTCACTGTCACCCAGTTTGATTCCCAAGCGTGAATCTATGAGTTTGACCATATCAGAGACTAGATTTTCGTTTTCTTTCTCGTCCACTTTGAAGAACCTCAAGTTATTGGATCTCCTATCCTGTTCTATATCGTCTTGTTTTTTTAACAAGAAGTCGTTTTCTGATTTGAGCGCATTAACTTCCGTTTGGAGTTCTAATATTACTGCACTATTATCCGCCAATGTTTTTACTTTTTCTTCAAGTCGAGATATTCTTCCTTCGACAGTTTTTATTACACTATCAGTTACTCTCTGAACTATGCGGATAATAAATTCCTCGTCCCTTAGCAAAGACGTGATGCTGGCAGAGACGGCATGTTTGATTTCTTCTCGCATTTCTCTTGTAACAACCATTTTGGTAATCGAACGAGGCTGGGATCCACTATCGCACCAATACAGAATTCACAGTTACTTTTTACGCTAGATTTTTTACTCAGGCAGGAGCTCTGTAAACACGTCTTCACTCCTCGCCGGACATGACAATACTGAACATATACTAAAACATTACAAAAAACATGCTAAGGCAGATTATAAACAATTTGTAATGTTTTAAACATTTTTGTATCATTGTTCCAAAAAAGAATACTTGTAAATCAATAATAAATATATTTGAAATGTTGCTTATTTTATTTTTACATAATTTTTTGAAGTGCTCTCTTTCTAGTTGAGAAGACTAAACAGAAATTCTTTTGTATCAAGCACAAAATTTTGAAACTAGTAGTATTTTATTACTTTGACTAAAAATGTGATAGAAAACATACGAGAAACTGTATTCTAGTGTCTTCACTTTTATGCGATAACAAGTAGTAGAATACTATTTTCGTTTTTTATACGATGGTCCCTCAAGAAAGTACCTGACCGCACAGAGAAAGTACTATCAATATCGAAAAACGAAATGTCACTATTCTGAAAGTGCATAGCATACTGTAAATCAATATGGCGCTTAACAACATAACAACCTCAATTAACGAAAGCTGGTAGAATTGAACACCGAGCTTGGTAGATTTTGTAGATGTTGCAGTTGTTAATATTTCTGAGGTTGCGTAGAGCCGTAGACACAGAACGGCTAACATCTAACGCTAAATTCAGATGCATACGACATCCGACGATACGACGGTACGAAACTGTTGCTATTGGTTGAAATATTTTGATTTGACATCATTTTGAATATTTCAACCAATAGGAACAGTTTTGTATCGTCGGATGTCGTATGCATCTGAATTTAGCTTTACCTGTTAGATTGACGTTGACAGGTGTCATGATTTGATCATTCAGATCATTTGAATTTGGTTCTAACCTCCTTGGTATTTGTTGATGTTTACCCATTATGTGGTTTATTGTTTGTGTTTGGTTTAAACGTTTATGCTTCCTATTTTGTTTTTAGATGTTTGAGATTTTCTGCAGTTTTCAGTCGGTGGAGATGTAGTCTGTGGTAGTGTGGTTTTCAGCATATTCAATTGTGATATTCAACTCAACGTTCAACCCTGTTTTGTGATTCAACCTACGGAAGTTCGTGATACAACTACTGTAAATATAGTTCAATAATATATTACTATGCAGAATGAACTGCTAGCTGTTGAAGAGGCTATGAATATAGAAGTAGGTGCAGTTAAGACTGAAACAGTGGACGTAGAGAGTGAACTATTTGAAATTGAACAAACTAGGGGACCAACAGCTAAATATGTAAATGCAGATGAGACAGTGGTGAACAGGTACAGTTTTGAGTGATTATTTATGCCAAATTTTGTAGAACTTTGCTCATCATCAGTTAATTGAATCGCTATTTACAAAAAGTAATTATGAAACAATATCAAAACCTGAAATAAACAATTTTAAATATAAAATCATGAATTTAATGCGGGCTGCTGGTGGTAGCAGGAGATGGTGGGAGAGAGTTGTTGGTGGGCGCTGGCCCATTCCCACGTAGTACCAGTCAACACTTTCGATGTTGCACTGACTTGGTGTCCATAGCTCAACTGGTAAGAGCGTCGGAGTACAAATCTGGATCCAACATTTCAATCAACAATCCAACATTTTCTGGTATGAATTTAAATTGAGAAGTTCACATGTGGATGTAAGCATGATAATAAAAACAAAAAACAAAATCATAACATTTATTAATAATAATAATAATAATAATAAACGCCTTTATTAGTTTAGACCAAGTAAGACTCTACGTGGCGAAGTTTAGCTTGAGCTACTCTTACACCTAACCACCAGAGTCTGCGGCATAAGTTGTTATATGTACACGTAAATACAAAATACATTAAAAGAAAAAGACATAATCATAGATCTGCAGACTTACATTAATTGAACCTTGTAATATACAAAAAAATTAAATATATATCTAATGCATAATATGAAGGATGACACTCATCTACAAACATTCATAAATTATGAATATAAGAAAAAGAAATATTAAAAAACAGTGTGCACATAAAAGCTTACTAGTGTCAACATTACCCTAAGAAATTAAATACCTACTACAAATCACACTATAGAAGACTGTTTTTGACATGAATGCGGAACTGCGACAGGGACATCTTTTTATATCCATTATTGAGAGAGTTATACAGGACAGCAGCATTGTACGAGAAACTACGCTTAAACAAAGTTGTAAAATGTCTAGGAATTCTGATTAGCTGGTCTCTCATTTCCCTGTCGTGACTATCGTTGCTAAAAATTATTTTTTCTCTTAAATAGTTAGGTCTAGATGCAATCAGCAATTTGTGAACGAAGATCGAAAAGTGATAGTTTACTAGTTTTGGCATTTTTAGCCACTTGAGTAAAACATATTTATCTGAAACATGGTCAAATTTCCTCAAACTGTACGTGAAGCGGACACAATTGTTTTGTATAATCTGCAATCTGTTTTTTGTACGACTGTCCAAACATGGAAAGTACATAATATCACAGTAACTAAGTACAGACATTACGAGGGACTCGCATAGTTTTTTTCTCAACTTGTAATTCATGAGGTAACGGTGTGCATATAAAGTACGCATCCTCAGGTAGCTTAGCCGCGACAGACTCGAGACATGATCTGAAAATCTTAATTTTATATCGAGGCTAACACCCAACACTCTTGCTACATTTACGTACGCCAAGGGCAAATCATTTATGTGAATGTTGAAAGATGCAGTTAAATGGTCTCTTAAATTCTCTGAACAAAACAACATAATTTTTGACTTATTGGGGTTGATGACGAGATTGTGATCAGCTGAATAATTACAGACTCTGTCCATGTCTGCTTGCAAGTGTAAGACCACATTTTCTGAGGCATCAGCATCAAAGTAATGCAATATTTGCGTATCATCAGCAAAACACTGAATGTATGAGTCGTTGACAACCGAGGCAAGGTCGAAGGTGTAGATAATGAATAAGGTGGGGCCAAGAATTGATCCTTGCGGAACACCGGAGGGTATCCTGGTAATACCTGAAGTTTTATTGTCTACTGAAACACACTGGCGTCTATTTGTAAGATAGCTTTTGAAAAAAGACAATGATTTATCATCACATCCAATATAATGCAGCTTAGAACAAAGAAGAGTATGGTTAATTTTATCAAAAGCCTTGGAATAGTCAATGGATATTAGTACAGATGACAGCTTCTTATCTAGAGCCCGTAAGATATTGTCAGTTAGGTTCAACAGGGCAGAAGTAGTATTATGATGCTTTCTAAAACCGAATTGGTTAGATGGAATTATATTGCATTCTTCAATATACGTTGACAGTTGTTGGTTAACAATTTTTTCTAAAATCTTTGAAAGAACTGGTAATAGACTGATTGGCCTTAAATCTGATAAGTCCTGTACGTTTGAAGTCTTTGGTACAGGAATAACTACCGCTAATTTCCACATTTCTGGGAAGTATCCGACTTCGAGGCATACGTTAATTATATGGGTGATATGGTAAAATATTGCTGGTAAACTAACTTGAATCATAGTTAAAGACAAGGTATCGATACCTTTAGCATCTGATTTCAGGTCTTTTATAACATGAAAGATGACATACGGCTCTACAACCTGTAATGTGAATGATTTACTTGGATCGAATCTGTTCTGACTATAAAATTCGCGCTTATTTCCAGTGGGTGATTTAGATTCAAATACAGACATAAAATAATTATTTATAATATCAGGATCATTCATTTCAGCGGGTATAGAAACTTTGTTACGGAAGTTCATATTGAAGTGCTTAATACCACTCCATAACTTCTTTGAATCATTCTGATCAGTAACAAGACCTATATAATTCTTTTTTGCTTTCCTAATATCTGAGAGGACTTGATTTCGTTTTCTCCTGAATAAGTTTAAACTATTGATAGTCCGGTCGGCTTTGTACATAGCATATGCCCGGTTCTTCTCTTTTATTTTATCACGTAGGCTAGATGTTAGCCATGGTGCTGGAGATTTATTTACCCGTAAGGTTCTAATGGGAGCATGCTTGTTATAGTTTTTGACCAAAATATGTGTCAAGTGTTCGACCTTTTCGTCTATACCTCTCATAGAAAATAAATCATCTAGATTAGATGAATAGAGATCTGATAAAAATGCCTCTTCATTGAAACTACTAAAATCCCTCAAAGTTATGAATCTCTGTTGTCGCTTATTAAAAATATATTTCATAGTACAAGAAACCATTTTATGATCGGAAATATCATCAGCATCCACCACAATGCATTCAGTGAACAAATCTGGTCGATTTGTGAATACAGGATCAAGTAGTGTAGACGAAGTTTGCGTCACACGTGTTGGAGACAAAACAATTTGTGAGAATCCAACCATTTGAAAGCAAGGATAGAGATGGTTATCAGACTCTAGCAGATTAATGTTTAAGTCACCTAAGACTACAATGTCATCATATTGAGTACATGCTACGGGTAGTAGATTATCTAAAAAGTCGATACAGTCAGAAATACTTTGTGATGGAGGCCGGTAAAGTACACCTAGGAGTAGTTTGCTATTGTTAATTGTTATTTTAAGCCACAAATGCTCTAAACAGTTATTAGTATCAATACCAAAATCGATAGGTTCCGCACGAAGTTCAGAACGTATGTAAGCTCCGACACCTCCACCGCGTGATCCTCTATCCCTACGGAAAAAAGTGTAATCATCAATACATACCACATCGCTAGGAATGTCTTCTCGCATCCATGTTTCAGTCACAGCAAATATGTGAAATCTTTCCATGTTCAACAAATTAACGATAGCATCAAAACCAGACATAAGAGATCGTACATTCAGATGTGCTACTTTTAAAGACAGTTCTAACCTATTCGCCATAATTCGTTCTGCTTATAATGTTATGAAGGTATGATTTGTAGACAGGACAGTCCTTGTCATCCGCACAATGATTTGTATCAAACTTAGATTTACGATTCTCATTATGTGACAAACAATTAGTGCACTTGGTTGACTCGATTTTACAATCCTTCAAATGATGTGTACCAGAACATTTGATACAAGCGCTAGCTACACGCCTACAATTTTTTTCGTAATGCCCGAATGTACAACATTTGCGACACTGTATGATGTTGATATGGTCCTCTACACTACATCTTTTAAAGCCAACGTAAATACGACCCTTATCAATAAGCTGCTTCCTTATTTTCGGTAGAACTTCCAAGACCACATGTTGAGATTTCTGAGAGACCTTCAGTTTGGTTACCACTTTCATGTTTGTTTGACTGTCCTCTCCAAGTTTGTTCAAGGACGAAACACTGCGAAGTATTGCACTATCATCTTTCAGCTCGTCGTCTAGCGCAACATTATAAATGATAATCCGGGGATTCAGTTTTTTCGAGCTATTAATTTGAAACCCAGATCCTAACTTGGATTTTAAGGCATCCTGCAGTTTTGCTACATCATCGGTGTTATTGCAGAAAATAGCTGCACCACCCTTGATCTTCTTAGTTCCGTTTATACATATGTTCAAGGCAACAGGATCGATGCATTCCTTAATCGACTTGACTATATCTGTATTTTGCGTGTTTTCGCCAGATTTTACCAACAAAACTGCTGGCTGATTATCAGGTAATTTTTTTGCTACCTCGCTATAAGAACGTGTCTGGCTGTTTTTATAGCTCGACGAGATTTTGTCCGTTTCATTGTTTGATATGTGAAATGCATTGATATTATTCAGCTTATCCTTCATTAATTGATTTGAACATTCCATCTCGCGTAACAACTTATCGAGTAAAATTTTCTCACGTTTGAGGCATTCAATTTCCATTTTAGCTACAGTCAGAGCAACGCTGGCACCTTCCTCACTTGAACTATTTGCCGTCAATTTCGGAACATTTTTACATGCATCACAAAACCACTGCAGGTTGTCGTTTTTTGCAAGAATCTTCAGTATATCATCTTTAATTCCTGCACAGTGTGGATGATAACGTTTTTCGCACCTCTTGCACGGCACAAATTTAACATTTACAATAAAATTATCGGAGCACAGATCACATACGTGTACATCGCCCGCCATATCGACGGCGAATTCTGCAAAAATTATGAAATCGACTGCTTGTTCCAGAAGTAAAGAAGAGCACATCGTTGAAGATTGGAGAAATGATCCTCAGAAGCAAGATATTAAGGTTAAGTTGGAGGGGGATGTCAACTGTGAGGATCTTGAAACCAAGTTTGAGGTGATGATTAAACATGAAAATGATGATTTAAATGATGCAGATGGAGAAATAGCTTTGAATAGGTAATAGTGTAAAGAAATACTCCTGCACCTTTAATATTTTGTTGAGGGGGTAAATGTAAATTGATGTGAAGCTGTTTCTGTGATCTGTGCTTGAAGCTGTCAGCTTGAACAGGTGAGAATAAGGGCAGAGAATATGCTGGTATTAATAGCAGAATTAATAAAAGGTGCTTTCCTTTTACATCTGCACTAACTCAGATTACTTGAAAATGAGATAGCTCAGCTCAGTTGGACACCTCAGATGCTCAGATGAATTAAAGGAATGTGTTTGTGCAGTTAAATGTCATTCCTCAAAATTTTGTAATATGCTATGGTTCTATGATCTGTCAATCCTTTCCATAACCTAGTTTTTTATCTGTTTGGAAGAGATCGTCGCTCACCATACACTATCGACTATCTATACACCACAAAACTTGCTGAAATGCTGAAATTCAAACTTACAAAAAATCCTAACCTCTTTTATTTGACATCTAAATGATCTGAGATAACTGATCTACCTTTCGAGCTAGTGCAGATGGGCTTAAGTGAGGGTAAAATATCTCACTTTAGACTCAGATTCAGAAAACAAAAGGAACATACATTGAAATGATTATCTCTCTGCATCACTTTGACTGGCTTCGAAATATATTGTCACTGTTGTATGTAATGGTTCTTCCAATTTTGAGTATTCCTAAACATTATGCTAAAATATAAATGTATTTTAGTCTAGTTCAAAATGCTTCAGGAAATCCTTTTATTTGTTCTAGAATCAAAAAGGAGCAGGTGGATAACGATTGGAAAAATGAACTTGAGGAGCTAGATACTACAGTAAAGTTGGAGGAAAATGTGAACTGTGAAGATCTCAAAATTAAGGCTGAGGAGTTGATCATTAAAGAGGAACATGATGATTTAAACAATGCATCTGGGGAAAAGGCTGTGAATAGGTAACTGAGCAATTGAGAATTGAGTTTTTATAACCATTACTTTATTATACAAATATCAATAACAAGAGCCAGTTTACCACTATTATTGAGGCATTTTTGAATCGTATATTTCAACATATCAATATAAATATTTCACCAGTAAAATATATGAAATACAAAGCACTCATGATTTGATAAATACAAGAATCAAGTAATAAAACCATACCATAAACACTCAGCACTTATGATTAATAAATACAAAACAAATGTTAAGAAACAATTGCTAAAAAGACCATATCATAACATTTCTGTGTTTTGATTTCATTCTCTCTGAGTTGGCACACGTGCATGCTGAAAGAATCTGGTTATCACGCACACACACACACACACCATTGGGTTCTAAATTCCACCACTAGACATCTTGATCACTTTGGCTATTTCGAAATTTGGTATCAGTTTTGACAGTGACCAGTTGCTCACTACAAGGTGTAGCATAGGTGTCTAAATCTTTGGCAATGTAGCCAGATTGGTGAAGTGCTGACAGATTTATTCCTGCTCTCTACCGCAATTGAATTCAATGCACTATCCAGAGAGAATACATTTTTTCTTTTCCAGATCTCTGGAAATCCCCACTCGGCAAAATCGACATCTCAGGACAGGAGATAAGCTGACGTGTACACACTGTAATAGAGCATTCAAACGCAAATTGATCCTGCATAACCATGTGGTCATGAAACATCCTCATTTGATTGCTTCTGTGTCTAGTAAAATACACGAATGTACACTTTGTACATACAAAACTACTTTGAAGGGTAGTTTAGATTATCATATGTTGAAACACTCCAAGACTAACCATAAGCTCAGCGTATGTGTCCACTGTGATGCAACGTTTAAAAATGGCAAAAGAAGCTTGGATGATCATATAATGAGGAAGCATCCAGAATGCAGTGCGTCTGTTTCTAGTAAAATATATGACTGTCCATGTTGCACATTTAAAACTGTCAAGAAGGCCCTGTTAGCTCATCATATGCTAAAACACCCAGAAACAGCAGATAGCTATAGGTTTAGCACGTGTATTCACTGTTGTGCTAAATTCAGACAAAAAATATGCTTGGATGACCATATACTTAGGAAGCATCCAGAATACAGTGCGTCTGTTTCTAGTAAAACACATGAATGTACACGATGCTCATATAAAACTGTATTGAAAGCTCAATTAGCTCGTCATATGTTGAAACATCCAGAAACAGCAGATGGATATAAGTTTAGCACGTGTATTTACTGTAATGCTAAATATAAACAAAAAATATGTCTGGATGACCATATACTGAGGAAACATCCAGAGCACATTGTGTCTACTTCTAGTAAAATACTTGAATGCGCATATTGCGCATTTAAAACAGTCATGAAAACTCATTTAGCTCGTCATATGTTGAGACATCCTGAAGCGGCAGATAGGTATAAGCTCAGCGCATGCATTCACTGTAATGCCACCTTCAAAACTAAGCGATCTCTTGATGAACATATGCTCAAAAAACATGCCGATTTTGCTATATCGATTTCGAGTAAAATATATGAATGTATGCATTGTGCATATAAAACAACTAAGAGAGGTAGTTTTACAAGCCATATATTGAAACACTTTTGATTGAGAATGTCACTGTCATTCAGACCACTATTCAGACATCAGATCCAAATTTTAAGTTACAAAACACAGCAGCAGCACAGTTAGGTAAATTTCATATAATATGTACATTTTCGAAGCCAATACCTCACACAATGCGTAGCCTTTGAGGAGGCAGGTATATGTAATGTAAAGTACAAATATAATAACAATAATAATTATACATACAACATAAGACACCAGAGAGTTAATCAACACAGAATCAGTCATCTTCTCTACATGGATGATATAAAACTGTATGAAGCCACTGAAGTGCAACTGAAGGAATTACTCAAAATAACAGAAGTTTGTACGTCAGACGTCCGGATGGAATTCGGAATGAGCAAATACAAGGTGCTCCACATCCATAAGGGCCAATGGAAGAACCATTTCGAACAGGAAATATTAACTGGCCAAACTCTGGACAACATGGAGAAGGACGAAACGTACAAGTACCTAGCCTTCAATCAGAACATTAAGTTTGACCACTCAGAGGTCAAGGCTCAACTGACACAAGAGTTTAGAGACTGTCTCATTACACTTCTGAAGACAAAATTGAACTCCAAAAATCTTACGAAAGCAATTAACACATTTGCGATACCGGTCCTCACATACTCCTTTGGTATCATCAAGTGGTTGCACACTGATATTGAAAACATCAACATACTCATACGAACGGAACTCGGAACTCACAAAGCACAGAATGTCACATCCGAAAGCGTGCAAGGAAAGGCTTACCATAGACAGGAAACATGGGGGCAGAGGAATTATAGACATACAGTCACTTCACACAAGACAAATAAAAACACTCAGAGACGTTTTCCAAAGCAAAGCAACTAACTTACATAGATCAATAGTAAAAGCAGATAAAAACTATACTCCACTCCCCCTATCCCGCCCAGATCACTCAGCAGACGCACACAATCACATAGAATTAAAACAAGAAAAAGACACCTGGTCACAAAAAGCACTCCATGGCAAGCACAGATACCGGGTTACACAAGACCACATTAATGAAAGACAATCATACACCTGGCTGCAGGATGGCCAACTCTTTCCAGAAACTGAGGGTTTTATGCTTGCTATCCAGGACCAAGTGATTGCGACAAGGAACTACATGAAATGTATAATTAAAGATACATCCGTAACCGACGACAATTGCAGAAAGTGCCACCAACAAAAAGAAACAATAGACCACATAACAAGCGCATGCAAAACTCGCTGGAACCGAGTACACAGCTAGACATAACTCTGCAGCCAAAGTCATTCACCAAGCACTAGCCACAAAAAACAAGTTAATAGAAAACACAGATCCATATTACAATTACACACCGACATCAGTACTCGAAAACAATGAATACAAACTGTACTGGGACGTTGAAATATATACAGATAAGACTATCCCGGCAAATCGGCCAGATATAGTTTTCCAGTCGAAGGCGGACAAAGTTACCTATTTGATAGATATTCTATTCCCAACGATACGAATATCCAAAACGCCGACGCTGGGAAGATATCTAAATACACTGACCTTGCGATAGAAATAAAACGACTCTGGAAGCAAAACAAAGTTACCACTGCCCCCCTAATTATGTCTGTCTCAGGCCTCACACCAAACACATTTACACCACACCTACAACAGTTAGGCCTGGACGAAAGGTTACACAAAATATTTCAGAAGTCTGTAATCCTGAAGACCTGCAATATTGTACGATCATTCCTAAATTCCGATCCGTAATAGTTCAGGTGTTGACTTGGCACAGCCCGTCAACATCTGTTGCTACCGCAGTCATGCGAGAGAAGCTTGAAAAGTCAGGATTATAATAATAGGGTACTTGCAGTTGTCGTAATTTTGGATTAAGAGTATATTTAGAGGAAAGAAAAACATATTCAAAGCTGTCTATAACAAAACTTACACTCTTTATGCTGTTCAGATAAAGAAATTTGTAATTATAATTTACGGTTTTCTGAAATGGTTCCACGTGACTGAAAACGGGTGCTGACGTCACAAGATAGTACAATAATCGACATTATTAAACCCATCCCTAACTATAAATGACAACCCGAAAAAGCACAAAACAATATGTTGTTCTGTGACACAGAAACAACGATCCATGCAAAAAATCACAAAAATCAGACGTCTAACGCTAACCTCAATTAAAATATGACGAATGACGTGCGTCAAGTTAGTGTCATAACCAAAATTATCAAACAAAAAGGGTTTATGATATCTCAAATCCCATCACTATAATGTCTTGTGACGTCAGAGGTTGTTTTCGCACCGTTTTCACTAGTTCAAATTTATAATTGGAATAAGTCTCACAAGCAACTTAAAAAATAAAAAAATTCTATTTTATGATGTTTAATACATTATACTGAATGCTTTAAAGCGATATTTTTTTGGGTGCAAGGACCCTATTGCAAAAATTTGATGTACGTTGTTGGTAAAATTAATTTATTCTTTTTTTATTGCTGCAATAAGCTCAGGGTATGTGTCCAGTGTGATGTAACACTTAATAATGGCAAAAGAAATTTGGATGATCATATACTGAGGAAACATCCAGAACTCATTATGTCTACTTCTAGTAAAATACTTGCGCAAACAACTGGCCTGCATGTTCTGCTTGCTTACCTAGCGACTTTGTAAGACGATTCCATTTTAAATTAAAACTTGAAGTTATCTTCTTAAATTATACAGTTAGTTCTGAAGAACTTTGTCGGAAAATTAGGACTTTGAGATTTAACCCTTGTAAACCTTAAAATTATCCTCTTTAATATCTAGCATTATGTTTATAGTTTCAGTCGTTGAGCTCAGCATTTGTCTAATTTTCTTTGTATTCAGTAAAAGGTCTAAAGTGATAGGTGTTTCATTTATGTTGATCCTTTTCACAAAAATAGCACTCAAAACACATGTCACAGTTCCTTACGTGCAAAACCAGAGTGTCTGGATTTTAGAAAAACTATCTGTCCTAAATTTTGGGACGTGGAGACCTAAGTTCCTAGTCCATCGTAGATTATCATCCTCTCGTTTATAGTGAGCAACAGGTCACTGTCAAAACCGATACCAAATTCAGAAATAGTCAAATAGATCAAGACGTCTAGTGGTGGAATTTAGAACCAAATGGTCTGTGTGTGTGTCAGTGGTAACCAGATTCTTTTAGCATGCATGTGTACCAACTCAGAGAGAATGAAATCAAAACACAGAAATGTTATGATATGGTTTTTTTATTACTTGTTTCTTAACATTTGTTTTGTATTTATTAATCATGGGTGCTGAGTGTTTATGATATGGTTTTATTACTTGATTCTTGTATTTATCAAATCATGAGTGGTTTGTATTTCATATATTTTACTGGTGAAGTATTTATATTGATATGTTGAAATATACGATTCAAAGATGTCTTAATAATAGTGGTAAACTGGCTCTTGTTGTTGATATTGTATAATAAAGAAATGGTTATAAACATTCACAGTCTAGATGATAAATAATAATAATAATAATACATGGTGGGCTAGGTCTCTGTTCAACGTCAGGGAGAGAATTGAGGATAGAATGTGGAAAAATGTAAAATATCAGCATATATAAATAAATAAATATAAACAATAAACAACATATAAAAGGGCTGGTTAGAGGAGACGTATGGTTCGTGAATGCGTGAGTCAAACCCACTTCCACCTACGGTAAGTGATTAGGTCGTCCCGGGGACAGTCACCTAGGTTTCCACAACCATAAAATAAATATCGTATATACATAAAGAGGATCAGTAAAGGTTGAAATAGATACACCTAAATAAGACAGAGTTGTCTCTGCTCACCATCAGCCTGCAATCCCTCAGGACCTAATACCTAGAGTAGACGTAAATCAGAGACCCAACGCCATATAGTATCGTCTCAAAAGCAGGATGTCTAGTATACCTTGTGAAACACTTTAAATATTGTAGCCAGTCCACATTAGTTAATAATACAAACTCAAAAGACAACATACCTGCAGATATTCGTGAAAAAGACTCCAAAATGCATTGTGTAAAATTTGGTGACTCAGTTCTCCCTGTTTGCAAAAACAAGCCCCACTCGTGATCAATCAACAAAACTATGGCAAGGATTACCACGACCCACTACTTTATTCAAGTGACAAAACAAAAGCATTACAGAACCTTAGCTTTGAGTCACAGAATGAAAATTAATATAGAACTATTTACTCTATGAAAAGTCACTCATGATCTGACAAATATCAAAATATCTGATATAGTGATAATGAAATAAATTACTTAACTGAACTTCATCGAATGACTACACTCATACACTTATAACAATTAACAAATTTGTATCGCTTCTCTTTTCTATCATCTTTCACGGCCGTCAATGTCAAACTTCGGCAGCCTGGCAGCTAAAGGTGCGTTCTAACGTATGGCAGCCAGGAGCGCGTTCCGGATCACCACACGTTTTAGTATTATTTTCACTTATAATAACGCTGTATTAGGTTTTTCTCGATTTCTGTGACACTTTTTTCCGTGGACTTGTCGGGTTTTGCATTAAGACGACTGACATTCCATCTTTTCCAGATCTCTAAAAATCCTCAACGGGCAAAATCAACACCTCAAGACAGCAGATAAGCTGACGTGTACACAGTGTAATACAGCATTCAAACGTAAACCAACCCTGGATGACCATATAGTCAGGATGCATCCTCATTTGATTGCTTCTGTGTCTAGGAAAATACATGAATGTACACATTGTACGTACAAAAGTATTATGAAGCATCACTTGACCAGACACATGTCTCAGCATTACAAAACAGCAGATAGTCATAAGCTCAGGTGTGTTCAATGTGATGCAGTATTCACAAGTAAACAAACCCGAGATGAACATATAGTTAGGAAACATCCCAACTCTGTTGCGTCTGTGTCCAGTAAGATACACCAATGTGCATATTGCACTTATCAAACTGTCATCAAGGCTAATTTTACAAGACATATGTTGAAACATCCAGAAACAGCAAATGGATATAAGTTCATCACATGTATTCACTGTAATTCTATATACAAACGCAAAATGAATCTAGATAATCATATACTTAAGCAACATTCAGAATACATGGCGTCTATTTCTAGGAAAATACATGAATGTACACAATGTTCATATAAAACTGTCATTAAGACTAATTTAGCTCGACATATGTCAAAACACCGAGAAACAGCGGATAGTTGTAAGTTCAGCACATGCTCAGAGCAACAACTGAACATAGAGGTAGTAAACAACTAATTCTAATAGGCCAACATCTTTTCTTACGTTGTCATATCGACCACCAGATACGGCAATCATAATTGTTTACTATCGTCTTAATTGTATAGTATCCAGAAATATTCCATTCTACGTTAAAAAAGGCGGTATTTTGATGGTTCAGAAACGATTACAGCAAAAGCAATAGATATGTTGACCTCTGCTGCGTAACTGCATGTTTCTTCATCGTTAACGCAAATTCTGTCTTACGTAAATTTTGAGGAGTTGGCAACGCCTATGCGATTTGTTTACGGTAACCTCCGACTGTCAAACGTTTGTTTTGTTTGTGCGTCTTTTATGCTTGGTCAGTAAAATCGAATTCGCTATTTGTTGGTAACTGTAGTGAAGCTTTACGGACTTGCTGTGCTATATTCGAGTGTAGTTTAACAGTTTTTCGAGATGGGACAGTGCAGAGCAGTATTTGTAACATGGGTTGCATTGGAGGTATTTTCAGGTTAGTTGGCAATGTTTGGGTCTGAAGTGTCAAAAGATGATGGCTTTGAGCACGCCATGCTGAAGTGGTTTGTTTACTACCTCTATGTTCAGTTGTTACTCTGAGAGCACATGTGTTCATTGTAATGCTACTTTCAAGTGTAAGGTGTCACTGGGTGATCATATGGTTAGAAAACATCCTGACTTCATTGGATCCATTTCTTTTAAAATATATGAATGTATGCATTGTACATATAAAACTAGAAGGAGAGGTAATTTTGCAAGGCATGCATTGAAACACCTTTAATAGGAAAAAAATAAATATTTTGGACAAAAATATCTTTATTTCTAATCTCCTATCGACTCTGTACACTTTTCCCATCGACGTTAAATAAATTCGATACCCATTTTATAATCAGAACCGTCTTGTTCCACATAATTTTCCAGTTTGGGAATAGACAAAAACAGTGGTGGCACTGGTGGCTCGTCAAAATATGAAAAATAATCAAAATTTATCGGCACCTTGAAAAATACACTGCTCAAAATAATTAGCGGAACACATATTCACTTCTCAATAACTTTTTTAATTGAAACGATATACATATCTGGTAACGTATATCTTAAAGGCTTGCATTTTGTTTGAATAAAATGCAAAAACAAAGCATATTTGACACATCACTCTTAAGATAACACTTCCTGTTTAAAGAAACGACAAGAAACCAAACAAGAAAATTTAATTCAAAATACTGTAGTGTGCTTTGGAATAGTAAACAATGTTGACAGTTCATCATTAATTGTTAAGTTTTACCCTGGTAATCGAAATGAGGCATTTAAATGAGACAGAAGTTGTTCGCGTTGTTGTTGCTGTCGAGAATGGCACCAGTATTCGTCAAGTTGCAAGAAATTTTAACGTTAGCCCTTCCGTCATCCATCGTGTGTGGAATCGATACCTAGAAACCGGAGAATACAAAAGACGCATTGGGCAAGGTCGTAAAAGGAAGACAAACCGAATTCAGGATCGGTTTTTAGTCTTATCCTCCTTGCGTACCCGCACATCTACAGCAAAAGATCTTCAAGTTAGGCTTAGAACAACTCATGGCGTGGAGTTATCCGACCAAACAGTTAGGAATAGACTGAAAGAAGCCAACCTGAGACCAAGAAGACCTGTGCGAACACCTGCTTTAACTCCGTACCTGTTCTGTCAGGACTTACTGACATTAGGTTTGGCAACATGGGAAATGTGCTCCCCATGTTGCGCGCTAGGAAGTGAGGTTAAGCGACGGGTTGTTGTGCGTCGAATGTCGATTGTCGATGGCGTCCATAGTCCGTCCTCGGGCATGGAGATTACTGTGCATGTAATATGTAACCATCGTCGAGAATAAAGTTCAGTTTGTTGTACACACGTAGTTGTTATTCGTCGATAACAATACATGGTGGCAGCGGTAAAACATAAGGAAAGAAATAACCAGTGCATTGTGAAGTGAATCGAGGGCAAGATGGCTACAACTACGACATCCGCGGCAGCAAGTACAGAAGCTGTTTCAGTGGTACAGTCTTTATCAATTCCTGTGTCTCCACCTAGTAAATTTGAATTCACAGTGCCCCAGGCATGGCCCCAGTGGCGAAAAAGGTTCGAAAGATTCATGTTTGTGTCTGGACAAAACATGAAATCAGACGAAGAAAAGATCAATGTTCTTATGTACGTTCTGGGCGAAGAAGCGGAGGAAGTTATGCTACAATTCAACCCTCAGCCGGTAACGTTTGCACAAACTTTAAGTGCATTCGAGAATCATTTCATACCACGTCGAAATATAATATTCGAAAGATACAAGTTTAACACGAGGATCCAGCAGCCGGGTGAGCAAATCGAGTCTTTCATAACAAGCCTCCATTCCTTGGCCGAGCATTGCCAATACGGCCAATTAAAAGAAGAATTAATTCGGGATAGAATCGTCGTAGGGATGCAAGACCGCCGAACTAGTGAAAGACTTCAGTTAAAAGCTACGCTAACCCTCAATGAGTGTGTTCTTGAAGCAAAGCAAGCCGAGCTCCAAGCAAATCAGAGCAGAGAATTGCAGTGTTCGATGTCACGGGGAGCAGGGAGCACGACGTCAACGGTAGCAGGTATGAGTGTTAAAACGAACGCACCTTGGAACGCTCCACAAAGTCGAGGTAGCAGCGTTGCCAAGCAGAGCTTTTCTTCCGCAAACGGGGGAAAGAAGTGCCAATTTTGTGGACTAGGATGGCATCCAAGGGAGAGATGTCCAGCAAACAAATCGTCATGCAGAAATTGCAACAAACAAGGTCATTGGGCAGCGGTTTGTCGCAATAATAAGGTTAGATCTATTCAAACTGATAATTTAGATGATACTAACAATACTGGAATGCATGATACATGCTCAAATTGTAATAATTATAGTAATAATAGATCTCAAGGCAACCACTTTTTGGGTTCAATTCAAGTAAATAGCATTTCTGAAAAAGAATGGGTGGTGCCACTTGAAATTCTAGAAATCTCAAAAAAGTTCAAGTTTATGATTGACTCCGGAGCTGATATAACCTGTGTACCGGTTAAATTGTTAAATGAAGACATACTTCAGTCTCTTTCTAGAACAAATAAAAATGTAACAGGGCCTTCAGGCGAACCTTTAAATGTATTAGGTATTTTGAATGCTACTTTGTGTGGAGTCAACAAAGAGTGTCAAACAGATATTTATGTTATAGAACAGCTTTGTAAACCAATCTTAGGCAGATCAGAGATAAGAAAATTAGGTATTCTACAGTTTGGTGATAATTACGAATCGAAAATAAATCATATTCAATTAAAAGCAGAACAGATAGAGAAACACTTTCCTAACATTTTCCAAAATATTGGTACGTTCAAAACTGAAATGAATATTAAAATCAAAAAAGAAGTTCAGCCCTATATACAGTCAGTACCTCGAGTAGTACCTATACCACTTTTAAAACCGCTCAAAGAGGAGCTAGAAAGGTTAGAAAGACTCGAGATAATAAAGCCAGTAGATTATCACACCCCATGGGTAAGTCCCATAGTTCTAGTTCGCAAGAATGATAAAATACGATTGTGTGTAGATTATACCAAGTTGAATCAAGCAGTTTTGCGAACCCATTTTCCAATAGGTAAAGTCGAAAGAATTCTTGCTCAAGTTCAAGGTTCTAAATTCTTTAGTCGATTAGACACAACATCAGGATTTTATCAAATTCGTTTAAATAAAAAGTGTCAAGATCTAACATGCTTTATTACCCCATTTGGTCGGTATATATTTACAAGACTGCCTTTTGGTATCACTTGTGCGCCAGAATATTTTTCAATGCTTTTGAGTAGAATCTTAAATGGTCTAGAGGGTGTTATTTTTCATATTGACGACATTTTGATACATGCACCTACTATCGAAAAACATAACGATATTATATATATGTTTATCTTTATTAGCTTATCGCACTACTCCTCTGGAAAATGGGTTTAGTCCAGCCGAATTAATGTTTAACCACAAGATTCGATCACATTTGCCAGTTTTACCTAAAGTTTTAGGCCAAACTGTGGACACAAGCCCAATTTTTAGAAGGGAGGAAAGCTATAGGAATAAAATGTCTGAAAATTACAATAAACGACATCGTGTTAAACAGTTGTCAGATTTAAAAGTCAATGATACCGTTTGGGTGACAGATCTAAAAATGTATGGCAAAATTATTCAAAAATTAGATGAGCCAAGATCTTATTTAATAGAAACTAATTCAGGTGTATTCAGGAGAAATCGTTGGCATCTAATTCCAGCTACATATTATAACTTTGTTCCAAACAATTTCGAATATCGTTCAAGTCAACCCGAAGGTGTCACCCCAGCGTTGTCGAATAATGGTAGTGATCCTACTAACACTTTAGTCAGTAGAGAATCCAATTCAGGAAATATTGTTTCCACGGGTGACAATACTATGCACCGTAGGTTAAGTAGTGATTTAGATAACAGTGTAAGTGCTCGCGAAAATCTGGACGATAGTGTTAGTAAAAATCGCGAAGATTCTGAAATGCGTTCACGGCCTGTGAGAAATATAAAGAGACCAGTATATTTAAATGACTTTGTTACAGACTTTTAGCTCCTTTATAAAGGGAAGGATGTTCTGTCAGGACTTACTGACATTAGGTTTGGCAACATGGGAAATGTGCTCCCCATGTTGCGCGCTAGGAAGTGAGGTTAAGCGACGGGTTGTTGTGCGTCGAATGTCGATTGTCGATGGCGTCCATAGTCCGTCCTCGGGCATGGAGATTACTGTGCATGTAATATGTAACCATCGTCGAGAATAAAGTTCAGTTTGTTGTACACACGTAGTTGTTATTCGTCGATAACAATACAGTACCACATAAGGACTCGTTTAAATTTTGCTCGTGAACATGTCGCATGACAGCTTCGACAGTGGAGACCAGTACTCTTCACAGATGAGTCACGATTTCGTTTGAGTCGTTGTGATGGTCGACTACGTGTATATAGACGTCCACATGAACGCCATTCTGCTGCTACCATACAAGAAGTCGAAAAATTTGGTGGTGGATCTGTGATGGTTTGGGGCGGAATTAGTCTTGATGAATGAACAGAACTTGTGGTAGTTCCTGGAAGACTGAACTCTCAAAGACACATCGATCTCATTCTGGAGGATCATGTTATACCAGCCGCTTATGGGATAGGCCAAAATTTTGTGTTTATGCAAGATAACGCAAGACTTCATACTGCAGCCATCACCATGAACTTCCTTCGGCACCACGGGATTCATACCATGAATTGGCCTCCGCTAAGTCCAGATCTAAATCCCATTGAACATCTTTGGGATTTGTTAGATAGACGAGTTCGAAGGCGCCCAGATCCACCTCAAACCCTCCAACAGCTAACAAATGCACTAATCGAAAAATGGGAAAATATACCGCAAGAAGACATCCGTAGGCTCGTACGAAGCATGCCTCTGAGATGTCAAGCAGTAATTCGTGCTAATGGAAGACATACGCGTTATTAATGTTAACACGCGTTAACAATTTTAGGTTGTACATGCAAGAGATGCTTGCTTGCCCCACTTTATTTCTTGTAGTTCTTTTGAATTGGTGCCGTAATCTTGAAAGTGTCATGTAAAATTTGTTTTGATTTAGCAAATTTATTCGAAGAAAATGTAAATCTTTTAAATAAGTGTTATTACATTTGTATATTGTTGCAATTAAAAAAGTTATTGAGACGTTAATAAGTGTTCCTCTAATTATTTTGAGCAGTGTATAATAAAACAACAGTATAAACACTTACCCAAAATTTTATCTGAATATGACCTATGTACAAAAACAAAAAATACACTTTTAAATTGTCTGGTATATAAAATCAAACCGTCGTGTCCTTATTTTTTGCAAAAGTGTCATTAACTGGTTTGTTAAAACTGTCAATGCTATTTAAAAACTTTTTTTGGCCGATAACAAGAGGACTGAGTTCTTTCATAGAGTTTCTTAGAAACGTCATAATCCTTTTTAACATGGAAAAGGATCATTTTGCTTCCTATGTGGACATTCTCCGTCCAGGTAGGATCGCCACCAAACAAAATACATGAGAAACAAAAAAATGCGTTTTTCTTATCACATCCACAAATCCATTTGTTTTTATTGTACATATTCCGATTCAACTTCCGTACTCTGCTTTTAACATTCGACGAACTACAGTATATTCAATCCAAAGATAGACTCCACATAAACAGTCGCATGCAGCATTAGCAATATTAGCATGGTTATACTGTCCGCTGCCATCTGCGAACGCGCCAGCTATAGTCCAGTGCAATTATGGAATTTTATATTACTATTTAAAAAGTTGCCCTACTAACCCATTGCAACTTAAAAGTAGTCAGTTGTCAATTTGAAATGATCATTCAGGCAATGAACACTTAACATCGCATATCTGGATCTGATTTCCAGTCAGTCTTGGGGGTTTTTACTTGCCGGATTATAACATACAATTCACACATAGTGTACTGGACTATTAGGGACCCTACCGACATGATTCGATCATGCTGGTTTTTATTTGGTCTAGCTTGGCTGTGAATACAGTATAGACAAATTCACTATTAGGTCACTTTGAAGCCATTCTTGCTGGTCTTGATTCCCTTTCACTATCAAATCTTTTCATAGGTGTGCCCAGATGTGTTCTATTAGAACTGTATTTTTCTGTGATATTTCGGAGGTCCAGAAAACATTGTAGGTACCACATTGTGCTTTAAAATAGGTCTTATCCTTGGAAATGTTTGTAAATTATTGTCTTTATTCTTATAAATATAACCAGCCCTTAGGAGGAATACCTTTCACCCACTTCTGTTTATGTCCTTTATTGGAAGCACAATTGCTAGTGAATCCTGGTAGTACACACTTTGCAGGCATCTTTTTATCTTTATAGTTTCGTTTGTGCAGGTAAATAATTAGAAACACATTAAAAATCACCTTGCAATGTTCTTTTTACTCTGGAAGGTTATGTTTGGTATGTCCTTTATTGGAAGCACAATTGCTAGTGCAACCTGGTACTACACACTTTGCAGGCATCTTTTTATCTTTATAGTTTCGTTTGTGCAGGTAAATAATTAGAAACACATTAAAAATCACCTTCCAATCTTATTTTTTACTCTGGAAGAATTACACTAATGACAAAAGCTTGGCTGACTATTTAGTGTTGCCATATTTCAATGCTCCGGCCTAGTGAGTAGGGTCGTCCATGGTTAGCGAAAGCTGCGAGAGAATTGAACACCGAGTTTGGTAGGTTCTGTAGATTTTGTAGATGTTGCGTTTCTCGATATTTGTTCTGCGATTGTGTAGTCACAGAACAGTTAACATAATTATAACCTTTTGAATTGACGTTGAATGTCAGTTTCAGAGTGGTTTCAGCTTGGGTTTCAGAATTTGAATTATCGTTTTTTTTGATTCTACTGTTGTTACTTATTTTGTGAAGCTACTGATTAAGTGGTCAGTTTTGCTGTTTTAAATTTTCTGCACTTTCCAGCATATTCAACATACTCATGGAACTTTGTGATACAACTACTGTAAATATAGTTCAACAGATTACTATGCAGAATGAAATGCTAGCTGTTGAAGAGGCTATGAAAATAGAAGTGGGTGAAGTTAAGATTAACACTGAAACAGCAGAGTTAGAGAGTGAACTATCTGGAATTGAACAAACTAGGGGACCAACAATTAAATGTGCAGATACAGATGAGACAGCCATAAACAGGTACAGTTTGGACGTCTTGAATGATTATTTATGTCAAATTTTGTAGGACCTTGTCTCTCATGAGTTAATTGAATCATAACTTATGTATCACCCTTTTTTATATTTGAATACAGAAATATCTAGCAGAAGTACATTAAATCATGAATTCTATAAAAATTATTATATGCACTACTTGTTCCAGAAGTAAAGAAGGGCACATTGTTGAAAATTGGAGAAATGAATTTGAGACGGACAATACCAAAGTTAAGTTGGAGGAGGATGTGAACTGTGAAGAAGCCAAAATTGAAGTTGAGGAGGTGATCATTAAACATGAAAATGATGATTTAAAGGATGCAAATGGAGAAATAGCTCAGAATAGGTGATAGTGTAAACAAATATTTCTATGCCCTTAATATTTTGTTAAGGGAGTTAAATTCTTAGGGGTTATATTAAATTCTTAGTTGGCATGAAACTGTTAGTGCAAACAGGTAAAAATGAAGGAAGAAAATGCAGTGGTATGGTGCTACAACGCCCCACGTAAAAGTTCATATTTGAATTAAAGGGGACGGTCTATTATGTACTTTTAAAAAAGAAAATTGGTGGAAGAAGCATTTTATGAAAAAAAAAATAGTTAAAATTCGGTATTTTCACCATACTTTCAAAACGAACCCGAACAGTACAAGACAATTTTAGAATCGAAAACCCGCATGACAGACTTCAATAGTGTCACAAAGATGCAGTGTTGCCAGCGAGCAGCAGTTATCAGTTAATGTACTTCACGAAATTATGCAGTTGCAATTTTTTTAGGTTAGTGACTGAAAAACAGAAAATTCAGTCAATATGTTTTAGAAAGGATGAAAATAAATCATTTTGGGACTTTCATACACGGATGTTCAAAAGGGATTGAGTTTGACCTGACTTTGTTTTGGCAGAAACTGAAATGGATTTTGAAGTTAGTGTTAAACTATGCTTACTGGGTTGGGTGAAATATAAAAGACATCTAAATTTAGGCTATTTTAGTTTTAATTAGATTTGTACCGGCTGGTTATGGGGGATCTGTGTGGGTTCGGCCCCCCCAGACATTACTGATATCAAATATGTTGAAAAATCTAACCAACTCTACCTCAAGTAAGATTGTCACCTGTTTGGTTTTTTGTGGCAACGGTCCAATGTCAGTCGCATGTTTCAATGATTTATTGGAGCTGATATCAGCCAAATATAACAATAAAGCTTAATCACAAACAATATTAAAGCCACCAATTTTACATAAAAAGCTAATACACAAACTAAATAAAACAAACAATAATACATAATACTTAGATACAAACACCAGCTAGAATCAAAGGAACATTCGAAATAAGATATCTTTAAATTTAGATAGTTAAGAATGTAGAACGATTCACGGTTTTTTTGTTATACTTACGCATGGGCCATGCTAATTTTCTCTGTAACGTTTCAATCTTAGTACATGTATGGTCGAAGAGTATTTAAATATAGAGTAAATGTTGACAACACTGCATTTATTATCATCTGTCAATCAGTATCTCACTTCTAAAATTGTATTGTTCTGTCCATATGCATTACTGAAATATGTTGAAAATACAGTTTTTTCAATTTTTTTCCAAAAAATGTGCTTCTTTCGCAAATTTTATTTTTAAAAATCACATAACAAACCATCCTCTTTACATTGATAAAAAAATTCTAAAATCGCGTGGGGCGCCATTGTGCTATAGTGGTATTAATGTAGCTCTATAATATATCCTATGGTTATCTATCTGATCAATCAACCTTTGGTGGCCCTTAAATAATATAACTATGTATGCTGAAAGATTAATATGTTCATTACTTTTTTAGTCTAGTTCAAAATGATTCACAAAATCATTGTTTTTTTTTCAGAATTAAAAAGGAGCAGGTTGTTAAAGATTGGAAAAATGATCTTAAGATGCAAGATACTAAAGTTAAGTTGGAGGAGGATGTGAACTATGATGAACTCAAAATTGAGTCTGAGGAGTTGATCATTAAAAATGAAAATGTAGATTTAAATGATGCCAATGGGGAAATAGATGTGAATAGGTAATTAAACAACTAAAGATTTCAAAGCCTTAAATATGCAGTTGGGGGAGGTTTTAATCTTTTTGGCATGTTACTGTCAGCTTAAACAGGTAAAAATAAAGGCAGAAGATACACTGGTATTAATGTAATTTCTAGAGTGTTACTGGCCTGTCAATATAACTACATATGTTAAAAGGTAGACCTAGACCCGATTTTATCAACATGCACATTTTAACAAAGGCGTGAACCATCTAGTAACTTTTCCAGTATGATTTTCCATCCTAAATGGATGAAATATTGCATTTTATTGCTAATCTCAACCAGTCAGATTCCACAAAAGCAGTACATTTGATCACTGGATTATTGGTCTATTAAATGATGATGACAAGAAATCCAAATTGCTGCATTATTTGGATAAAACAACAATTTACTATAAATAATAATTATAAATACATGCAATATTTCTTTGTATTATGGTAAAAAGTAAAAATAACATTTTGTTGCATTTCACAAGGCTAAACTCACGGTTTGAAGTGTGCATTACTGGTTGCCTATACTGTACGGCAAAGCTCGTGGGCTTTGTAAACAAGGAAGCTATCACCTGTCTATAAGTGAATAACTCGTATAGTCAGAAAGTGAATCAGGTGCTTTATAAACTTTTCAGCGAAAGTCCCACTGCACCTTTACATCCTCTGTGAATATTAAATTTCTATAAGAAGGTCTATAACAATCATGCATCCAGTAGATGGAAGTTTCTTCATAAAAGTATGTATTTGTCTATGATCCATCTGACTGACTGAGGTGAGATTATTAATTACTAAGGCTGCTGTGATTGATACTACTTTTATGATTCTGTCACAAATTGTCGCAGTTTGTAATTAGTATACACTAATTATAAGGTAAACATGAAAAATCTGGCATTAATTTGCAAAACAATCGCTTTGTTCTGATTTTCTGCTATGATTTTGATCAATGAATTTTAAGATATTTTTTACAACAGTGTCATCCAGCTTTGACGTTTTGTTTCCAATATTGATAAAATACTATTGGATGATACTTATTAATAAACGATAGAAATACGAGTCAGAAAAATATCAACTGATGTACAAGATCTTCCATTCACAGTGAGATTGAAGACACTAAAATAAACAACTTTAAGAGAGAAAAGACAGAGGAGACTTCAGCAGTATCAATTCACTTAAAGATAGACTAGACAAAGAACTAGAAAACATTGCTGCTAGAATCATACAGCACAGTGCATAACCTTGCATAACCTACTTAAAAAATAACGTGGTTGTATGCAGTAATAACTTTATTGGGCTTTACTCCTGCTATTGGTATAGATTACAAGATATTTTATCTTTTCCAGATCTCTGGAAATGACCACTGTGCAAAATCAACACCTCAAGACAAAAGATCAGTGGACATGTACACACTGTAATACTGTGTTCAAACACAAATTAACCATGGATGACCATATAGTTAGGATGCATCCTAACCTCAGTCCTGACTTGATTGCTTCTGGATCTAGTAAACTACATGACTGTACACTTTGTACATACAAAACTACTGTGAAGAGTTGCTTGGACGAACATGTGTCTCAACATCACAAAACAGAAGATAGTTACAAACTTAAGTGTGTTCAATGTGATACTATATTCAAACGTAAAACAAATCTAGATGAACATATAGCTAGGAAACATCCTAATTCTCTTGCGTCTGTGTCTAATAAGATATACCGATGTGCGCATTGCACATATCAAACTGTCATTAAGGCTAAACTTGTCAGACATATGTTGGGACATCAAGAAACAGCAGATAGCTATAAGCTCAGTACATGTGTTCACTGTAATGCTACTTTCAAAAATAAGCGAGCTCTTGATGGCCATATGCTCAAAAAACATCCTGATTCCATTAGATCCATTTCTACTAAAATGCATGCTTGTACTCTTTGCTCATTTAAAACTGTTAGGAAAGCTGATTTAGATCCACATATGTTAAAACATCCCGAAACAGCAGATAGCTATGGGTTTAAAACATGTATTCATTGTAAGACTAAATTCAAACATAAAATATATCTGGATGACCATATGCTTAAGAAACATCCAGAATACATTGCATCTGTTTCTACTAAAATACATAAATGTGAATATTGTTCATATAAAACAACTTTGAAGGCTAAATTTATTGGACATATGACTCAGCATGATGAAACAGCAGATAGTTACAAACTCGGGTGTGATCAGTGTGAAGCACTTTTCAATCGTAAATCAAATCTAGATGACCATATAGTTAAGAAGCACCCTAACTCTACAGCGTCTGTGTCTAATAAGATACACCGATGTGCACATTGCACATATCAAACTGTCTTTAAGTCTCAGTTTGTCAAACATATGTTGGAACATCAAGAAACAGCTGATCATAAGCATAAGCTCAGCACATGTGTTCACTGTAATGCTATTTTCAAAAGTAAGCGAGCTCTTGATGACCATACGCTCAGAAAACATCCTGATTCCCTTGCATCCATTTCTTCTAAAATATATAAATGTGCCTATTGCGCATTTAAAACTGTCAAGAAAGCTGATTTTGCTCGTCATAATTTAAAACACCCAGGCTCAGCACATAGTTATTATAAGTTCAGCACATGTGTTCACTGTAATGCTACTTTCAAAAATAAGCGAGCTCTTGATGACCATACGCTCAGAAAACATCCTGATTCCATTGGACATTGGATCCATTTCTACTAAAATGTATGAGTGTACACTTTGCACATTTAAGACTGTTACAAAAGCTGATTTATATCTGCATATGTTAAAACATCCTGAAACAGCAGATAGCTATAAGGTTTTTACATGTGTTCACTGTAATGCTACTTTTAAAAGTAAGCGAGCCTGATTCTATTGGATCCATTCTACTAAAATATAAGAATTTATGCATTGTGGATATAAAACTAGTATAGATGAGGTCAGAAATTACGAGTTGTTTACATTCTTTGTGCTCCTACCGAGTACCAAAACTACAAAGTATGCCTTGTGCCTTCACAAGACGATAACCGTAATTCCTTTCGGCATTTTTTGCTGGGCTGGCCAGGGGGCTGGCGTGGTTATTAGTCTAGTCAAATTTCTATACTGTCTGTGAACAATCAGATGTCAATATACCATTTATTTCGTTTTTATCTATTTCAAATTGGTGTTTGGGATTATTTTGATCTTCTCTTACCTTCTGAATTATTATTATATATATTTTGTATAGATAATTGAGGTTTTGAATTAAGAAACAAAGTACTTTTTTGTGATAAATGGAAAGATCATATATAAGTTTTATAACAAAACTGTTTTTGTTTTCTTTTTTTTTCGCAATAATTCAAAAGTTATATCAAAATAAAAATGGGTTTTTGCATCGAGTACCGAAAACACGCCGACGGCTCCCGAACCCGTGTGACATCACCATGGCGGTAAGGATGCTCCTTTGACCAACGACGTCCTACTCCGATACTAGATTCTAGATTCCCAGCCAATCGCGAAAATACGTACTGCTAAACTGGTAACTGATGTATATTTATTGCAACACAGTCGATGAATGAAGTTTGCAGCTCGAGACGAAGTCTACGATCGAAATAAATATGTTTTTGAATGTTTGAACTTGAACTCAGATTACAGATTCCAGTAAGTAAGTACCTAATCAAATATGTTTCGTTGAAAACATCTTAATCGAAGGATGGCCCAGTGGTTAGAGAGTCAGATAGTGGATCTCAGGGTCTTTGGATCGAAACCCAGGACTTCCAACTTTTTTTTTATTTTTTTTATCAAAAAATTTATTGATGTGCTTTTTGCACTTGTTACGCACATTTTTTATACGATCAATAGAAATATGTGTTTGAATCAAATTTTGATAGACATATTTACTTGCGCTGCTGGAAGGCCTGGGTTTCGATCCAAAGACCGCAAAGACCCTGAGATCCACTATCGGACTCTCTAACCACTGGGTCATCCTTCGATTGAGGAGATCTTTTCAACGAAACATATTTGATTAGGTACTTGCTTACTGTAATCTGTAATCTGACTTCAACTTCAAACATTCAAAAATATATTTATTTCGATCGCAGACTTCGTCTCGAGCTGCAAACTTCATTCATCGACTGTATTGCAACAAATATACACTAGTTATCAGTTTAGCAGTACGTATTTTCGCGATTGTCTGGGAATCTAGTATCGGAGTAGGACGTCGTTGGTCAAAGGAGCATCCTTACCGCCATGGTGACGTCACACGGGTTCGGGAGCCGTCGCGTCGGCGTGTTTTCAGTACTCGATTCAAAAACCCATTTTTATTTTGATATAACTTTTTAATTATTGCGAAAAGAAAAGAAACCAAAAACACAAACCGAATAACAGATCTACCTCAGTCCTGTTATGTGAAATAGACATGGACGTCCTGTTACCACTTTATAATTCTATAACATGATACTTTTTGTAAACTAATTATGAGATAATAGTATCAAAACCTGAAATAAACAATTTAAAAGATAAAATTACTTTTTTCAAAAAACGTATCCACTGCTTGTTCCAGAAGTGATGAAGGACGCGTTGTTAAAGATTGGAAAAATAAACTTGAAATGCAAGATATTAAAGTCAAGTTAGAAGAGGATGTGAACTGTAAAGAACTCAAAATTGAGGTTGAGGAGTTGATCATTAAACAAGAAAATGATTATTTAAAGGACGCAAATGGAGAAATAGCTGTGAATAGGTAATAGTATAACCAAATATACGTATGCCTTTAGTATTTTGTTGAGGGGGTTACATTCTTCGGGGCTATATTCTACACTTAGTTAGACATGAAGCTATCAGCGTAACATTTAGCCACACACGCCTTGTTTTTTGGAGACTGCCCATTGAAGTAATGAGCAAGTCGGTCGTGTAAATTTTTGATCTCTTAAAAAATCGTGTTTTCCGTAGTTAAATTGTGAAATAAAAATGAAAAATTGGCGAGTTTCCCATCATAGGGTGTAAATTTCTGGTTATTTTAAACAGGGTCGTTTAAAAGTTAAGTATAACAGCAATATTAAGAATTTAACCATCATTTTAACTGGTGCGGTTAAAAATTAGTATACAGGCAACCACCTAAGCATGTGATGTTGTCATATCTCATGTTTAGACTGTTCACAGACAGTGTGAAATCTTATGAAAGAGTGTTATTTTACTAAAACCTCACACGGTAACAATGGAAAAATGAAGCTGTTGTACTCGCTATTGTATATGAAATATTTTATATATAGTTGAGATCATATTCTGCAGTGATGTTTTCTAAATGTCTGGCAACACTGGAAGTTTTGGCATGGCATCCCAGTTGAATGTTGACATTTCATTGAAAGCAAGTGGGTGTGAGGTTGTTTTCTTTTGTTTTTCGTTGAAATTTTAAAATAGAAAAAAGCGGGATCACTCAACAAAAAAAAAACAAGTTGCAGCAATGATTTCATTTATTTGTGCCCACCCGCAAAGTGAGATGTTGTTCCAGTGTCTAGTCGGAAGCAACCGTGTCCCAAAAAATTAAGCGCGCAGAGTAATAATAATAATAATGGACCCGCAAAAGGATGAATATGGAGAGAAGCCTGCATCCTAAATCCTCTGTCCCGCGAATATACCTCCCGCGACACCTGGGAGGGCGTGGACTATTGAGTTTGGAGCGTCTGCACAACAGAGTAGTACTGGCCACTGCCTGCTATGTAACGAACAGCACCGATCCCCTGATCCGCTTTGTGCGAGAGCACGAGAATGCGGGAAAAGGAGCCTTTTTTTTTAGCGCAGCGAAACGAGCAGCCGAGGAGCTCAGCCTCACACTCGACTTCAAGCGGAGGTGTCAGCAGTCCATTACGGAACTTGCTCCCGCAGAATTAAAATCCCACATTAAAACTGCCGAAGTCGACTTCCTCTTAAGACTTCATAAAGATAAGCCAATGCATGGAATCTTCTACAAACATCTAGAAGAGCATTGCTTGTCTGAGCAGTTGACCTTCTCTTTCCTAAGGTCTAGTGGGTTGAAGTCGGAGACTGAGGGCTTTATAATGGCTTGCCAAGACGGTGTCTTCAACACCTTGGTGTACCGTAAAAGGGTTATGGGTGTAGATGTACTCGACACCCATTGTAGAGCTTGCCGACAGGCGCCAGAGACGCTTATGCATCTCTTGTCGGCGTACGCTGGGACGGCTTACGTCCATCGGCACAACGCGGCTCTACGAGTGCTCTACTATCATTTAAGGCACTCATACGGTATCGATGAGACACCGGTGCTGCCATACGCTCCAGGGGATATAGAGTCCGTTGTGGAGAACGAGAGATGCCGGATTTACTGGAATTACTCGTTCCCCACGCTCGAGCTTGTACAGGCAAACAAGCCCGACATAGTCCTTCTCGACCAACGACAGAAGACGATGTTCGTTATTGAGTTTTCGGCGCCTGCCGAGGTGAACATCGTCTCTAAGGAGGAGGAAAAGCGGACCAAATATCAGGAGTTGCTCGGACAACTTCGCAGGCTCTGGCCAGACTACACTGTAAGTCTGCTGGTTATGGTCATTGGATCCCTAGGTGGAATGAGGAATACGCTGCTCTCTGCACTGCGCAAAATACCGGTGTGCCGTGCGGCGGCGCAGATCTTAGCCGCCAGAATGCAGAAGGCAGTCATCCTTGGGTCCCTTCGTCTACTTAGGGCGCACGATTCGCGGACCCAGTGATTGCTCACCTCACGGTGTGAGGAGTAGTCATTGGGTAATGGAACAGCAGCTCGGTGTGTCGGAGCCCGGGCTGCACTTTTTGTTTTTTGAAATATAATAATATTGGTGAGCCGTGCGGCGGCGCACATCTTAGCCGCCAGAATGCAGAAGGCAGTCATCCTTGGGTCCCTTCGTCTACTTAGGGCGCACGATTCGCGGACCCAGTGATTGCTCACCTCACGGTGTGAGGAGTAGTCATTGGGTAATGGAACAGCAGCTCGGTGTGTCGGAGCCCGGGCTGCACTTTTTTGTTTTTTTTTAAATATAGTTTATTTATCAATTACAAATAAAAAAATATAATGTTCAACCGTACTTGATATAATAAATAAACAAAGATGCACAGAAGCTACTTAAGTAGCTTGTTTGTGCAAATCGTCGCAAACGAGATGATTGTCTTTATTAATTAAAAATTGGTTTTAGTCACTGTTCGGGATAAAGTCACTATTGGTCACACATACACACTAAAAAACCTATTTTTAAACGATTTCTGCGCAATTATTATAGATCAAGTATCATTTTTGTACAAATTTCTAATATGTTGTCTATCTTTAGTGCACATCCATGTTTTCAATTGTACAACAAACATTTTTTCATAAACACTTGTTCTTAGGTATGCCGTCAGATATTTAAAAAATTTTGCAGCTAAATATTTAAAACATTTGTGCCCAATTTCCTTTTTCATAAATGGAGTTGAAACAGATTTCAGTTGATGCCGAGTGTTTAGTTGATGGGTGATAGTGTGGAGATGTATTTTTCTTTTATTAACTGAACTTAAAACCTTTATGAAATAAAGTTGCCTAATGTCAAATATGTTTGATTCCTTGTACAACTTATTTGTATAGATTACAAGATATTTTATCTTTTGCAGATCTCTAGAAATCCCCAGCGAGCAAAATCAACACCTCAAGACAGAAAATAAACTGAGGTGTGTTCAATGTGATGCAGTATTCACACGTAAATCAACCCTGAATGGCCATATAGTCAGGATGCATCCTCATTTGATTGCTTCTGTATCTAGTAAAATACATGAATGTACTCATTGCACGTACAAAACTACTATCAAGAATCACATGGACAAACATATGCCCCAGCATTATAAAACAGCAGATGGTTATAATTCCACTGAAACAGCAGATACCCCTAAATTTAACACTTGTATTCACTGTAATGCTACTTTGAAAAGTAAGCGAAGTCTTGATGACCATATGCTCAGAAAGCATCCTGATTCCATTGGATCCATTTCTACTCAAATGTATGAATGTACACATTGCGCATTTAAAACTGTCAAGAAAGCGGATTTTGCTCGTCATAAGTTAAAACACCCAGAAACAGCAGATACCTCAAAGTTTAGCACGTGTATTCACTGTAATACTACTTTTAAAAGTAAGCGATCTCTTAATGAACATACGCTCAGAAAGCATTCTCATTCCATTGGATCCATTTCTACTGAAATACATGAATGTACGCATTGCGCATTTATAACAGTTATGAAATCCCATTTAACTCGTCATATGTCAAAACACCCAGAAACAGCAGATACCTCAAAGTTTAGCACGTGTATTCACTGTAATGTTACTTTCAAAAGAAAACAATCTCTTGATGACCATACTCTCAAAAAACATCCTGATTCCATTGCATCCATTTCTTCTAAAGTATATGAATGTATGCATTGTGCATATAAAACTGTCATGAAGGCTAGTTTTGATTATCATAATGTGTCAAAACACCACGAAACAGCAGATATCTCTAAGTTTAGCACGTGTATTCACTGTAATACTACTTTCAGAAGTAAACTATATCTTGATGACCATACAGTTAGAAAACATCCTGATTCTATTGGATCCGTTTCTACTAAAATGTATGAATGTACACATTGCACATTTAAAACTGTCAAGAAAACTGATTTTGTTCGCCATAAGTTAAAACACCCAGAAACAGCAGATACCTCTAAATTTAGCACGTGTATTCACTGCAATGCTGCTTTGAAAAGTAAGCGAGGTCTTGATGAGCATACTCTGAGAAAGCATCCTGATTCCATTGGATCCATTTCTACTAAAATACAAGAATGCACGCATTGCGCATTTAAAAGTGTCACGAAATATCAACTATCGCTTCATATGTTAAAACACCACCCAGAAACAGCAGATAGTTATAAGTTCAGCACATGTGCTTATTGTAATGCTGCTTTTACAAATGAGCAAACTCTTGATGAACATACGACCAAAAAACATCCTGATTCCTTTAGAACGATTTCTACTAAAATATATGAATGTACATATTGCGCATTTAAAACTGTCCAGAAAGCTGCTTTTGCTGGACATAAGTTAAAACACCCAGAAACAGCAGGCTTTAAGCTCAGCACATGTGTTCACTGTAATATTACTTTCAAAAGAAAACGATCTCTTGATGGCCATATGCTCAGAAAACATCCTGATTCCATTGGATCCATTAAATTTCTACCAAAATATATGCATGTATGCATTGTGCATATAAAACTATCAAGAAGGTTGATTTCGATTATCATAATATGTCGAAACATCCTGAACCAGCAGATACCTCAAATCTAGATGAACATAAGATACACCGATGTGCATATTGCATATATCAAACTATCTTTAAGTCTGAATTTGCCAGACATATGTTGAAACATCCAGAAACAGCAGATAGTTATAAGTTGAGTAGATGTGCTCATTGTAATGCTACTTTCAAAAGAAAGAAAACTCTTGATGGACATATACTCAGAGAACATCCTGATTCCATTGGATCCATTTCTACTAAAATACATGAATGTACGCATTGCGCATTTAAAACTCTCAGGAAACATACTCTAGCGCTTCATATGTTAGAACACCCAGAAACAGCAGATAGTTATAAGTTAAGCATATGTGCTCATTGTAATGCTACTTTCAAAAGTAAACGATCCCTTGATGACCATACACTTAGAAAGCATCCTGATTCCATTGGATCCATTTCTACCAAAATATATGCATGTATGCATTGTGCATATAAAACTGTCAAGAAGGCTGATTTCGATTGTCATAATATGTCGAGACATCCTGAAACAGCAGATACCTTAAATCTAGATGAACATAAGATACACCGATGTGCATATTGCACATATCAAACTATCTTTATGTCTAAATTTGTCAGACATATGTTAAAACACCCAGAAACAAAAGATACCTCTAAGTTTAGCACGTGATTTCACTCTAATGCTACTTTCAAAAGTAAACGATCTCTTGATGACAATTCTACTGAAATACAGGGTGTCCCAGAAAGACGGTCCCATAGAAGAACCCCCATCTCACTAAGTCAAAATATTGCGAATAAACACAACATACCTATATACCAAGTTGCACCGTTTGACCGTGAGAGGGCTTCAAAGTCAAGAGTAATTTTTCAATTTTTGTTGATAACTTCACAACGACATTTGCGATTTGAATGAAATTTGGTAAACGTGTAACACCATAAAAATGCCACATTTTAATACTTTTAACTCTAACACTATGGTGTTTTGGAATGGTGAACCGATGTCTTCGCCACTTACATTAACCACTATTTTTCTTATTTTTAGTGCTTTCGGTTTGAAATTTTTCCACAACAAAGATACATCATTGACAAATATTTTTTGACTCTTAGTAAATTTTCGTATCTGTCACGGTTTAACAGTTAAAAATAATTCTTTGATACTTCAGTAGTAGCGCACTGGTCTATTTTATCCGGAATTTAATTGATTGCATTTTATTCTATCTTTATTTTCAACAATTTACCACAACTGTTAGAAAATGTCCCACTGGAGTTACGAAGGAATATGTGGTTCATGCAAGATGGTGCACCTGCACATTTCACACGTGCAGTACGAAATCACTTGCACGAGCATTATCCTGGAGAATGGATTGGAAGAGGTGCAGATGCTCCAATTCAGTGGCCACCGCGCTCGCCAGATCTTACTCCATGCGACTTTTTCCTTTGGGGGGCCATAGCTGACAAGGTTTATAAGGAGCGAATAGACACAGAAGAACAGCTATGGAACAGAATTGTAACCGCCGTGCGCCAACGATTCTCTAAGAAGAATGCAGTTCAATTTTTTAAGGAGAATAAATTTATGCAGAGAAGTGAATGGTGATCATTTTGA
Source organism: Callosobruchus maculatus (assembly GCA_951848785.1). Classification (NCBI taxonomy): domain Eukaryota; kingdom Metazoa; phylum Arthropoda; class Insecta; order Coleoptera; family Chrysomelidae; genus Callosobruchus; species Callosobruchus maculatus. The sequence continues at coordinate 3,714,930 of CATOUR010000048.1, read as the reverse complement.
ACAACTGATGACATAAATAGATAATACGAATCTGCTCTAGTCCTACATTTGTTTGGTCAATACATTTAACGGTTTTACACGATCTCATAAACCGATCACAAAAATTGTTACTCTTCATCTGCGATTTGCTTGTAGATTGATTTGGCTTCAGTTTGACATTAATGAATTTACTATCCGTTCAATTTTTGATATCTAATGTTTGTTGAAATTGCGAAATATCAATAACATTTTTTCAATTTATTTACTGTCAATTTGTGCGAAAAAGTACAGAACCGACACATTTAGAAGCATAACTGATTTACCCTGATAACGATAATTTTACAAGCGAAAGACTAACAAAATGCAATCAATTAAATTCCGGATAAAATAGACCAGTGCGCTACTACTGAAGTATCACAGAATTATTTTTAACTGTTAAACCGTGGCACATACGAAAATTTACTAAGAGTCAAAAAATATTTGTCAATGATGTATCTTTGTTGTGGAAAAATTTCAAACCGAAAGCACTAAAAATAAGAAAAATAGTGGTCAATGTAAGTGGCGAAGACATCGGTTCACCATGCTAAAACATCATAGTGTTAGAGTTAAAAGTATTAAAATGTGGCATTTTTATGGTGTTACACGTTTACCAAATTTCATTCAAATCGCAAATGTCGTTGTGAAGTTATCAACAAAAATTGAAAAATTATTCTTGACTTTGAAGCCCTCTCACGGTCAAACGGTGCAACTTGGTATATAGGTATGTTGTGTTTATTCGCAATATTTTGACTCAGTGAGATGGGGGTTCTTCTATGGGACCGTCTTTCTGGGACACCCTGTATATGAATGTATGCATTGCGCATATAAAGCTATTTTGCAAGACATGTATTGAAACACCGTTGACTGCACAGATGTAGTGTGCTATTATTATTATTATTAGGTATTAATTACTTATTACTTTAATTAGATATAATCCCACAAGTGCCCCATCAAAGAAAACTCAAATATTTTGACAAAAATATATTTATTTTTCAACATACTGTCGTGAGCAACAGGTCACTGTCAAAATCGATTCCAAATTTTGAAATAGCCAAAGTGATCAAGATGTCTAGTGGTGGAATTTAGAACCCAATGTTGTGTGTGTGCCCGTAATAACCAGATTCTTTTAGCATGCATGTGTACCAACTCAGAGAAAATGAAATCAAAACACAGAAATGTTATGATATTGTTTTTTTATTATTTGTTTCTTAACATTTGTTTTGTATTTATTAATCAAGAGTGCTTTGTATTTCATATATTTTACTGGTGAAATATTTATATTGATATGTTGAAATATACGATTCAAAAATGTCTTAATAATAGTGGTCAACTGGCTCTTATTGTTGATATTTGTATAATAAAGTACTGGTTATAAAAACTCACAGTCTAAATGATAAATTATAATAATAATACATGGTGGGCTAAGTCTCTGTTCAACGTCAGGGAGAGAAACATGGATAGGATATGGAAAAATGTAAAATATCAACATATATAAATAAATAAACATAACGGACACATAAAGAAGTAAATAAAGGAGGTAATTGGAATAGGATATCTAAAATGTAAGTATAGCATAGCAAGCATGGTATAAAAGCATATAAACAGATCAATAAATAAATATAAACAATAAACAACATATAAAAGGGCTGGTTAGAGAAAACCGTATAGCTGATCGCACGTGATTCATCCCACTTCCTTAAGAGATTAGGCTGTCCCGGCAAACTCTCCACGGTTCCACAACTATAAAATAAATATCGAATATAAATAAAGAGGATCAGTAAAGGTTGAAATAGATACACCTAAATACCACAAAGGTGTCTCTGCTCACCACCAGCCTGCAATCCCTCAGGACCTAATACCCAGAGTAGATGTAAATCAGAGACTCAACGCCATATAATATCGTCTTAACAGCCAGATTTATAGTATAGGTTGTGAAACACTTCAAATATTGTAGCCAGACCTTATTAGTTAATAATATAAAGTCAAAAGACAACATACCTGCAGATATTCGTGAAAAGGACTCAAAAATGCCTTTGTTGAAATTTTGGTGTCTCGCTTCTTACTTTTTCCAAAAACAATCCCCTCCCGTAATCAATAAACAAATCCATGACAACGACTACAACAAGTTTATCCAAGTGACAAAACACAAAGGCATCACAGAACAGTATCTTTAGCTTAGACTCATGGAATGAACATGGAACTGTTAAGGAATTGTTTGCTCTAGGAAAAGTCACTCATGATCTGACAAATAACAACATTGAACAATATATATGACGTAATAATAATCAAATAAATTACTTATCTGAACTTCATCGAATGATTACACTCATACACTTATAACAATTAACAAATTTGGATCGCTTTTCTTTTCTATGTGTCAATGCCATTCTTCGTCCTGTGACAGCTAAAGGTGCGTTCTAAGGTATGGCAGCCAGGAGCGCGTTCCGGATCTCCACAATACTTGCTACACCTTATTAACTGAAGAGTGGAAATTCAAAAGGGTCCAAGGGCCTAAATTATCAAACCGAGATAATACATGAAACATGTCTAAAGCAAGAAAAGGTTAAAAAAAATTTCAAGAAATAGATTTATTGAGTACAGAAAATAGAATAATATAAGTTATATACAGGGTAACACATAAAGAACAGAAAGTAGTACAGCCCGGAGATTATGCACAACGAATGAATTTCGCACGTGAGATAGAAGCACCTATTGGGCTAATGAAAATACGCAACAGTTAGACGAAAGATCGCTGCACAGCCCATAAATAACGGTTTGGTGTGCTGTACCGCAAACTTGTATCGTTGGCCCTTACTCTTTCGATTGGTTTTTATATGTATGATTATAAAAGTATAATTTATATATAGTTGTTTTAAGAGTTTGGTGTAATTCAATACGGCGCTTAACGACCTTTTGATAGAATTTAAAATTGAGTATTGAGCTTGGTAGGCTCTATAGATTTTGTAGATCTTGCGGTTCTCGATATTTGTGCAGCATTTCCCAGTTTACATAAACCATGGCCGACTCTACAGTCGGCCATGCATAAACTCATAAGTATTGACGCCGGATATAATCTTGCTAACAACTCAGTTTGGTAGCTTTTACACTATTATCACTACCATTATCGAAAAATATAATTGAGTTGCTATTTGTTCATAGCGCACTTTAATGCATAACGATGCCTTTGAACATGGCCGACTTTACTCACTAGGACGGAGCATTGAAATATGGCAACACTGAATCGGGAGCCGAACTTGTGTCATTAGTGTAATTCTTCCAGAGTAAACAATAAGATTGGAAGGTGATTTTTAATGTGTTTCTAATTATTTACCTGTACAAACGAAACTATAAAGATAAAAAGATGCCTGCAAAGTGTGTAGTACCAGGTTGCAATAGCAATTGTGCTTCCAAAAGTTCCAAACAAGGACATACCAACATAACCTTCCAGAGTAACAACGAAGAGTGGAAGGTGATTTTTAATATGTTTCTAATTATTTACCTGCACAAACGAAACTATAGAGATAAAAAGATGCCTGCAAAGTGTGTAGTACTAGGTTGCAATAGCAATTGTGCTTCCAAACAAGGACATACCAACATAACCTTCCAGAGTAACAACGAAGAGTGGAAGGTGATTTTTAATGTGTTTCTAATTATTTACCTGCACAAACGAAACTATAAAGATAAAAAGATGCCTGCAAAGTGTGTAGTACCAGGTTGCACTAGCAATTAGTGCTTCCAATGAAGGACATAAACAGAAGTGGGTGAAAGGTATTCCTCATAAGGGCTGGTTATATTTATAAGAATAAAGACAATACTTTACAAACATTTCAAAGGATAAGACCTATTTTAGAGCACAATGTGGTACCTACAATGTTTTCTGGACCTCCCAAATATCACAGAAAAATACAGTTAATAGAACTCATCTGGGCATGCCAACGAGGGCATGCATCTGGGCATACCTACGAAAAGATTTTATAGTGAAAGGGAATCAAGAGCAGCAAGAATGGCTTCACAGTGACCTAATAGTGAATTTTTCTAGCTCAAGTGACAATTTACAAAGTAAATTGAGTGTTCATTTAAGTGGAAGTGGCAGCAGGAAACAGGTTGCGTTTATTTTTATTTTGTAGTGTCTGACTATGGTGAACCAGACATCGGATGTAAGTGGTATTAGTAGTAGTATTTAGTATTTTTCTTAATTTATTAACCCAGATGAACTCTAATACATATAAAATGTAATAATTATTCTAAAACTATAGGCCCCCTATTTGACAGCTAAGCCACGTTGCCACATCTAAGGCTCAGGCCTAGTGTAGAGTCGGCCATGCTGTGAAGAATTGGAATACCGATCTTGGTAGGTTCTGTAGATGTTGCAGTTCTCAATATTTGTTCTGTGATTGCGGCGATTGCGCAGCCACAAAACAATTAACATCTAACCTTTTAAATTGACATTGACAGGTCGCTATCAGAATATTCAGAAATTGTTTGTAATGTTTGTATGGTTATGGTTTGGTTAGTTTTTGGTTTGTCTAAGGTTTAATTTAAGGCTTTTTTGCCGTTTCCATCGTATTATTAAGATTCCACCCTGGAAGTTTGTGATACAACTACTGTAAATAGTGTAAATATAGTTCAACATATTACCATGCAGAATGAAATGCTAGCTGTTGAAGAGCCTATGAAAATAGAAGTGGGTGAATTTAAGATTAAGACTGAAACAGCAGAGGTAGAGAGTGAACTATTTGGAATTGAACAAACTGGAGAACCAACATTTGAATATGTAAATATAAATGATACAGTGGTGAACAGGTACAGTTTGTTGTGACATTTTGAGTGATTATTTATGTAGGAATTTGTCTCTTTATCGGTTTTTTTATTTATAATTTGTAATGTACATTACAAATACTGCTACCTCGAAGGCTACGCCTTGTATAAGGTATGGGCTCGGCATGTAGAAAATATACACTAAAATTTTTATATCCTCTTCGCTTTTTAGACCGCTAAACAATGAGGAAAAATTCAACAATTAACTTGTATTAATTTCTGTATATTTTCTGAAACACTAGTTAATATATATTAGTAATTTTGTTATTGTATTTTGATCCAAGTTATATACTTAATTAATATTCTATTTATGATATGTGGGATTGAGCAATACACTATTACGAAACAGACGTCCAAGCCTAATGTGATAGCTGTATTAGTTCAATCCCCACTTGATCTATATGATATTGACTTACCCAATATTACATGTCATTATTATATTATATTATTATACCTTTATTACTTTGTTAAGGGAGCTAAATTCCTAGATATTATATGTGAGATTATCTCTATGACCAATAGAGCTTTAGTAAATATAACTGCATATGCTGAAACATTAATGTGTGCATACTATTTTAGTTTAGTTCTAAATGCTTAATGAAATCATTTTTTGTTTCAGAATTAAAAAGGAGCAGGTTGTTAAAGATTGGAAAAATGATCTTGAGATGCAAGATATTAAAGTTAAGTTGGAGGAGGATGTGAACTATGAGGAACTCAAATTTGAGTCGGAGGAGTTGGTCATTAAAGATGAAAATGAGGATTTAAATAATGACAATGGAATAATAGATGTGAATAGGTAATTGTACAACTAAAGATTTCAAAACCTCTAATATTTTGTTGGGGAAGGTTTAATTCTTACTGGCATGAAGCCATCAGCTTAAACAGGTAAAAACAAAGGAAGAAATTACACTGGTATTAATGTGATTTCCAGAGTGTATCTTATGGTATATCTTTCTGATCCATCAAGTATTACTGGACTGTCAATATAACTACATGTGCTAAAAGGTAGACTTCTTACTGATGTTTTGGCCACCCCTGTTAGCAAAGTAAAAAATATTTGACAAGAAATTAATTTCTAATAAGTGACATGGATTATTTTTTTGCAAACTAGTTTTTTAAGCAGTGAAAATAAGAACCAACAAAAGGAATCACCTGAAGAGCTACATGATCAAGCCTCAACTGCATATAATATGGCAGACAGACAGAGTTGGTATTTTGCAGTTCCTATTAGTAATCCTGTACTCTATCTAATAGCAGACAGAAAAACTGATGAAGCTATTGTTGTGTTTAATCATGTTTCTTTAGTGAAAGAAAAGAAACCAGTGCCGCTAAAATGGTACCCTACAGTGCATACCCTACTTAAAAAAACATGGTTATGCACAACTATAGCTTACCAACTGTGGAAAAGGAGGGTCACCCAATAGTCGAGTCACCTTCCGTCAATAACATGTCCTAGCATGACCATGTTGTCAGTATTGCTGAAACAGCATCTCAGAAATTTGGAGTTTTGTTCCACTGTAGGAAGAGTACCTACTTCTACACTACAAGGCACATATCCGACCAGCGCTGGAGTATTGCTACCATGTATGGGGATGTGCTCCGAAGCATTCTCTAAAGCTTCTGGACACGATCCAGAAGAGAGCAATCGATCATTTTTATATTACAACACAGTGGATGTGGCTGGTCTACGAACTCGTATAACCAGTGTTTCCAGATGAAGTGGAGAGAAATTCCTGCAACTTGACTCCCAAAAACCGTGTAAAGTCATGAAAATGCTTTAAGTACATCGTACCTACTACCTGCAGCATTAAAATTCTTGAGAGTTTACCCTTTATTTGTGTAGTAGGGACCATTATGTAATCAAACATGGCCGACTCTACACTAGGCCGGAGCCTTAGATATGGCAACGTGGCTTAGCTGTCAAATAGTGGGCCTATAGTTTCAGAAAAAAATTGGGTTTTAGTCCTGCTATTGGTATAGATTACAAGATATTTTATCTTTTCCAGATCTCTAGAAATCCCCAGCGAGCAAAATCAATACCTCAAGACAGAAGATAAACTGAGGTGTGTTCAATGTGATGCAGTATTCACACGTAAATCAACCCTGGATGGCCATATAGTCAGGATGCATCCTCATTTGATTGCTTCTGTATCTAGTAAAATACATGAATGTACTCATTGCACGTACAAAACTACTATCAAGAATCACATGGACAAACATATGCCCCAGCATTATAAAACAGCAGATGGTTATAATTCCACTGAAACAGCAGATACCTCTAAATTTAACACTTGTATTCACTGTAATGCTACTTTGAAAAGTAAGCGAACTCTTGATGACCATATGCTCAGAAAGCATCCTGATTTCATTGGATCCATTTCTACTAAAATGTATGAATGTACACATTGCGCATTTAAAACTGTCAAGAAAGCCGATTTTGCTCGTCATAAGTTAAAACACCCAGAAACAGCAGATACCTCTAAGTTTAGCACGTGTATTCACTGTAATACTACGTTGAAAAGTAAGCGAGCTCTTGATGACCATATGCTCAGAAAGCATCCTCACTCCATTGGATCCATTTCTACTGAAATACATGAATGTACGCATTGTGCATATAAAACTGTCGTGAAGGCTAGTTTGAATTATCATAATAAGTTGAAACACCCTGAAACAGCAAATATCTCTAAGTTTAGCACATGTATTCACTGTAATGTTACTTTCAAAAGTAAACTATCTCTTGATGAACATACAGCTAGAAAACATCCTGATTCCATTGGATCCGTTTCTACTAAAATGTATGAATGTACACATTGTGCATTTAAATCTCTCAGCAAATTTGATTTAGCTCAACATATGTTAAAACATTCCGAACCAGCAGATAAGTTTAGTACGTGTATTCACTGTAATGCTATTTTCAAAAGAAAACGATCTCTTGATGACCACATGCTCAAAAAACATCCTGATTCCATTGCATCCATTTCTTCTAAAGTATATGAATGTATGCATTGTGCATATAAAACTGTCATGAAGGCTAGTTTGGATTATCATAATATGTCGAAACACCATGAAACAGCAGAGATCTCTAAGTTTAGCACGTGTATTCACTGTAATACTACTTTCAAAAGTAAACTAGATCTTGATGACCATACAGTTAGAAAACATCCTGATTCTATTGGATCCGTTTCTACTAAAATGTATGAATGTACAAATTGCACATTTAAAACTGTCAAGAAAGCTGATTTTGTTCGCCATAAGTTAAAACACCCAGAAACAGCAGATACCTCTAAATTTAGCACGTGTATTCACTGTAATGCTACTTTCAAAAGAAAACTATCTCTTGATGATCATATGGTTAGAAAACATCCTGGTTCCATCGGATCCATTTCTACTAAAATGTACGAGTGTACACATTGTGCATTTAAATCTCTCAGCGAATTTGATTTAGCTCAACATATGTTAAAACATCCTGAACCAGCAGATACCTCTAAGCTTAGCACGTGTATTCACTGTAATACTACTTTGAAAAGTAAGCGAGCTCTTGATGACCATACGCTCAGAAAGCATCCTGATTCCATTGCATCCATATCTTCTAAAATACATGAATGTACGCATTGTGCATACAAAACTGTCGTGAAGGCTAGTTTGGATTATCATAATATGTCGAAACACCCTGAGACAGCAGATATCTCTAAGTTTAGCACGTGTATTCACTGTAGTGCTACTTTCAAAGGTAAGCAAACTCTTGATGACCATACGCTCAGAAAACATCCCGATTCCATTGGATCCATTTCTACTAAAATGTATGAATGTAAACATTGCGCATTTAAAACTGTCAAGAAATCTGATTTTGTTCGCCATAAGTTAAAACACCCAGAAACAGCAGATACCTTTAAATTTAGCACGTGTATTCACTGTAACATTACTTTGAAAAGTAAGCGAGCTCTTGATGACCATACGCTCAGACAGCATCCTAATTCCATTGGATCCATTTCTACTAAAATACATGAATGCAAGCATTGCGCATTTAAAACTGTCACGAAACATGAACTAGCGCTTCATATGTTAAAACACCACCCAGAAACAGCAGATAGTTATAAGTTCAGCACATGTGCTTATTGTAATGCTACTTTCACAAATAAGCAAAGTCTTGATAAACATATGGTCAAAAAACATCCTGATTCCCTTGGAACCATTTCTACTGAAATGTATGAATGTACTTATTGCGCATTTAAAACTGTCAAGAAAGCTACCTTTGCTCGACATAAGTTAAAACACCCAGAAATAGCAGGGTATAAGCTCAGCACATGTGTTTACTGTAATATTACTTTCAAAACAAAACGATCTCTTGATGGCCATATGCTCAGAAAACATCCTGATTCCGTTAGATCCATTTCTACTAAAATACGTGAATGTACGCATTGCGCATTTAAAACTGTCAGAAGACATACTCTAGCGCTTCATATGTTAGAACACCCAGAAACAGCAGATAGTTATAAGTTAAGCACATGTGTTCATTGTAATGCTACTTTCAAAAGTAAACGATCTCTTGATGACCATACGGTCAGAAAACATCCTGATTCCATTGGATCCATTTCTACCAAAATTTATGAATGTATGCATTGTGCATATAAAACTGTCAAGAGGGCTGATTTCGATTATCATAATATGTCGAGACATCCTGAAACAGCAGATACCTCAAATCTAGGTGAACATAAGATACACCGATGTGCATATTGCACATATCAAACTATCTTTAAGTCTAAATTTGCCAGACATATGTTAAAACACCCACAAACAGCAGACCGTTATAAGTTCAGTACATGTGCTCATTGTGATGCTACTTTCAAAAGTAAGAAAACTCTTGATGGACATATACTCAGAAAACATCCTGATGCTATTGAATCCATTTCTTCTGAAGTATATGAATGTATGCATTGTGCTTATAAAACTGTCAAGAAAGCTAATTTGGATTATCATATGTTGAGACACTCTGAAACAGCAGATACCTCTAAGTTTAGCATGTGTGTTCACTGTAATGCTACTTTCAAAAATAAGCGAGCTCTTGATGAACATACACTTAGAAAGCATCCTGATTCCATTGGATCTATTTGTACTAAAATATATGAATGTATGCATTGTGCATATAAAACTGTCATGAAGGCTAGTTTGGATTGTCATAATCTGTCGAAACACCCTGAAACAGCAGATATCTCTAAGTTTAGCACGTGTATTCACTGTAATGCTACTTTCAAAAGAAAACGATCTCTTGATGACCATACGGTCAGAAAACATCCTGATTCCATTGGATCGATTTCTAATAAAACGTATGAATGTACACATTGCACGTTTAAAACTGTCAGAAAAGCTGATTTTGCCCGTCATATATTAAAACACCCTGAAACAGCAGATACCTCTAAGTTTAGCACGTGATTTCACTCTAATGCTACTTTCAAAAGTAAACGATCTCTTGATGACAATTCTACTAAAATATATGCATTGCGCATATAAAACTACTATGGAAAGCAGTTTTGCAAGACATGTATTGAAACATCGTTGACTGCACAGATGTAGTGTGCTTGTATTATTATTATTACTTATTACTTCATTGGATATGATCCGACAAGTGCCCCATCAAAGAAAACTCAAATATTTTGACAAAAATATATCTATTTTTCAACATACTTGCTACACATTATTAATTGAAGAGTGGACATTCAAAAGGGTGCAAGTGCCTAAATTATCAAACCGAGATATTACAAAAAACATGTCTAAAGCAAGAAAAAGTAAAAAAAAACTTTCGAGAAATAGATTTATTGAGTACAGAAAATAGAATGATATGAGTTATATACAGAGTAACACATAAAGAACAAAAAGTAACTTAAAAAGTACCATTTTGAGTAAGACCTATAAGGTCCTAAGTACAAAAATACGTAAAAACTGTGTATGTCCAAAGAAACATTTTACTGTGATTCTGTTATTTCTATAAGATCTGTTAGAAATTATACAAATACGAGTTACAAAAATACCAACTGATGAACAAGACACAGTGAGATTGAAGAGACTATAATAAACAACTTTAAGGGAGAAAAAACAGAGGAGACTTGAGCAGACTGTAATAGTGCTTTATATCAATTCATTTAAAGATAGACTAGACAAAGGACTAGAAAACATTGCTGCTAAAATCATACAGTACAGTCCATAATCTACTTGAAAAAATGTGGTTATACAGAACAATAACTTTATTGGGTTTTATTTTACTCCTGCAGTTGGTATAGATTACAACATATTTTATCTTTTCCAGATTTTTGGAAATGACCATTATGCAAAATCAACACCTCAAGACAAAAGATCAGTGGGCATGTACACACTGTAATACTGCATTCAAACACAAATTAAACCTGGATGACCATATAGTCAAGATGCATCCTGATTTGATCGCTTCTTCGAAAACAGCAGATAGTTATAAGTCCAGCATATGTGCTCATTGTAATGCTACTTTCAAAAGAAAACGATCTCTTGATGACCACACGCTCAGAAAACATCCTGATTCCATTGGATCCATTTCTACTAAAATATATGAATGTATGCATTGTGCATATAAAACTGTTATGAAGGCTAATTTGGATCATCATATGTTGAAACACCCTGAAACAGCAGATACCTCTAAGTTTAGCACGTGTATTCACTGTAATGCTACTTTGAAAAGTAAGCGAGCTCTTGATGACCATACGCTCAGAAAGCATCCTGATTCCAAGGAATCCATTTCTACTAAAATACATGAATGTACGCATTGCGCATTTAAAACTGTCAGAAGACATACTCTAGCGCTTCATATGTTAGAACACCCAGAAACAGCAGATAGTTATAAGTTAAGCATATGTGCTCATTGTAATGCTACTTTCAAAAGTAAACGATCTCTTGATGACCATACGGTCAGAAAACATCCTGATTCCATTGGATCCATTTCTACCAAAATTTATGAATGTATGCATTGTGCATATAAAACTGTCAAGAGGGCTGATTTCGATTGTCATAATATGTCGAGACATCCTGAAACAGCAGATACCTCAAATCTAGGTGAACATAAGATACACCGATGTGCATATTGCACATATCAAACTATCTTTAAGTCTAAATTTGCCAGACATATGTTAAAACACCCACAAACAGCAGACAGTTATAAGTTCAGTACATGTGCTCATTGTGATGCTACTTTCAAAAGTAAGAAAACTCTTGATGGACATATACTCAGAAAACATCCTGATGCCATTGAATCCATTTCTTCCGAAGTATATGAATGTATGCATTGTGCTTATAAAACTGTCAAGAAAGCTAATTTGGATTATCATATGTTGAGACACTCTGAAACAGCAGATATCTCTAAGTTTAGCATGTGTATTCACTGTAATGCTACTTTCAAAAATAAGCGAGCTCTTGATGAGCATACACTTAGAAAGCATCCTGATTCCATTGGATCCATTTCTACTAAAATATATGAATGTATGCATTGTGCATATAAAACTGTCATGAAGGCTAGTTTGGATTGTCATAATCTGTCGAAACACCCTGAAACAGCAGATATCTCTAAGTTTAGCATCTGTATTCACTGTAATGCTACTTTCAAAAGAAAACGATCTCTTGATGACCATACGGTCAGAAAACATCCTGATTCCATTGGATCGATTTCTAATAAAACGTATGAATGTACACATTGCACGTTTAAAACTGTCAGAAAAGCTGATTTTGCCCGTCATATATTAAAACACCCAGAAACAGCAGATACCTCTAAGTTTAGCACGTGTATTCACTGTAATGCTACTTTCAAAAGAAAACGATCTCTTGATGACCATACGCTCAGAAAACATCCTGATTCCAATGCATCCATTTCTTCTAAAGTATATGAATGCATGCATTGTGCTTATAAAGCTGTCAAGAAGAGTAATTTGGATGATCATATGTCGAAACACCAGGAAACAGCAGATACCTCTAAGTTTAGCACGTGATTTCACTCTAATGCTACTTTCAAAAGTAAACGATCTCTTGATGACAATTCTACTAAAATATATGCATTGCGCATATAAAACTACTATGGAAAGCAGTTTTGCAAGACATGTATTGAAACATCGTTGACTGCACAGATGTAGTGTGCTTGTATTATTATTATTACTTATTACTTCATTGGATATGATCCGACAAGTGCCCCATCAAAGAAAACTCAAATATTTTGACAAAAATATATCTATTTTTCAACATACTTGCTACACATTATTAATTGAAGAGTGGAAATTCAAAAGGGTCCAAGTGCCTAAATTATCAAACCGAGATATTACATAAAACATGTCTAAAGCAAGAAAAAGTAAAAAAAAACTTTCGAGAAATAGATTTATTGAGTACAGAAAATAAAATTATATGAGTTATATACAGAGTAACACATAAAGAACAGAAAGTAACTTAAAAAGCACTACTTTGAGTAAAACAACTACTACAATGTCCTAAGTACAAAAATACGTAAAAACTGTGTATGTCCAAAGAAACATTTTACTGTGATTCTGTTATTTCTATAAGATCTTCATAAAGCTGAAGTAAAGAATTGGTCCTAATAATCGAAATGAAAATTGTGTTCTGAACAATATAAGACTGGCTACTGTTACAGAGCAAAACGATCTGGGGGTCACAGTCACTTCTGACCTGAAATGGCAAAACCACATTTCAAAGATCGCCAAAAAAGATAATTCATTTGTATGCTCTATTAAACAAAACACTCATTCAAAGATGACTATAGAAATAATACGCAAACTATACACGAGTGTGGATTCCCCATTATGTTATAAGACATAGAAGGTGTTAGAAATGATACAAATACGAGTTACAAAAATACCAACTGATGAACAAGACACAGTGAGATCGAAGAGACTAAAATAAACAACTTTAAGGGAGAAAAAACATAGAGGAGACTTGAGCAGACTGTAATAGTGCTTTGTATCAATTCATTTAAAGATAGACTAGACAAAGAACTAGAAAACATTGCTGGTAAAATCATACAGTACAGTCCATAATCTACTTGAAAAAAAAGTGGTTATACAGCATAATAACTTTATTTTACTCCTGCAGTTGGTATAGATTACAAGATATTTTATCTTTTCCAGATCTTTGGAAATGACCATTATGCAAAATCAACACCTCAAGACAAAAGATCAGTGGACATGTACACACTGTCATACTGTGTTCAAACACAAATTAACCATGGATGACCATATAGTCAAGATGCATCCTGATTTGATCGGTTCTTCGAAAACAGCAGATAGTTATAAGTTCAGCATATGTGCTCATTGTAATGCTACTTTCAAATTTAAACGATCTCTTGATGACCACACGCTCAGAAAACATCCTGATTCCATTGGATCCATTTGTACTAAAATATATGAATGTATGCATTGTGCATATAAAACTGTTATGAAGGCTAATCTGGATCATCATATGTTGAAACACCCTGAAACAGCAGATACCTCTAAGTTTAGCACGTGTATTCACTGTAATGCTACTTTCAAAAGTAAACGATCTCTTCATGACCATACGGTCAGAAAACATCCCGATTCCATTGGATCCAGTTCTACTAAAATGTATGAATGTACATATTGCGCATTTAAAACTGTCAAGAAGGCTGATTTTGCTCGTCATAATTTAAAACACCCAGAAACAGCAGATACTTCTAAGTTTAGCATGTGTATTCACTGTAATACTACTTTGAAAAGTAAGCGAGCTCTTGATGACCATACACTTAGAAAGCATCCTGAATCCATTGGATCCATTTCTACTAAAATATATGAATGTATGCATTGTGCATATAAAACTGTCATGAAGGCTAGTTTGGATTGTCATAATCTGTCGAAACACCCTGAAACAGCAGATATCTCTAAGTTTATCATGTGTATTCACTGTAATGCTACTTTCAAAAGAAAACGATCTCTTGATGACCATACGGTCAGAAAACATCCTGATTCTATTGGATCGATTTCTAATAAAACGTATGAATGTACACATTGCGCATTTAAAACTGTCAAGAAAGCTGATTTTGCTCGTCATAATTTAAAACACCCAGAAACAGCAGATACCTCTAAGTTTAGCACGTGTATTCACTGTAATGCTACTTTGAAAAGTAAGCGAGCTCTTGATGACCATACGCTCAGAAAGCATCCTGATTCCATTGGATCCATTTCTGCTAAAATGTATGAATGTATGCATTGTGCGTATAAAACTGTCATGAAGACTAGTTTGGATTATCATAATATGTCGAAACACCCTGAAATAGCAGATATCTCTAAGTTTAGCACGTGTATTCACTGTAATGCTACTTTCAAAAGAAAACGATCTCTTGATGACCATACGGTCAGAAAACATCCTGATTCTATTGGATCGATTTCTAATAAAACGTATGAATGTACACATTGCGCATTTAAAACTATCAAGAAAGCTGATTTTGCTCGTCATAAGTTAAAACACCCAGAAACAGCAGATACTTCTAGGTTTATCACGTGTATTCACTGTAATACTACTTTGAAAAGTAAGAGAGCTCTTGATGGCCATACGCTCAGAAAGCATCCTGATTTCATTGGATCCATTTCTACTAAAATACATGAATGTACGCATTGCGCATTTAAAACTGTCTCGAAACATCAAATAGAGCTTCATATGTCAAGACACCCAGAAACAGCAGATAGTTATAAGTTCAGCACATGTGCTTATTGTAATGCTACTTTCACAAATAAGCAAACTCTTGCTAAACATACGGTCAAAGAACATCCTGATTCCACTGGATCCATTTCTACTAAAATATATGAATGTATGCATTGTGCATATAAAACAAATCGGAGGACTGCTTTTGCAGGACATGTGTTGAAACACCGTTGATTGCAAAGATGTCGCGTGCCGGTAAAATCAGTTACCCGAGTTACATACGACTAGAGCTGGAGTCCCCATTATGTTAAGAACATAGAACTGTTATACTAAAATTAACTTTAAGGGCCGGTTGTACAAATGCGGATTTAACACGAGCTTTGTTAAGCCTAAGCTTAGCTAAGCTCAGGCTTAAAGTCGACATCCGTTGTACAATCGTCGGCTTAGTTAAACCTGGTGGTTGATAATGAAATTCACTACAGTTGGCATCAATGAAGCAATACGTACTGATATAACCATCTGAAAAATGACCTTTTTTTGGTTAGGCACTTACGACAGTTTGTGTCAAATTTCGGCAACGACCGTTTCTGTCTCTGTTCTTTCATTTGCTCTCTTTGTTAAATCAGACACAAATCTTCCAAAAAATATGACCTAATAAAGTGACAAGCAATTTGAAGGTTCCTCCTTGTACATGTCACTTGTATCAGGTTAGGTTTAAACCTCAGCTAAGCTCGCGTTGAGCTTCGGCTTACGTAAGCTTGTGTTCAGCTAGGAGCGGGGGGTTAAGCCAGCATTGTACAACGGACATTTTACAACTGACGTGGTTTAACGTCGGCTTACCTTAAGCCGAAGCTTAAGCTCTCATTGTACAACCGGGCCTAAGAGAGAGAAGACATCATCATAGTCACAATGTCTTAACAGACATGTTGTGAACTCGTAAAATGTACTCATTTCACGAGTTTCTCTTGGGATAACTTTAAAATCTTTAATGCAGTAGTTTCCCGTTTGCTTTCTGCATCCTCATGCCGTTGACCAGATGTATCTACTGGTTCATCCGCCTTTAGGGACAATTTCTCACCCCAAAGACAAGGTGTCCTGACTCTTCGCAACTCGTCCACCCAAAGCTGTTGGTTGAGAAGAGGTTACTGCTTATACGGACAGTAGTTCGGTTCCTTTTAGTCGCCTTTTACGACACGCTGGATGTACGATGGGAGATATTCTAACCCGCCCCCACACGGGGGAAGGGTTATAAAGGCAAAGAGAAGACATATAGGGGACTCAATTTTAAACATTATACTCATCAGTGGCTACTATACATCCACGATTTCTTGCGACATTTCTGAATTTCTACAATTTTTAAAACAAATTTCGATTTAAGAGTTGGTTTTATATGTATGATTGTTATAAAAGTATAATTTACGTATAGCCGTTGTTAAAAGAGTTTATTTTAATTTTGTTCGGAAGTTTGTTTGAAATACAATCTGTCTTGAAAGCACATTTAGCAGAACATTACATTTATTTTTACTTACTATTAAAAAATATAATATATTGTGTTACTTTTTAACCAGGTTAGATTATTATTCTTTGAATGTGATTGTAAGGCAAAGAAATAAAAATAATGCATTTTTATATCGTTTTTATCGTGAATTTGCAAATGTTAATAAAAAGCAGTCTTGCTAACAACCTAGTTTAGTAGCTTTTACACTACTAATATGATGATATCGAAAAATATAATTGGAGTTGCTATCCGTTCATAGCGCACTATAATGCAACACGGCGCTTAACGACATCAATAACGATGCTTTGGGAAGAATTAGATTAGAACACCGAACTTGGTAGGTTCTGTAGATTTTGCGGTTCTCCATATTTGTTTTGTGATTGCACAGCCACAAAACAGTCGACATCTAACCTTTTGAATTGACGTTGACATGTCAGTTTAATTGGAATTGTTGTTTATTGTGGTTGTTTATGTTTATGCTACATTCATACTACTTATTTTGAGCAGTTTACTGGTTAGTAGATAGTGGTTAAGTTTCCAGTTTATTCAACATTCCCCATGGATGTTTGTGATACTATAAATATAGTGCAACAGATTACCATGCACAATGAAATTCTAGCTGTTGAAGAGGCTATGAAAATAGAAGTGGATGAAGTTAAGATTAAGACTGAAACAGCGGAGGTAGAGAGTGAACTATTTGGAATTGAACAAACTAGGGGACCAACAATTGAATATGCAGATACTAATGAGACAGTGGTGAACAGGTACGGTTGTGATATTTTGAGTGATTATGCCAAATTTTATAGGAATTTGTTTCATCATCAGTTAATGGAGTTGTTGATCCTAACTTATGTATTGCACTTTTTATATTTCAATACTAAAATATCTAGCAAGACTACATCAAATTATTGATTCTATAACGTGATACTTGCAGAATTATGAGACAATACTATTCAAAACCTGAAATAACCAGTTTTAAAAACAAAACAAGTACATCCACCTGAGCCTGACTTGACTTGACTTCTGTTAAGCATCAGGGTAGGCCAGGGGCCTTTTGCCCAAAAATTACTGATGTTTTAACTGGCAGAAGAGCGAGTCTCTTCGAAAAATGTTTCAAACATTTCAAAAGATAGTTTGTGACAAAATTTTCTATAGAAATAGATTCATGATTCATGTATTGAGATTTGAAGATAGAGTTATAGTAAATTTATAGATTAAGAATACAGTAAAAATAGGTGCTATAGAAGTGCCAATCTGGCTGTTCTGTGTTTCCGTATGGATGCAGGGTCATATGACACTACAGCCCTTATCAGAGGATTTGAATGAGATATTGTGCGTTCATAACTTTTACTTGCAATTTGTGTAATAAAATCTGACAAAAAACGAATATCAAGATCACTATGTATGGTTGCATTAGAAACGTACCAAGGTACGTTCAAAATTGTTTTAAGAATTTTGTTTTGTATCACTTGCAATTTAGTAATGTGTGTTTTAGCTGCAAAACACCAGGCAGCACATGCGTAAGTTATAGTTGGACATATTATCGATTGATACAACAATAACTTGTTACTTAAACTGTGTTTGGTTGTTCCCTTTAGCATAGGATATATATTTCGAAAAATAATCATGGTTTTAGTCCTGATTGAGTGAGGTTGCCAAGTTAGAGTTGTATCAATCGTCAATCCTAAATATTTTGCTTCGGGTGCCCATGGAAACCGTTCTCCACAAATAGTAATTTCACTGTTGGCTTCTAATTCACAGTGTTGGAGTGCTGTTCCTACATGGCGCCGGGAAACAGTAACAAAGCCTACACAGAACATGAGGCTAATGACCAAAGTAGTCAATGCCAATGACACAGAATTTAAAAAAAACAAGTACATTATTCTTCATAAATTATTACATCCATTGTTTGTTCCAGAAGTAAAGAAGGGCATATGGTCCAAAATTGGAAAAATAATCTAGAGATGCAAGTTACTAAAGCTGAGTTGGGGGAGGATGCGAACTATGAAGAACTCAAAATTGAGTCTGAGGAGTTGATCATTAAAGATGAAAATGATGATTTAAATGATGCAAATGGAGACATAGATGTGAATAGGTAATTGTGCAACTAAATATTTCAAAGCCTTAAACATTTTGTTGGGGAAGGTTAATTCTTATTGGCATGAAGCTGTCAGCTTAAACAGGTAAAAATGGAAGCAGACACTGGACTTGAAGTAATTTCTAGAGTGTATCTTATGATATATCTTACTGATCCATCAGGTATTACTGCCATACAAGGTAGAAAATATTTGAGAAAACATTAATTTAAAATAAGCAAAGTTGATTGTTTTTTGAAAACTAGCTTTCAAATCAGCAATTCTGACATTTTAATAGAACACAATGTGTTGTTATGCATTGTTGATAAATCCAAAATAAGAGCCAACAAAAGGAATCTCCTGAAAAAAATATATGATGAAGGCCACAATGCATACAATATAGGAGGCAGTCAGACTTAGCATTTTGCAATTTTTAGTAATCCTGTACTTTATCCAGTAGCAGGCAGAAAAACTGATAAAGCTATTGTTATATTTAACCCTTAAGTACTGATGTACCACATTTAAGACATAGTCACCTCCTCTGTCAGATTATGCAAATTATTTTTTATATTTATGCAAAATAATTAATGAGACATCATAGGAACCTGTCCAGAAATTTAGTATGTCTTGAGATAACAGAAATGCCATGAATTGAAAAAATATAATGTGATTTTGGTAGATCATTTATTATGTGACAGTGTTGAAAAACGTTAAAAGAAGTTATATTTCCAAATAAAAGGGAACAGAGAGGAAACTAAACTAAGTGTGGCTATCATTTTACATCCGAACTTTTACTAAAACTGTAACAAATAAAAGAAATTGCAAAAGGAGAAACTAAACTTTTGGTAACTAGGCTCATACAATAGTTAAAAATAACAAAATTTGACCAAAGTCTACTATTTTCGCGCACTGAAGGCAATATCGACTTATTGAATACATGACAGAGATATTTAGCCGTTCTATGGTTGCATAGATAGATAGATAGATAAACTTTATTGGTTCCAACTGACCCTGTTAGGGTATAGAACATGTCAAAAACAATTATAAAGAAAAAAAATATATACATCAAATAAAAAAAATACAAAGATACAATAAAAAACATACAAAGATACAATAAGAAACATACAAAATTACATACATTATAATGTCAATTCACAACATTGAAGTCAAACTCAACAAACACAACATTGAAATAAAACTTATCAGACTCAACATACAAGTAAAAATAAATAGATCGAACATTGATCACAGCACTATTTCATCACCAAAGAATTCGTGCAATTCATAATATGCCTTGCCTAACAGAAAGCTTTTGAGTCTAAGTTTCAATATGTGTAGTGGAAGATTTCTATGTAATGCAGGCAGCTTATTCCAGATCTTTTTAATAGAATACTTGACATTTTTTGTATGTAAGTGTATCTGGTTCTATCGAGGATGAGATTACATTTATTTCGGGTTGAATAATTATGTTCAGGAACAGAATCGTCAAACAGGTCAAAATTTTTCCTTACAAAAATAATGGACTCCAAAATATACAAGCTAACTACAGTTAATATCTTGTGTTGGATAAAAACGTTCTTACAGCTGTCTCTCAGTTTCAGTTGGAAAACTTTTCTGACACACTTTTTTTGATTTATGAAGACTCTTGCAGCACCTTCTGTGTTTCCCCAAAAAATGATTCCATAGGCTATTCTGGAGTGCACGTAGGCATAGTATGCAGTTAAGACCGTTTGTGTGTTTACACTTCTGGATAACATCCCAAGGGCATAACTATACTTGGCCAATGATGTAGCAACTTCTTCTGTGTGTAACTTCCAATCAAGCCGTTGGTCCAGCTTCACCCCCAGAAATGATAATGAAGTTACAGTTGCAATTTCTGTGTTTTTGTAGTTAACTGTAAAAGTTGTTTTTTCATTCCTGCTAAAAGCAATCAGTTGCGTTTTGCTAACGTTTAATAAAAGATTGTTATCAGAAAACCAATCATCAACGATACCAAGAGTAGTCACAATCTGTTCCTTGCAGTTCTCTATTGTTTCTTCACTGAAAATTACAGAAGTATCATCTGCATACATAATTGACCTATGTGTAATGTGTTCTGGAAGCTCGTTTGTATAGACAATGTAGAGAAGAGGTCCTAAAATAGATCCCTGTGGAACACCCTTTACTACCTCTTTTTTATTTGATTTTAGCATAACACCACTAGAATCATATTCAACTGTGCATTGCTTTCTATTTTCCAAATAAGATTTTATTATCTGCAATGGTATATCTCGTATCCCATATAATTCGAATTTTTGACACAAGATAACATGGTCAACACTATCGAAGGCTTTAGACAGGTCAAGGCAGAGAGCTAAGGTTTCTTTGTTCTCATTTAATGAGCAAAGGATTGTTTCCAGAGCTTGGTATATTGCTCTGATGGTGTTCTTTTTTTCTCTAAAGCCATTTTGACATTCCGATAGTAGCAAGTTTCCTTCAAAAAATGCAACTAATCGGTTAAGAATAACCTTTTCAAATACTTTGCTAGTATTGGGCAGCAATGTTATTGGTCTGTAATTTCCAATAAGGTTTTTATCCCCCTTTTTATATATTGCCCTTACCTGACCAGTCTTTAATAATTCTGGATAAACCCCTGTGGAGAACATGAGATTGATTATATGAGACAATGGGGCAGCAATCAAATGAGAGACAGTCTTTAGCAGTATAATAGGTATTCCATCTTCTCCAACAGATTTTTTGTTCTTCAGTCCGCATATTACCTCCAGAACTTCGGAGGGGTTTGTTGGCAAAAAAATACAGTTATGGTGGAAATAATTGATTTTATCAAAATTAGCATTACCTTGTGTAGCTGTGTCTGGGCATGAATTCAAAAAGTAATTATTTATCTCGTCTAGGACATCAGAAGAAGCACTACCTCCCATGTTATGCAAAATGCTATTTTTTTTATTAGTGGTGTTTCCAGTAACATTTTTTATCAGTGACCAGGTCGCCTTAACTTTATTATCCGAGTTCAGTATAAAATTATTATTTGCTAAGTATTTGGCCTTCTTAATAACTCTTTTTAAAACGCTTGCATACGTCTTATAATACAGTATACTAACTTCGCCTTTTAACATTTTTTTGTGCAAAAGACGTTTTGTTTTGCAGGAGGTTCTTATTCCTATTGTTATCCAGTTCTTGGTGTTTTGACCTCTTTTAAACCTTTTTTCAGGGAATATTCTTAACATTAATGATACAAGAGTTTTTTGAAAAATGTTATATGCTTCGTTTACGTCAAAGGAATCAAATACCTCTTCCCAGCTTTGATCTTGCAGTTCCATCTCAAAGTGTTCAAGTCGAGCCCTAGAGAAAACACGTGTAAATTTTACCCATTAAACCAAATAGTAAGTTTGTGAATCAGTTTTGTTTTGATGTGTAAATTATGTGATAATGCCACAATCGTGAATATGTGATAGCACTTCTGTTATTTTATTTTTAATTGTCTGTCTGTTTTAATTTAAATTCCATTCTGTTTTATTCTCTATTCTATTTTATAAGCTTTATCATCTTAAATATTTTTTTCTTTGTGTTGAACAATAACAATAAAAAAATTTCAAAATAAAATCAATATTAAATTTATTTTCTATCATGCCTGAACCTAACTAATATTTTGTTGTACGCTAATGGCAATTGGGGTTCTCCGGTGTGACCCGACTAGAGCCGACAATCCAGCTGACGCGACGGCCGTTCGGCAATCTCACGCGCGCTAGTGAAGGCGGGGCTTACCTATATTCTAGGTTATGTATTCGTACCAGCGGGGAAAGGGGGTATCGCAAATTTTAATAGGACGAGGCGGACACTTTTCTTGTGCTCCGTTATCTGCTTTTCAAGTAATCTTGATGCCGTTCGCAGGGTTTTATGTTGCAATAACTATTCAAATTAGTATATTGTTAAATACGTGAATATGAACCGTTTTACGGTGAAGTATTTACGAAACAATTTTAGCTCTATAAGTTATCAGAGCAAACAATTGGAAGAAAATGTAGATGGATTTTCAAACTTTAGTGATGCTGTTATTGACAAATTTGCTTCAAATACGAACAGAACGTTGGACTTAAACATTGTTTAAACCGTTAAACGTTTAAACAATGTACACATTAATGAAACATCGTAAAAGCTTTTATTTTATTTCAGGTCTACGTCTAAATATGTTTTGAATGAATATATTATCATATTTTCTTTCTCATTTATATCTACCTTCTGTGGTGATCCGGAACGCGCTCCTGGCTGTCATACATTAGAACGCACCTTTAGCTGTCAGGCTGCCAAAGTTTGACATTGACGGCAGTGGCAGATGGTAGAAGGAAAAGATTTAAATTTGTTATTATAATATAAGTGTACGAGTGTAGTCATTTGTTGAAGTTAAGTAATGTATTTGATTATTACTACATCATATATTGTTCAGATATTTTATGTATCAGATCATGAGTGACTTTCTATATTAGGCGCTTTCCTTTTACCTGATTTATCTGATAAATCTCACTTGTGACGTCATGACTCAGTTCGATGCACGTTCCTTTTGTTTTCTGAAACTGAGACTAAAGTGAAATATTTTACCCCCACTTAAGCCCATCTGCATAAGCTCGAAAGGTAGATCACTTGTCTCAGATCATTTAGATGTCAAATAAATGAGGTTAGGATTCTATGTAAGTTTGAATTTTAGCAGGTTTTTCCGGTTTTATGGTGTATGGATAGTCGATAGTGTAAGGTGAGTGACGAAAAACGTAAAAAACCTGGGTTATGGAAAGGATCGACAGATAATAGAACCATAGCATATTACAAAATTTTGAGGAATGACATTTAACTGCACAAACACGTTCCTTTAACGCATCTGAGCATCTGAGGTTTCCAACTGAGCTGAGCCAACTCATTTTTAAGTGATCTGAGTAAGTGCATATGTAAAAGGAAAGCACCTATTAATTTTCCATCTGTGATTCTGTACTACTGTTCTGTAATGCTCCCTTCCTTTTCTTTCATTCTCTGACTAAAGCTACTGTTTTGTGATGCTTTTGGTTGTTGTGTTTGGTCACTGAATAAAGTAGTGAGCTGTGATAATCGTTGCCATAGTTTTGTTGATAGTTTGTTTAATAATTACGACAGGGGATTGTTTTTGAAAAACGTAACAAGCTGGAGACCAAAATTTCAACAGAAGGATTTCTGAGTCTTTTTCACGAATATTTGCAGGTATGTTGTCTTTTGAGTTTGTATTATTAACTAATGTGGTCTGGCTACTATTTTTGGAGTGTTTCACAATGTATATTATATATCCGAGCTTTTAAGACGACTTTAAATGGTGTTGGGTCTCTGATTTACGTCTACTCTAGGTAGGTCCTGAGGTATTGCCGGTGGTGAACAGAGATAACTCTGTCTTATTTAGATGTATCTATTTCAACCTTTACTGATCCCCTTTATTTATATACAATATTTATTTTATGGTTGTGGAAACCGTGGCGACTGCCGTGACGGCCTATTCACTTACCCAAGTTGGAAGTGGGTTGATTCACGTGTTTCACGAACTATACGGTTTCCTCTAACCAGCCCTTTTATATGTTGTTTATTGTTTATATTTATTTATTGATCTATTTATGCGCTTAGATACCATGCTTGCTATGCTGTTATGCTTGCTACGCTGCTATACTTGTGATGCTATGTTTATATTTTATATACCTTATCCCATTTACCCCCTTTATTTACTCCTTTATATGTTGTTTATTGTTTATATTTATTTATTGATCTATTTATGCGCTTAGATACCATGCTTGCTAGGCGGTTATGCTTGCTACGCTGCTATACTTGTGATGCTATGTTTATATTTTATATACCCTATCCCATTTACCCCCTTTATTTACTCCTTTATATGTTTGATTATATTTATTTATTTATATATGCTGATATTTTACACTTTTCCACATTCTATCCATATTTCTCTCCCTGACGTTAAACAGAGATCTAGCCCACCATGTATTATTATTATTTATCATTTAGACTGTGTATGTTTAAAACCATTTCTTTATTATACAATGTCAATAACAAGAGCCAGTTTACCACTATTATTGAGACATTTTGAATCGTATATGTCAACATATCAATATAAATACTTCACCAGTAAAATATATGAAATACAAAGCACTCATGATTTGATAAGTACAAGAATCAAGTAATAAAACCATACCAAACACTCAGCACTCATGATTAATAAATACAAAACAAATGTTAAGAAACAAATAATAAAAAAAAACCATATCATAACATTTCTGTGTTTGATTTCATTCTCTCTGAGTTGGTACACATGCATGCTAAAAGAATCTGGTTACCATGGGCACACATACAACATTGGGTTCTAAATTCCACCACTAGACGACTTGATCACTTTGGCTATTTCTAAATTTGGTATCGGTTTTGACAGTGACCAGTTGCTCACTACACTTCTTAAATCCAAAAGATATTTTGATATTCAAAAAAATTTATCGTGGTTCGGCGGAGAGGGTAGCTAGTGAACCTCCGACTTCAATGACCACGAGCCGCCACAGCTCTGTATAGCGGAGATAACGGAGTTATATTTTTGTGGAAAGCGGTAGAAGAGCAGACTGTCACAGCACCTAGGAGCATTGCACTTAACGACGAAAAAGAACTAGAAAATAATGTTGCTAGGATGATAAGAGTATGGTGCATAAGTTACTTAAAAAAAACATGGTTAAATGCAACAATCAGTTTTTCCGTCTGCTATTGGTATAGATTGCAAAATATTCTATCTGTTCCAGATCTCTAGAAATTTCCTGGGGGCAAACTCAACACCTCAAGACAGCAGATAAGATGACGTGTACACAGTGTAATACAGCATTCAAACATAAATTCTCCCTTAATTACCATATAGTCAGGAAACATCCTCATTTGATTGCTTCTGTGTCTAGTAAAATATATGGATGTACGCATTGTACGTACAAAACTACTGTGAAAAGTAGATTTGATAATCATATGTTGACACACTCAAAGACTAACGATAAGTTAATCGCTTGTATCCACTGTAATGCTAAATACAAAACTAAAGTAAATCTGGATGACCATATACTGAGGCAACATCCGGAAAATATTGCGTCTGTTTCTAGGAAAGTACAGGAATATATGCATTGCTCATTTAAAACTGTTAAGAAATACCGTTTGGCTCATCATATGTCAAAACACCCAGAAACAGCAGATAGATACAATTTTTACAGGTGTATTTACTGTAATATTACTTTCTCAAGTAAACTAGCTCTTGATGGACATATACTCATCAAACATCCTAATGCTATTGGATCCATTTCTAATAAAATACATGAATGTACGCATTGCGCATTCAAAACTGTTATCAAAACCCATTTAACTCGTCATATGTTAAACCACTCAGAAACAGCAGATAGATACAGTTTTAGCACTTGTACTCACTGTAATGCTACCTTCAAAAGTAAGCAAGCTCGTGATTACCATATACTCAGAAAGCATCCTGATTCCATGGGATCCATTTCTACTAAAACGCATGAATGTACGCATTGCGCATTCAAAACTGTTTGGAAAGCCCATTTAACTCGTCATATGTTAAACCATCCAGAAACAGCAGATGGATACAATTTTAGCACGTGTATTCACTGTAATATTACTTTCTCAAGTAAACAAGGTCTTGATGGACATATACTCAGCAAACATCCTGAAGCTATTGGATCCATTTCTAACAAAATACATAAATGTACGCATTGCTCATTTAAAACTATTAAGAAAGCCCGTTTAGCGCGTCATGTGTCAAAACACCAAGAAAGAACAAATAGATACAATTTTAGGACTTGTATTCACTGTAATGCTGCTTTTAGAAGTAAACGATCTCTTGATGGACATATACTTAGCAAACATCCTGATGCTATTGGATCCATTTCTACTAAAATACATGAATGTATGCATTGCGTATTTAAAACTGTTAGTAAATCCCATTTAGCTCGTCATATGTTAAACCACCCAGAGACAGGAAATAGATACAATTTTAAAAATTGTACTCACTGTAATGCCGCTTTTAGAAGTAAACGATTTCTTGATAACCATATGCTGAGAAAGCATCCTGATTTCATGGGATCCATTTCTACTAAAATACATGAATGTACGTACTGCTCAGTTAAATATGTTAGGAAAGCCCATTTAGCTCGTCATATGCCAAAACACCGAAAAAGAGCAGATAGATACAATTTAAGCACGTGTATTTACTGTAATATTACTTTCTCAAGTAAACAAGCTCTTGATGGACATATACTCAGCAAACATCCTGATGCTATTAGATCGATTTCTAATAAAATACATGAATGTACGCATTGCTCATTTAAAACTGTTAAGAAAACCCGTTTAGCGCGTCATGTGTCAAAACACCTAGAAACAGCAGACAGATACAATTTTAGCACTTGTATTCACTGTAATGCTACTTTCAAGAGTAAGCGAGGTCTTGATGGCCATATACTCAGCAAACATCCTGATGCTATTGGATCCATTTCTACTAAAATATATGAATGTGCGCATTGTATGTACAAAACAATTGCGAAGTGTAAATTTGAGAGACATATGTTGAAGCACCCTTGATTGCAAAGACGTGCTGGTAAAATTAATTCATTACTTTGTCGTACAAGAAATTACCCTGTGACGTGCTCCTTTATCTTGTCTACTCAACAACTTACCTCCGACTTGCCCTATTACGAAGTAAGCATATAGCGGCCCCCTAGCTACAGTGAAGACGGGCGGGGTTAAAAAAATAACTTAAAGAGCGAGCGCCACTTGGTTTTACGCTAAAATGCTTACATGAATATGAGCCAAAACCAAGAAGACTATTGGCAAGTCCTTGATACCTTTTTTTATGCTCTAGTGCAAGGTAGGTGTTCAAATCAATCAAACAAAAAAAAAACTTAGTATTCCAATTAAAAAAAAAAGCAAGTTCAAGAGGTCCAGATATAGTTTCCTATTTATTAAAAAAAAAAACAGAATAGATGTGACAGATTATTTAGGAAATAAATTTGAATATAAACATTTATAAAAAAAAAATAAGTAAATGTTGGATTTGCGTACAGTGTTCAAACAGAGTATATTGTAGCGAATATGTGCGTTGTAAATAATATTACTATAGGTCTTGATAACCAAACTTCCCCCGTTCGTGTATACACGCTCGGTTCACAACGACTCAGAGTATTGCACTTAACGTCGTAAAAAAAAATATAATAATAACATGCGTACGCAGAAAAATTAACTTTACATCAAAATTGATACCATCATTCAAATAGGTACGTATAATCAGTCAAAGGATTATCAAATACTAAAAATAATCGTCAATCAACAAAAGTTAACCAAATGAATAGGAAATACTGAATAAAGGAAATACTAGAGGTCTCACTTAATATCTAGACTTATCTGAATGTCTTTAGGGAGTTCGTTGGCAGCTATGTCGGTTCAGTATGGTCTACACAAAACCAAAATCGTTTTCATGACCCCTTGAGGATTCTCAGCACATATGGCATCTCCAGAAATAAGATGCATTCCAGCCTTACTCGAAACTGTGGGTTTCGTAACACCAAAAACAAAAACCCTACGGAGGAAATAATAATAACTCCTCTGTGCAAAACAATATAAAAAGGAAGAATAAAAAAACACTGAAACGGTACACTGCGCAACAACATTACTTCTGATTTCCAAAGAAAAGTAGTCCAATATATATATTTTATATTATGTCACTTAACATACAACTGAAATTAGACTGAACATTCATAGTCATTCAAGATAATCTAAGTTTATTAAAATTTACCTGTATAAAAAAAAAAGGAAGCAAAAAGGGTATAGTGAAATTTGATAAATTTCTTACCTCACTAATGACAATTGAGGGTTTTATTTCCCTGATTTATCGGCAGATGTTTTAATGGTCTTAAAAGGGCAATGTAATAATCCCGAATAATCGGTTCAGCGTCCCAGATCCTTGCAAATTCCCGAAACCACTAGAGAAACTCCAACTGGAACTGCTGGTACTAGTGTGAGGATTTTAATCCCTATGTAGCTAGGCAGAGTATCACAAACTCTAAACAAAATCTCAACACCCTCACAAATAGATAAGAATTGCCTTCCAAGCCACTTGCCGTTTTCTAGTCGACAGTAAAAGTGAACTCGAATAAAAATTTTTAGACGGAAACCTTCCAGAAAATGAAAAAAACGGGCGACAACCAAAAAAACGCTACTCAACCGTAAATGTAAAAATGAACCAACTCACGCCAGCTATTAGTAATTGATTTAAGCAGGACATAAATAATAAATACACGAAATATTTCCTTTCTCAGATTGTTTCTTAGATTTTTACCAGAAAAATAATAATCGATCTCGGACATAGATGGTAGTAGTATCGTAAAGAAGGTAATTTAAATTCGAAATTCAATATTTATTTAATACGATAAAGCCAAAACGTCACAACCCAACCAAACAAAAACAAGAATTTTGGACAAAAATATATCTTAACTTTTCAACATAATCTCCTTTCAGCTCTATACACTTTTCCAGCTATGTTAAATAAATTCGATATCCTTTTTATAAACAGAACCACCTTGCCCTTCAAAATCGCTATTAACTGCCGACATCACTCCTTCATCGTTCGAAAATCATTTTTTTAAGTTTGGGAGCAGGCAATAAATCGAGAAGGTTAATTTTGGGGAATATGAATCATGAGGTAGCAATTCAATATTTAACTATCACATAACGACGAGTAATAAGTGTCTGCTCAGCTGGCAATGGCCTGTAATCACCCCTATCAAGAGGTTGAGCAATGAGCATCTGTCTACCTCTACCTTTGTTTGTAAAGCTATAGCATATGGCTCTTGTATAAGCCTGTGTAAGCCGCCTTGCTTGTCTGGAGCTTTCGCGCACTTGAGACTTTTTACATTTCTACTATTTTAAAAACAAATTTCGATTCATGAGTTGTTTTTATATGTATGATTATTATAAAAGTATAATTTATATATAGTTATTTAGAGTTTCAAGTAATTTTGTTTTTAGGTTTGTTAGAAATACATTTTACTGTACTTAGAACATTATTTATTTTCACTCACTATTAAAAAAAGGTATTGTTGCTACTTTTTAAACAGGTTTGATTTTTTTAAATCTGATTGTAATGCAAAGAAATAAAAATATTGCATTTTTGAATTGTTTTTTTTTTGTAAAATTATAAATGTGAATTAAAAAGTCTTAGCACTTCCCCGTTTACATGAACTGATAAGTATAACGCGAGATATAATCTTGCTAACAACCTAGTTTGGTAGCTTTTACACTACTAATATGATAATATCGAAAAGTATAATCGGAGTTGCTATTCGATCATAGCGCACTATAATGCAACACGGCGCTTAACGACATCAATAACGATGTTTTGAGAAGAATTGGAACACGGAACTTGGTAGGTTCTGTAGATTTTGCGGTTCTCCATATTTGTTTTGTGATTGCGCAGTCACAAAACATCGACATCTAACCTTTTGAATTGACATGTCAGTTTCAGAATTAGAATTGCTGTTTATGTTTATGCTACACTCGTACTACTTATTTTGAGAAGTTTACTGGTTAGTGGTTTGGTGGTTAAGTTTCCACTTTCCTGTTCATTAAACATTCCCCATGGAAGTTTGTGATACTATAAATATAGTGCAACAGATTACCATGCAGAATGAAATTCTAGCTGTTGAAGAGGCTATGAAAATAGAAGTGGCTGAAGTTAAGATTAAGACTGAAACAGCGGAGGTAGAGAGTGAACTATTTGGAATTGAACAAGCTAGGGGACCAGCAATTAGATATGCAGATACAGATGAGACAGTGGTGAACAGGTACATTTGTGACATTTTGAGTGATTATGCCAAATTTTATAGGAATTTGTTTCATCATCAGTTAATTGAGTTGTTGATCCTAACTTATGTATTGCGCTTTTTATATTTCAATGCTGAAATATCTAGCACGAGTACATCAAATTATTGATTCTATCATGTGATAGTTGCAGAATTATGAAACAATATTCAAAACCTGAAATAACCAGTTTTAAAAACAAAACAAGTACATCCAACTGAGCCCGACTTGACTTGACTTCTGTTAAGCATCAGGGTAGTCCAGGGGCCTTTTGCCCAAAAATTACTGATATTTTAACTGACAAAAATTTTCTATAGAAATAGATTCATGTATTGAGATTCGAAGATAGAGTATAGTAAATTTATAGATTAAGAATACAGTAAAAATAGGTGCTATAGAAGTGCCAATCTGGCTCTTTTGTGTTTCTGTATGGATACAGGGTCCTTGACTTGACTTGTGTTAAGCATCAGGGTAGTCCAGGGGCCTTTTGCCCAAAAATTACTGATATTTTAACTGACAAAAATTTTCTATAGAAATAGATTCATGTATTGAGATTCGAAGATAGAGTATAGTAAAATTATAGATTAAGAATACAGTAAAAATAGGTGCTATAGAAGTGCCAATCTGGCTCTTTTGTGTTTCTGTATGGATACAGGGTCATATGACACTGCATCCCTATCAGAGGATTTGAATGAGATATTGTCCGTTCATAACTTTCACTTGCAAAGTGTTTAATAAAATCTGATAAAAAAGGAATATCAAGATCACTATGTATGGTTGCATTAGAAACGTACCAAGGTGCGTTCAAAATTGTTCTAAGAATTTTGTTTTGTATCACTTGCAATTTTGTAATGTGTGTTTTAGCTGCACAACACCACGCAGCACATGCGTAAGTTATAGTTGGACGTATTATTGATTGATACAACAATAACTTGTTACTTAGACTGTGTTTGGTTGTTCCCTTTAGCATAGGATATATATTTGGAAAAATAGTCATGGTTTTAGTCCTGATTGAGTCTATGTGAGGTTTCCCAGTTAGAGTTGTATCAATCGTCAATCCTAAATATTTTGCTTTGGGTGCCCATGGAAACCGTTCTCCACAAATAGTAATTTCACTGTTGGCTTCTAATTAACAGTGCTGGAGTACTGTTCCTACATGGCGCAAGGAAACAGTAACAAAGCCTACACAGAACATGAGGCTAATGACCAAAGTAGTCAATGCCGATGACACAGAATTTAAAAAAAACAAGTACATTATTCTTCATAAATTATTACATCCATTGTTTGTTCCAGAAGTAAAGAAGGGCATATGGTCCAAAATTGGAAAAATAATCTAGAGATGCAAGTTACTAAAGCTGAGTTGGGGGAGGATGCGAACTATGAAGAACACAAAATTGAGTCTGAGGAGTTGATCATTAAAGACGAAAATGATGATTTAAATGATGCAAATGGAGACATAGATGTGAATAGGTAATTGTGCAACTAAATATTTCAAAGCCTTAAATATTTTGTTGGGGAAGGTTAATTCTTATTGGCATGAAGCTGTCAGCTTAAACAGGTAAAAATGGAGGCAGAAAATACACTGGACTTGAAGTAATTTCTAGAGTGTATCTTATGATATATCTTACTGATCTATCAAGTATTACTGCCATACAAGGTAGAAAATATTTGAGAAAACATTAATTTAAAATAGGCAAAGTTGATTGTTTTTTGAAAACTAGCTTTCAAATCAGCAATTCTGACATTTTTATAGAACACAATGTGTTGTTATGCATTGTTGATAAATCCAAAATAAGAGCCAACAAAAGGAATCTCCTGAAAAAAATATATGATGAAGGCCACAATGCATACAATATAGGAGGCAGTCAGACTTAGCATTTTGCAATTTTTAGTAATCCTGTACTTTATCCAGTAGCAGGCAGAAAAACTGATAAAGCTATTGTTATATTTAACCCTTAAGTACTGATGTACCACATTTAGGACATAGTCACTGACCCTTCTTCTGTCAGATTATGCAAATTATTTTTTATATTTATGCAAAATAATTAATGAGACATCATTGGAACCTGTCACAGAAATTTAGTATGTCTTGAGATAACAGAAATGCCATGAATTGAAAAAATATAATGTAATTTTGGTAGATCATTTATTATGTGACAGTGTTGAAAAACGTTAAAAGAAGTTATATTTCCAAATAAAAGGGAACAGAGAGGAAACTAAACTAAGTGTGGCTATCATTTTACATCCGAACTTTTACTAAAACTGTAACAAATAAAAGAAATTGCAAAAGGAGAAACTAAACTTTTGGTAACTAGGCTCATACAATAGTTAAAAATAACAAAATTTGACCAAAGTCAAAACTCTTTGACGCAACATACACATACTATTTTCGCGCACTGAAGGCAATATCGACTTATTGAATACATGACAGAGATATTTAGCCATTCTATGGTTGCATATTTTTCGTTTTTCCAGTGTATGTTCAGGAGCGTGATCTGTATGCTGACTATACGTAAGGTTACGCTCGTACGGATCCTTCGTTTGCTGGACACGGATCATTTTCGAATTCGCATATCATCGGAACTATTTACCCCAAACCGCTGGTGCTAAGGCAGAGTACTTACGGTGTCTCAGTTTGAGAGTATACAGAAAAAAAGTTCTTCATATTCTGACGAAGGGTTCTTGCATTGGACCCTTCAATTACACGAGGTATATATTATAATCAAAGCTAGAGTCCCCGTTATATTAAGGACGTAGAATTATTAGAAAACATTCAAAGACGAGTTACAAGAATACCAACTGGATACGAGACCTTCCATACAGAGTCAGATTCAAGAGACTAAAATTAACAGCTTTAAGAGGGAAGACATAGAGGAGACTTAACTGAAACATATGTTCAGACAAAACTAAAACTATCTTCATGGGCACTCCAAATAGCTTGAAAAAGAAAATTCAGCAAAACTACCTAGAAGAAACCTACTCTGTGTCAGAGGCGCCTCGCCCATGAGAGCACATTAGCACGTGCACCCCAAAACTCTAAGAAATTAGAGAAAAAGAAAAGTTGTAAACTACCCAGGAAAAACTTTATAGTCAACAGAGTAGCATATATGTGGAACAGCCTTCAAGTGTCGACCGTTAGTGCGAACCACCGACTGTGCGAACAGTGTCAACGGGTTCAAAGCAAGGGTGGACAAGGAGCTCAAAACAGCAAAAACAAATTTTACCCATTACACCAACTAGTAAGTTTGTTTGTGAATCAGTTTTGTTTTGATGTGTAAATTATGTGATAATGCCACAATCGTGAATATGTGATAGCACTTCTGTTATTTTATTTTTAATTGTCTGTCTGTTTTAATTTAAATTCCATTCTGTTTTATTCTCTATTCTATTTTATAAGCTTTATCATCTTAAATATTTTTTTCTTTGTGTTGAACAATAATAATAAAAAAATTTCAAAATAAAATCAATCTTTATTTTCTATCATGCCTGAACCTAACTAATATTTTGTTGTACGCTAATGGCAATTGGGGTTCTCCGGTGTGACCCGACTAGAGCCGACCAGCCAGCTGACGCGACGGCCGTTCAGCAATCGCACGTGCGGTAATGAAGGCGAGGCTCAAACCATATTCTAGGTTATGTATTCCTACCAGCGGGGAAAGGAGTATCGCAAATTTTAATAGGACGAGGCGCACACTATTCTTGTGCTCCGTTATCTGCTTTTCAAGTGATCTTGATGCCGTTCGCAGGGTTTTACGTTGCAATAACTATTCAAATTAGTATATTGTTGAATATGAACCGTTTTACGGTGGATTATTTACGAAACAATTTTAGCTCTAAGTTATCAGAGCAAAAAATTGGAAAAAATGTAGATGGAATTTCAAACTTTAGTGATGCTGTTATTGACAAATTTGCTTCAAATACGAAGAGAAGGTTGGACTTAAACATTGTTTAAACCGTTAAACGTTTAAACAATGTACACATTAATGAAACATCGTAAAAGCTTTTATTTTATTTCAGGTCTACGTCTAAATATGTTTTGAATGAATATATTTATCATATTTTCTTTCTCATTTATATCTACCTTCTTAAATCCAAAAGATATTTTGATATTCAAAAAAAATTTTATCGTGGTTCGGCGGAGGGGGTAGCTAATGAACCTCCGACATCGATGACCACGAGCCGCCACTGCTCTGTATAACGGAGATAACGGAGTTATGTATTTGTGGAAAGCGGTAGCTGTCACAGCACCTAGGAGCATTGCATTTAAAGAAGAAAAAGAACTAGACAACAATGTTGCTAGAATGATAAGAGTATGGTGCATAAGTTACTTAAAAAAACATGGTTAAAACAACAATCAGTTTTTCCGTCTGCTATTGGTATAGATTGCAAAATATTCTATCTGTTCCAGATCTCTAGAAATTTCCTGGTGGCAAACTCAACACCTCAAGACAGCAGATAAGATGACGTGTACACAGTGTAATACAGCATTCAAGCATAAATTCTCCCTTAATTACCATATAGTCAGGAAACATCCTCATTTGATTGCTTCTGTGTCTAGTAAAATACATGAATGTACGCATTGTACGTACAAAACTACTGTGAAAAGTAGATTTGATAATCATATGATGACACACTCAAAGACTAACGATAAGTTAATCGCTTGTATCCACTGTAATGCTAAATACAAAACTAAAGTAAATCTGGAGGACCATATACTGAGGCAACATCCGGAAAATATTGCGTCTGTTTCTAGGAAAGTACAGGAATGTATGCATTGCTCGTTTAAAACTGTTAAGAAATACCGTTTGGCTCATCATATGTCAAAACACCCAGAAACAGCAGACAGATACAATTTTTACAGGTGTATTTACTGTAATATTAATTTCTCAGGTAAACTAGCTCTTGATGGACATATACTCATCAAACATCCTAATGCTATTGGATCCATTTCTAATAAAATACATGAATGTACGCATTGCGCATTCAAAACTGTTATCAAAACCCATTTAGCTGGTCATATGTTAAACCACTCAGAAACAGCAGATAGATACAGTTTTAGCACTTGTACTCACTGTAATGCTACCTTCAAAAGTAAGCAAGCTCGTGATTACCATATACTCAGAAAGCATCCTGATTCCATGGGATCCATTTCTACTAAAACGCATGAATGTATGCATTGCGCATTCAAAACTGTTTGGAAAGCCCATTTAACTCGTCATATGTTAAACCATCCAGAAACAGCAGATGGATACAATTTTAGGACTTGTATTCACTGTAATGCTGCTTTTAGAAGTAAACAAACTCTTGATGGACATATACTCAGCAAACATCCTGAAGCTATTGGATCCATTTCTAACAAAATACATAAATGTACGCATTGCTCATTTAAAACTGTTAAGAAAGCCCGTTTAGCGCGTCATGTGTCAAAACACCAAGAAAGAGCAAATAGATACAATTTTAGGACTTGTATTCACTGTAATGCTGCTTTTAGAAGTAAACAATCTCTTGATGGACATATACTGAGCAAACATCCTGATGATATTGGATCCATTTCTACTAAAATACATGAATGTATGCATTGCGTATTTAAAACTGTTAGTAAATCCCATTTAGCGCGTCATGTGTCAAAACACCAAGAAAGAGCAAATAGATACAATTTTAGGACTTGTATTCACTGTAATGCTGCTTTTAGAAGTAAACAATCTCTTGATGGACATATACTGAGCAAACATCCTGAAGCTATTGGATCCATTTCTAACAAAATACATAAATGTACGCATTGCTCATTTAAAACTGTTAAGAAAGCCCGTTTAGCGCGTCATGTGTCAAAACACCAAGAAAGAGCAAATAGATACAATTTTAGGACTTGTATTCACTGTAATGCTGCTTTTAGAAGTAAACAATCTCTTGATGGACATATACTCAGCAAACATCCTGATGCTATTGGATCCATTTCTAATAAAATACATGAATGTACGCATTGCTCATTTAAAACTGTTAAGAAAGCCCGTTTAGCGCGCCATGTGTCAAAACACCCAGAAACAGCAGACATACAATTTTAGCACTTGTATTCACTGTAATGCTACTTTTAAAAGTAAGCTAGCCCTTGATGGCCATACGCTCAGAAAGCATCTTGATTCCAAGGGATCCATTTCTAGTAAAATACATGAATTATGCATTGCGCATTTAAAAGTGTTAGGAAAGCCCATTTAGCTCGTCATGTGTCAAAACACCTAGAAACAGCAGATGGATACAATTTTAGCACTTGTATTCACTGTACTACTACTTTCAAGAGTAAGCGAGGTCTTGATGGCCATATACTCAGCAAACATCCTGATGCTATTGGATCCATTTCTACTAAAATATATGAATGTGTGCATTGTATGTACAAAACAATTGCGAAGTGAAAATTTGAGAGACATTTGAAGCACCCTTGATTGCAAAGATGTGCTGGTAAAATTAATTTATTACTTTGTCGTACAAGAAATTACCCAACCAAACAAAAACAAGAATTTTGGACAAAAATATATTTTAACTTTTCAACATAATCTCCTTTCAGCTCTATACACTTTTCCAGCTATGTTAAATAAATTCGATATCCTTTTTATAAACAGAACCACCTTGCCCTTCAAAATCGCTATTAACTGCCGACATCACTTCTTCATCGTTCGAAAATCATTTTTTTAAGTTTGGGAGCAGGCAATAAATCGAGAAGGTTAATTTTGGGGAATATGAATCATGAGGTAGCAATTCAATATTTAACTATCACATAACGACGAGTAATAAGTGTCTGCTCAGCTGGCAATGGCCTGTAAGCGCCCCTATCAAGAGGTTGAGCAATGAGCATCTGTCTACCTCTACCTTTGTTTGTAAAGCTATAGCATATGGCTCTTGTATAAGCCTGTGTAAGCCGCCTTGCTTGTCTGGAGCTTTCGCCAGTTCTTTGTAAGCTCACTTTATCCAGGGCGCACTTGAGACTTTTTACAACATTTCTACTATTTTAAAAACAAATTTCGATTCATGAGTTGTTTTTATATGTATGATTATTGTAAAGGTATAATTTATATATAGTTATTTAGAGTTTCAAGTAATTTTGTTTTTAGGTTTGTTAGAAATACATTCTACTGTGTGTAGAACATTATCTATTTTTACTCACTATTAAAAAAGGTATTGTTGCTACTTTTTAAACAGGTTTGATTTTTTTAAATCTGATTGTAATGCAAAGAAATAAAAATATTGCATTTTTGAATTGTTTTTATTGTAAAATTATAAATGTGAATTAAAAAGTCTTAGCACTTCCCCGTTTACATAAACTGATAAGTATTACGCCAGATATAATCTTGCTAACAACCTAGTTTGGTAGCTTTTACACTACTAATATGATAATATCGAAAAATATAATCGGAGTTGCTATTCGTTCATAGCGCACTATAATGCAACACGGCGCTTAACGACATCAATAACGATGCTTTGAGAAGAACTGGAACACGGAACTTGGTAGGTTCTGTAGATTTTGCGGTTCTCCATATTTGTTTTGTGATCGCGCAGTCACAAAACAGTCGACATCTAACCTTTTGAATTGACATGTCAGTTTCAGAATTAGAATTGCTGTTTATGTTTATGCTACATTCATACTACTTATTTTGAGAAGTTTACTGGTTAGTGGTTTGGTGGTTAAGTTTCCAGTTCATTCAACATTCCCCATGGAAGTTTGTGATACTATAAATATAGTGCAACAGATTACCATGCAGAATGAAATTCTAGCTGTTGAAAAGGCTATGAAAATAGAAGTGGGTGAAGTTAAGATTAAGACTGAAACAGCAGAGGTAGAGAGTGAACTATTTGGAATTGAACAAACTAGGGGACCAGCAATTAAATATGCAGATACAGATGAGACAGTGGTGAACAGGTACATTTGTGACATTTTGAGTGATTATGCAAAATTTTATAGGAATTTGTTTCATCATCAGTTAATTGAGTTGTTGATCCTAACTTATGTATTGCGCTTTTTATATTTCAATGCTGAAATATCTAGCACGAGTACATCAAATTATTGATTCTATAATGTGATAGTTGCAGAATTATGAAACAATATTCAAAACCTGAAATAACCAGTTTTAAAAACAAAACAAGTACATCCAACTGAGCCTGACTTGACTTGACTTCTGTTAAGCATCAGGGTAGTCCAGGGGCCTTTTGCCCAAAAATTACTGATGTTTCAACTGGCAGAAGAGCGAGTCTCTTCGAAAATTGTGACAAAAATTTTCTATAGAAATAGATTCATGTATTGAGATTTGAAGATAGAGTATAGTAAATTTATAGATTAAGAATACAGTAAAAATAGGTGCTATAGAAGTGCCAATCTGGTTCTTTTCTGTTTCCATATGGATGCAGGGTCATATGACACTGCAGCCCTATCAGAGGATTTGAATGAGATATTGTGCATTCATAACTTTCACTTGCAATGTGTTTAATAAAATCTGACAAAAAAGGAATATCAAGATCACTATGTATGGTTGCATTAGAAACGTACCAAGGTGCGTTCAAAATTGTTCTAAGAATTTTGTTTTGTATCACTTGCAATTTTGTAACTTGTTACTTAGATTGTGTTTGGTTGTTCCCTTTAGCATAGGATATATATTTCGAAAAATAATCATGGTTTTAGTCCTTATT
This sequence comes from Callosobruchus maculatus, assembly GCA_951848785.1. Taxonomy (NCBI): domain Eukaryota; kingdom Metazoa; phylum Arthropoda; class Insecta; order Coleoptera; family Chrysomelidae; genus Callosobruchus; species Callosobruchus maculatus. The sequence continues at coordinate 3,675,267 of CATOUR010000048.1, read as the reverse complement.
GAGTCTATGTAAGGTTTCCAAGTTTTAATATTTTTTTAGTCCAGTTCAAAATGCTTCATGAAATCATCATATTTATTTCAGAATTAAAAAAGTGCAGGTTGTTAAAGTTTGGAAAAATGATCTAGAGATGCAAGATTCTAAAGTTAAATTGGAGGAGGATGTGAACTATGAAGAACTCAAAATTGAGTCTGAGGAGTTGATCATTAAAGACGAAAATGATGATTTAAATGATGCCAATGGGGAAATAGATGTGGATAGGTAATTGATGTATAACTAAAGATTTCAAAGCCTATAGCCATATTTCATTGGGGAAGGTTTAATTCTTATTGGCATGAAGCTGTTGGCTTAAACAGGTAAAAATGGAGGCAGAAAATACACTGGACTTGAAGTAATTTCTAGAGTGTATCTTATGGTATATCTTACTGATCCGTCAAGTATTACTGCTATACAAAGTACAAAATATTTGACAAAACATTAATTTAAAATAAGCAAAGGTGATTGTTTTTTTGCAAACTAGCTTTCAAGTCAGCAATTCTGAAATTTTATAGAAGTGTGTTGCTATGCACTGTTGATAAATCCAAAATAAGAGCCAACAAAAATAATCTTCTAAACAAAATATGTGATGGAAGCCACAATGCATATAATATGGGAGGCAGTCAGAGTTAGCATTTTGCAATTTTTATAAGTAATCCTGTACTTCTAGTAGCAGACAGAAAAACTGATAAAGCTATTGTGTTTAACCCTTAAGTACCGATGTACCGCACATTTAGGACATAGTTACTGACCCTTCGTCTGTCAGACTATGCACATTATTTTTTATATTTATACAAAATAATTAGTGAGACTGTAACAAATCAAATAAATTGCAAAACGAGAAATTAAGCTTTTTGTAACTAGGCTCATACAATAGCTAAAAATAACAAAATTTGACGCAAGTCAACAATCTTTGACGCAACATACACATACTATTTTCGCGCACTGGAGGCAATATCGGCTTGTTGAATACATGATAGAGATAGTTAGCCACTCTATGGTTGCATATTTTTCATTTTCCCAGTGTATGTTCAGGAGCGTGACCTGTTTGCTGACTATACGCAAAGTTACCCTCGTATGGACCCTTCGTTTGCTGGACACGGATCATTTTCGAATTCGCATATAATCGGAATTATTTACCCCAAACCGCTGGTGTTAAGGCAGAGTACTTACGGTGTCTTAGTTTGAGAGTATACAGAAAAAAGTTCTTCATATTAAAAACAACAAAAATATAAACATTTAAAGAAGACGTGCAGTCCGTCTGACGAAGGGTTCTTGCATTGGACCTTCAATTACACGAGGTATATATTATAACCAAAGCTACGAAACAATTTTAACTCTATAAGTTATCAGAGCAAAAAGTTGGAAAAAAATTTAGATGGAATTTCAAACTTTAGTGATGCTGTTATTGACAAATTTGTTCCAAATACGAACAATGTTTAAACCGTTAAACGTTTAAACAATGTACACATTAATGAAACATCGTAAAAGCTTTTATTTTATTTCAGGTCTACATCTAAATATTTTTTGAATGAATATATTTATCATACTTTCTTTCTCATTTATATCTACCTTCTTAAATCCAAAAGATATTTTGATATTCAAAAAAAATTTATCGTGGTTCAGCGGAGGGGGTAGCTAGTGAACCTCCGACATCGATGACCACGAGCCGCCACTGCTCTGTATAGCGGAGATAACGGAGTTATATTTTTGTGGAAAGCGGTAGAAGAGCAGACTGTCACAGCACCTACGAGCATTGTATTTAAAGAAGAAAAAGAACTAGAAAAAAACAATGTTGCTAGAATGATAAGAGTATGGTGCATAAGTTACTTAAAAAAAACATGGCTAAATGCATCAATAGCTTTATCAGTTTTTCCGTCTGCTATTGGTATGGTTTGCAAGATATTTTATCTTTTCCAGATCTCTAGAAATCCCCTGCGGGAAAAATCAACACCTCAAGACAGCAGATAAGCTGACGTGTACACAGTGCAATACAGCATTCAAACATAAAGTATCCCTTAATGACCACATAGTCAGGAAACATCCTCATTTGATTGCTTCTATATTTAGTAAAATACATGAATGTACACATTGTACGTACAAAACTACTATGAAAACTAGTTTTGTTAATCATATGTTGACACACTCAAAGACTAACGATAAGTTAAGCGCTTGTATCCACTGTAATGCTAAATACAAAAATAAAGTAAATCTGGATGACCATATACTGAGGCAACATCCGGAAAATATGGCGTCTGTTTCTAGGAAGGTACGGGAATGTATGCATTGCGCATTTAAAACTGTTAGGAAAGCCCATTTAGCTCGTCATATGTCAAAACACCGAGAAAGAGCAGATAGATACAATTTTTACAGGTGTATTCACTGTAATATTACTTTCTCAAGTAAACAAGCTCTTGATGGCCATATACTCAGCAAACATCCTGATGCTATTGGATCCATTTCTACTAAAATGCATGAATGTATGCATTGCGCATTCAAAACTGTTTTCAAAGCCCATTTAGCTCGTCATATGTCAAAACACTCAGAACGGGCAGATAGATACAATTTTAGCACGTGTATTCACTGTAATGCTACTTTTAAAAGTAAGCTAGCCCTTGATAGCCATACGCTCAGAAAGCATCCTGATTCCATGGGATCCATTTCTACTAAAATATATGAATGTACGTATTGCTCATTTAAATACATTAGGAAAGCCAATTTAGCTCGTCATATGTCAAAACACCAAGAAACAGCAGATAGATACAATTTAATATACAATTTAATAAGTAATATTACTTTCTCAAGTAAACAAGTTCTTGATGGACATATACTCGGCAAACATCCTGATGCTATTGGATCCATTTCTAATAAAATACATGAATGTACGCATTGCTCATTTAAAACTGTTAAGAAAGGCCATTTAACGCGTCATGTGTCAAAACACCCAGAAACAGCAGACAGATACAATTTTAGCATTTGTATTCACTGTAATGCTACTTTTAAAAGTAAGCTAGCCCTTGATGGCCATACGCTCAGAAAGCATCCTGATTCCATGGGATCCATTTCTAGTAAAATGCATGAATGTATGCATTGCGCATTTATAACAGTTAGGAAATCCCATTTAACTCGTCATATGTCAAAACACACAGAAACAGCAGATAGATACAATTTTAGCACGTGAATTCACTGTAATGCTACTTTCAAGAGTAACACCCGTATGCACCGTTTTGCGATTCTAATCCTAGTCCCCCAATCGCGTTTTGCTAATCTTTGGCATCTAGCCATGCACCGTCGAGAGATTAACCAATCCAGATTGGAGATACGGCAAGGTTGTGTTCGCAAGATTGTTTTGATGGTGACAGTGTCAAAATTGTCAGTTTGCGGTGCATAGTAAACAAGTAATCTAATCCAGGTTTACGTAACTAATCGCGCAATTGACTTACGGTGCATACGGGTGTGAGCTAGCCCTTGATGGCCATACGGTCAGAAAGCATCCTGATTCCAAGGGATCCATTCAGGAGTCCCACAGGGATCGAACCTAGGCCCATTACTGTTTTTGCTATTTGTTAATGATATATGTAGTACCCTTGATTGCGGTAGATTATTATACGCAGATGATTTGAAAATATTTGTTGAAATAAATAGTATTAATGACTGCGAGTACTTACAGAATCAGTTATCTAGTTTAGAAGGTTGGTGTAGAAGAAATAAATTACACTTGAATGGCGGTAAATGTAAAGTAGTTACGTACTCACGTAAGAAACAAACGATTTTATATAACTACTCTCTTTCTGGATTCGATATCAGGCGATATGAAATTGTATGTGATTTAGGTGTAACATTTGATAGTAGGTTGAGTTTTGACTGTCACGTAAATCAAATTGTATGTAGCGCGAATAAATCTCTAGGCTTTATGATACGAAATTGCAAATTAATTAATGCTCCTGCAGCATTAAAGCTTCTATATTTCGCTTATGTAAGATCTAAGTTGGAGTATGCGTCGCTCATATGGAATCCTTATTATAAATGCCTTATAAACGTCATTGATCATGTTCAGAAGAAATTCCTAAAATACTTAGCTTTCAAGATCGACAGGGTATATCCTGAAAGAGGATCAGACTACCAAGCACTGCTAAGCAGATTTAACATTACATCATTAGAAGAAAGAAGAAAACATAATTCTGTTATTTTCCTCTATAAACTTTTACATGGAATTATTATCTCGTCTGATTTGCTGTCACAGCTTCAGTATTCAGTCCCTAGACTCAGCTCGAGACATAACAATTTCTTCTATTGCAGCCGCGCAAACTCCAATTTAATATTGAAGTCACCTGTAAGGGTCATGTGCATGAACTTTAATAGTATATGTAATGTTTGTGATATATTTACGTGCTCTCTGGTAGAATTAAAAGGTATTTTAAGACAGTTTCTTAGGTAGGTTACTTAGGTAGCTCATTCGAATTTATATTTAATTACATTTTTTGTACATATTCTTCAGCATTGGCTATTTATTTTCATATTTAAATTTTGTCCTGTAAATGGAAACTTCTGTTGGGCAATAAACGCTATTATTATTATTTCTAGTAAAATACATGAATGTATGCATTGCGCATTTAAAAGTGTTAGGAAAGCCCATTTAGCTCGTCATGTGTCAAAACACCGAGAAACAGCAGATAGATACAATTTCAGCACTTGTATTCACTGTAGTGCTGCTTTTAGAAGTAAACCCAGTAAAGCCGAAAAGACTGTCAACAACTGCAGAATGACTTGGATCAAGTAACTCTCTGGTTTAGTAACAGTGGAATGTCAGTAAATATAGATAAATGTCAGGTTATTACGTATACTCGTAAAAAGAAAGTTATTGACCATAAATACACTATCAATAATTGTATGCTACCAAGGAAAATTGAATGTTAGGTGTTCTATTTCAAACAGATTTGAGATTTAATAAGCATTACGAGACTATTGCCAATCGAGGATATAGGGCACTTGGATTTGTAATAAGGAATACAAGGTTCTTTAGGATAAATACTGCTATCAAATTGTATAACTCTCTTGTAAGACCACACTTGGAATATGCAGCTGTGATATGGTCACCCCACGCAAAAACTCATTCCAATTCCATTGAAAAGGTTCAAAAAAGGTTTTTAAGATATCTGCATGTTAAGAAGTATAGCATATATCCATATATGATCTCGTATAAATCAATGCTAGTTGACTTTAATCTTGATACTTTATGTCTAAGAAGATCTATACAGTCGGTTGTATTTGTGTTCTGTATCATTAACAGTATTAAATACAGTGAGATATGGCTTATCAATAGAATTAATTTTAGGGTGCCTAAGATAGCTCTAAGAATAAGAGACCTAAGACTGTTTTCTACATGTACTTCGAGTTGCTCACCAATTCGAAACATGTTAGGAATGTAATATTTTATTAGAAAGCTGTGATATAGACTTATTTACTACTAATGTAGCAGCAATCAAAGCTAGCTTTAGGCAAATATTTATAAACAGTATGTATGCCTAGTCAATCGTTGGATATAATTTTAATTATGCATGTGGTCTTAGCGTAAGTCTGTTAAATGTACAGGTACTTGTTCTTTTTTGTTTCTTTAGTAGGCACTCTTACATTGTAATTACTTTATGTGTTATGTGGGAGTATAAAATAAATAAATAAACGATCTCTGATAACCATATGCTGAGAAAGGATGCGGATTCCATTGGATCCTTTTCTACTAAAATACATGAATGTACGCATTGCTCATTTAAAACTGTTAGCAAAGCCCATTTAACTCGTCATATGTCAAAACACCGAGAAAGAGCAGATAGATACAATAATTTTAGCACGTTCACTGTAATATTACTTTCTCAAGTAAACAAGCCCTTGATGGACATATACTCAGCAAACATCCTGATGCTATTGCTAAGAAACAGCAGATGGATACAATTTTAGCAATTGTATTCACTGTAATGCTACTTTCAAGAGTAAACGAGCTCTTGATGGCCATATACTCAGAAAACGTCCTGATTCCAAGGAATTTCTAGTAAAATACACGAATCTTTGCATTGCGCATTTAAAACTGTTAGGAAAGCCCATTTAGCGCGTCATGTGTCAAAACACCGAGAAACATCACATAGATACAATTTTAGCACTTGTATTCACTGTAATGCTACTTTCAAGAGTAAGCGAGCTCTTGATGGAGATATACTCAGAAAACATCCTGATGCTATTGGATCCATCATTTCTACTAAAATATATGAATGTGCGCATTGTATGTACAAAACAATTGCGAAGTGTAAATTTGATAGACATATGTTGAAACACCCTTGATTGCAAAGACGTGTTGGTAAAATTGATTAATTACTTGTTCATACAAGAAATTACCCTGCCAAACAAAAACATGAATTTTGAACAAAAATCTCTTAACTTTTCAACATAATCTCCTTTCAGATCCATACACTTTTTCCAGCTATGTTCAATAAATTCGATACCCTTTTTATAATCAGAACCACCTTGCCCTTTAAAATCGCTATTAACTGCCGACTTCACTTCTTCATCGTTCGAAAATCATTTTTTCAAGTTTGGGAGCAGGCAATAAATCGAGGAGATTAATTAATTCTGGGGAATATGAATCATGAGGTAGCAATTCAAAATTTAACTATCACATGACGACGAGTAATAAGTGTCTGCTCAGCTGGCAATGGCCTGTAAGCACCCCTATCAGAAGGTTGAGCAATGAGCATCTGTCTACCTCTACCTTTGCTTGTAAAGCTATAGTATGTAGCTCTTGTAAAGGCCTGTGTAAGCCGCCTTGCTTGTCTGGAGCTTTCGCCGGTTCTTTGTAAGCTCACTTCATCCAGGGTGGACTTGACCTTGTCTAGTGTCCATTAATTTCTGTTAGACTTTTTACCACATTCCTGAATTTCTATGTTAAAAACAAATTTCCATGCATTATTTGTTTTTATATGTATGATTATTATAAAAGTATAATTTATGTATAGTTAAGAGTTTCAAGTAATTTTGTTTTTGAGGTTTGTTAGAAATTTTACTTTATGTAGAACATTATTTATTTTCACTCACTATTAAAAAAGGTATTGTTGCTACTTTTCAAAGAGGTTTGTTTTTTTAAATGATATTGTAATGCAAAGAAATAAAAATATTGCATTTTGGAATAGTTTTTATCGTAAAATTACAAATGTGAATTAAAAAGTTTCAGCACTTCCCCGTTTACATAAAAAGTATTGACGCCGGATGTAATCTTGCTAACAACCCAGTTTGGTAGCTACACTACTATCAAGTATCTATACATGGCCGTCTCTACTCACTAGGCCGGAGCATGAAATATGGTAACATTGAATCTGGGGGCCGAGTTTGCATTTGTTGTTATGTGTATTCTTCCAGGTGCAGAAAATATGGTTGGAAGGTGATTATTAATGTGTTTCTAATTATTTACCTGCACAAACGAAACTATAAAGATAACAAGATGCCTGCAAAGCGTGTAGTACCAGGTTGCAGCCCAGTAGAGGCATGGGTAGAGGACTACCAAACCATGGCCCAACATAACCTTATTCCAGATTAAAAAGAACGTTGCAAGGTGATTTTTAATGGGTTTCTATTATTTACCTGCACAAACGAAACTATAAAGATAAAAAGATGCCTGCAAAGCGTGTAGTACCAGGTTGCAGCCCAGTAGAGGCATGGGTAGAGGACTACCAAACTATGGCCCAACATAACCTTATTCCAGATTAAAAAGAACGTTGCAAGGTGATTTTTAATGGGTTTCTACTTATTTACCTGCACAAATGAAACTATAAAGATAAAAAGATGCCTGCAAAGTGTGTAGTACCAGGTTGCACTAGCAATTGTGGGTCCAATAAGGGACATAAACAGAAGTGGGTGAAAGGTATTCCTCGGAAGGGCTGGTTATATTTATAAGGATAAAGACAATAATTTACAAACATTTCAAAGGATAAGACCTATTTTAAAGTACAATGTGGTACCTATAATGTTTTCTGGACTCCCAAATATCACAGAAAAATACAGTTAATAGAACTCATCTGGGGCATACCTACGAAAGGATTTGATAGTGAAAGGGAAATCAAGACCAGCAAGAATGGCTTCACAGTGACCTAATAGTGAATTTTTCTAGCTGAACAGACAATTTACAAAGTAAATTGAGTGTTCATTTAAGTAGAAGTGGAAGTGGCAGCAGGGCCTAGTGTAGAGTCTGCCATGATCTATACCAAAATGGAAAAATATAATCGGTGTTTAATGCAAAATGGCGCTTATCGATAACGATGCCTTGGGGAGAATTGGAACACCGAACTTGGTAGGTTCTGTAGATGTTGCGGTTCTCTATATTTGTTCTGTGATTGCGCAGCCACAAAACAAAACAGTCGACATCTAACCTTTTCAATTGACGTTGACAATGTTGACATGTTAGTTTCAGAATTTAAATTCTTATTTATGCGACACTCATGCTAAAAATACTTATTTTGTCAAGAATGTGAACTGTGAAGTTTATAAATGGGTTATTCAGCGTTCCCTATCCCTATGGAAGTTTGCATTGACATTCTAACATAATAGTTTATGATATCAATGGAAGTTTATGAATTTGTGATACAACACTCCTATAAGTATAGTGCAAACATATTACCATGCAAAATGAAATGCTAGCAGTTAAAGAGGCTATCAAAATAGAAGTGGGTGAAGTTAAGATTAAGACTGAAAGAGCGGAGGTAGTGAGTGAACTATTTGGAATTGAACGAACTAGGAGGCCAACAATTAAATGTGCAAATACAGATGATACTGTGGTGAACAGGTACAGTTGTGTCATTTTGAGTGTTTACTAATGCCAAATTTTATAAGAATTTGGTTCATCATCAGTTAATTGAACGTTGTTGTGTTGTTGATTATAACCAGTGGCGTACACACGGGGGGGTTGTCGGGGTTCGAACCCCCCCCCCCATGGGCTTGGAATATTACCTAGCTAAAATTTTATTTATACCTACCGAAACTTCCTATTATCAATGATTTGGTGTTCTTAAATATCCTTTGTGCTATTCTAGTTGCTTCTAAAGCAGTTCTAGAACAGTCTTCTAATCAGTGAACGAAAAATGAATATACATTTGTAACATTATTACATTGTGCATTACTATAACCCCCCCCCCTACAGATTAGGCTGTGTACGCGACTGATTATAACTTATGTATTGCACTTTTTATACAGGGGTCCCACGATGATTAAGACAAGCAATATATCGGAACTAGGCTGTAGTAGCGAATTATAATTTTGGGGGTGTAAATTAGAGCAAATATAGTATATTTTCTTATTATTATGTCACCCAATGAGGTATTTGTTTTTGGTCACGTGACGTCTGATTCAAAATTTTTAATGGGACACCCTGTATATTTGTGACATTTTGTGTTCCTCCTGTTAAAACAATTCCAACAAACTTGGGGTCTAAAGTGATTAATTCAAGAGCTACAGGTACTTAAAGGACTGTACTATTACCAATATGAAACACTACCAAAGTAATTTAACTGTAGGGGTACATGTTATAATCAATGGTAGGGTTACCATCCTTTAAATACCTGTAGTTCTTGAATTAACTACTTTAGACCCCAAGTGTGCTAGTTTGTTGGAATCGTTTTAACAGGAGGAACACAAAATGTCACAAATATACAGGGTGTCCTATTAAAATTTTTGAATCGGACGTCACGTGACCAAAAACAAATACCTCATTGGGTGATATAATAATAAGAAAATATACTATATTTGCTCTAATTTACACCCCCAAAATTATAATTCGCTACGACTCTCCAGCTCTGAAATATAGCTTGTCTTAATCGTCGTGGGACACCCTGTATTTGAATACTGTCATATCTAGCAAGACTACATTAAATTATTGATTCTATATTCTATAACGTGATACTTGCAGAATTATGAGACAATACTATTCAAGACCTGAAATAACCAATTTAAAAAATAAAACAAGTAGGTACTATTCTTGATAAATTATTATATTCACTGTTTGTTCCAGAAGTAAAGAATGGCACATTGTCCAAAATTGGAAAAATGATCTTGAGATGAAAGATACTAAAGATAAGTTGGGGGAGTATGTGAACTATGAAGAACTCAAAATTGGGTCTGAGGAGTTGATCGTTAAAGATGAAAATGATGATTTAAATGGAGAAATAGATGTGGATAGGTAATTGTACAACTAAAGATTTCTAAGCCTTTAATATTTTGTTAGGGAAGGTTAATTCGGATTGGCATGAAGGCAGAAAATACAGTGATATTGATGTCATTTCTAGAGTATATCTTATGGTATATCTTTCTGATCCATCAAATATTACCGGCGTAACAATATAACTACATATGCTAAAAGATAGGACTTTTCGCAGATATTTTGGCCACCTATGTAGCCTTAAACAAAGTACAAAATATTTGACAAAACATTAATTTAAAAATAAGTAAATGCTTTTAAATAAGAAAAAGAACTAGAAAACAATGTTGCTAGACTGATAGGAGTATGGTGCAGCATAACTCACTTAAAAAAATGAAGTCAAGTTGACTAACTCAGTATTTCCCACATGTAATGGTGATATTGTTTTATTTCTTCCCATTGCATGAAGCTATAGTTTGAGATCACCTTGCAACCAAATCATCACCTGCTCGCCCTCAAGATATTTTATCTTTTCCAGATCTCTGGAAATCCCTTGCGAGCAAAATCAACACCTCAAGACAGCAGATAAGCTGATGTGTACACAGTGTAATACATCATTTAAACGTAAATTAAACCTAGATGACCATATAGTCAGGAAACATCCTCATTTGATTGCTTCTGTGTCTAGTAAAATACATGAATGTACACATTGCAGGTACAAAACTACTGTGAAAAGTAGTTTTGATAATCATACGTTGAAACACTCAAAGACTAACGATAAGTTAAGCGCTTGTGTCCACTGTAATGCTAAATACAAAAATAAGGTAAATTTGGATGACCATATAATTAGGAAACATCCAGAATACATCGCATCTGTTTCTCATAAAATACATGAATGTACACAATGTTCATATAAAACTGTCATAAAGGCGAATTTCGATAATCACATTTTCAGACATTCTGAAACAGCAGATAGTTATAAGTTTAGCATGTGTATTTACTGTAATGCTAAATACAAACACAAAATAAATCTGGATAACCATAAACTTAAGCAACATCCAGAATATATTGTGCCTATTTCTAGGAAAATACACGAATGTACACATTGTTCATTTAAAACTGTTAGGAAAGCCCATTTAGCTCGTCATATGTTAAACCACCCAGATACGGCAGATAGATACAATTTTAGCACTTGTATTCACTGTAATGCTGCTTTTAGAAGTAAACGGTCTCTGGATAACCATATGCTGAGAAAGCATCCTGTTTCCATGGGATCCATTTCTACTAAATTACATGAATGTATGCATTGCGCATTTAAAACAGTTAGAAAATCCCATTTAGCTTGTCATATGTCGAAACACCCAGAAATATCATATAGGTACAATTTTAGCACATGTACTCACTGTAATATCACTCTCTCAAGTAAACAAGCTCTTGATGGACATATACTCAGAAAACATCCTGATGCTATTGGATCCATTTCTACTAAAATATATGAATGTGGGCATTGTATGTACAAAACAATTGCGAAGTGTAAATTTGATAGACATATGTTGAAACACCCTTGATTGCAAAGACGTGATGGTAAAATTAATTCATTACTTTTTCATACAAGAAATTACCCTACCAAACAAAAACATGAATTTTGAACAAAAATATCCTAACTTTTTAACATAATCTCCTTTCAGCTCTATACACTTTTTCCAACCATGCTTAATAAATTCGATACCCTTTTTATAATCAAAACCATCTTGCCCCTCAAAATAGCTATTAACTGCCGACGTCACTTGTTCATCGTTGGAATACTTTTTTTTTTAATTTGAACAATAATTCAAGGAGGTTAATTTTTGGGAATTATGGTACATGAGGTAGCAATTCAAAATTTAACTATCACATAACCATGAGTAATGTCTGTTCAGCTGGCAATGGCCTGTAAGCACATGAGTTGGTTTTATATAGGTATGATTATTTTATAAAAGTACAATTTTTGTATAGTTATTTAGAGTTTAAAGCAATTTTGTTTTGAAGTTTGTTAGAAATACAGTTTTTACTTTATGTAAAGTATTATTTATTTTCACTTACTATTAAAAAAGGTATTGTTGCTACTTTTTAAACAGGTTTGATTTTTTTTAAAATGTGTACGTAAGGCAAACAAATAAAAATATTGCATTTTGAAATTGTTTTATCATACAATTACAAAAGTGAAGTAAACAGTTTTAGCACTTCCTCGCTTACATAAACTCATAAGTATTGACGATGGATATTAAGATATAATCTTGCTAACATCCCAGTTTGTTAGCTTTTTCACTACTATCAATACTATCGTGCCAACTTAGAGAGGTAGTGCCAGAATGATAGCCAACATTTCAAGCCGATATAAAATTGAAAAAAAAAATACCTACTTATAACTAGCCGATAAGCCGAATTTAACTCAGTCTTTATGTTCGACTTACCAAGCATCGATAAACTGAAAACATTATTCGTATGCACTTTAGATTTCTCTTGGGTCTTCATTTTCTCCCATATATGAATAAGATCATCCGTGCTTTTTTTCGCCCAAGTGTCATCGCCTCCAAATAGAACACACAAAACAAAACAGTTTATTAACTTCTTCACAGTCACTTATCCATTTGTTTTCATCATAAATAGTTTTATTAAATTTATGACAACGCGATTTCTATCCGCTACCAATATGTTTTTCAATTTTTCTTTCAGCGGAAGATTACTAAATGAGTTTATTAATGCGCCAATTTTATTGATTTTCGCTCCAATGATACCTATATTTTTATCAAACGCAAAAGAGATACCGATCCGAAAACAGCGCACAGCTCACTCAAACTAATACGATCTAAATTTCAAACCTTTAACGAGAAAAGTCGACATCAGCATCAAACATAAACAAATCGAAACTGCAAATAGTGAACCATGAATGGAAATATGGGTAATGTGCCTGGCATGATCTACTTCGGATTTTCGTATTTAAAATCTATCCAAACGTTCAGCATAGCGTTCTCTCTGTCACTCCAAAGCGTTTGTGATAAGACTTCTCTCACTATGTTTGTGCCTTATAAGAAACGACACGGTAGGCTGTTGCCAACTCGCCGTTTCGTCGCATTGTCAGCTCCCATCATGTGCATGTGCAAGCATTTATGCGCTGAGCCGCTATTGCTATTTCATATAAAACAGAAAAAGTCGTTGGAAACTAACATAGAATAAGAAAAGTTTAAGAGATAGAAAAATATGTTTTTGTCGAAAATTAAGGTAGTGCCATGGCACTGTGGCACTACCTCACCAGCCGCCACTGCTACTATCACTACCAATATCGACAAATATAATTTAGTTGCTATTTGTTGATACTGCTCTTTAATTCAATAGGGCGCTTAACGACCTCAATTGACGATTTCTTGGGAGAATTGAACACCGAGCTTGGTAGATTTTGTAGATGTTGCGGTTCTCGATGTTTGCTCTGTGATTACGCGGCTACAAAACAATTGACGCTGACATTGACATTTCGAATGTCAAGCAACCACCGACGAATCGACGGTATCATGATTTAAAATAAACAGTTCATCAGCTGTTCCTATATAATTTTGTGTATATAATTAACCAATTTGAATAACAAATGCCCATTTGCTGAATACAGTTAATAATGGGATCAGAACATTCAACACAAGGGGCCCAGAGGCAAGGCAGTCTAGATAAACAGAAGCAGATAAATATCAGAAGACAGCATACTATTGCGAATCCTAGCTCCTCAGTGACTGACGAACCAGACGCAGATATTGGAAGACCAGGATCTATTTCTCCAGGACCTAGTTTGTGTAGTGATATTGACCTACCTTACATCAGCTATACAGTGAATAGACCAATTGGGGGTAAGCTATTGATTCTCTTCAGGACAGACTTTAGATTTGTTTAGGCATTATCGAATATATTATGTAAACCTCATCATCATAGTCACAATGTCTTAACAGACATGTTGAGAACTCGTTTGTTTGTTTGTTTGTTTGTTTATTTGCTATTTGGATACATCAAATGTACATTAGCACATCACAATTATGTAAAAGTAATACTTATAAATATAGAGAATGTAGAAAAACCAATAGGTACATGAAAACACATCATATCACACATTACAAATACTATTTAAAATGATTGACCAATATAGTCGCAATAGAAAAAATTAAACAGGTATTGCTCACTAAAGATTGTCTTCTAAAAATTCTTTGATGCTGTAATAAGCTTTAGTCACAAAGAGATCGGTGATCTGTTTCTTATATAATTCAATTGAAGAGGATGATTTTATTGCAGACGGTAGTTTATTATAGAATGTGATGCAGTTGTAAAGTGGCGATTTTTTAAAATGTTCTGTTCTGTGCTTAGGGATTTGTATAAGATTGCGGTGTCTAGTATTACGATTGTGGTTAGTAAGATGTTTCTGAAAATCTTCCCAATGCAATCTTATAAACACAAGACAGTGAAGGATGTAAATGGAGGGCAAAGTTAATAAGTGTTCCTTAATCTATGTTGACCTACATGTCTCTCTGGGACCTAAATTAAAAAGTAGTCTAATAATTCTTTTTTGAGAGATGAAAACTCTGTTACTTGCACTGCTGTGACCCCAGCTTAGTATATTGAAAGAAATATACGGAAACGCTAAGGCATAGTAAACAGACTTTAGGCCATTTATATCGAGGCAGCTTTTAAGCTGGCTGAGTGCATAGAAGGCACTATTTAGTTTTTTGCAAACAACGTCAACATGCTTAATCCAGTTCAAAGAACATTCCCAGATACATCCTAAGTATTTAACATCATCAGATAGATGTATTTGGAGTGCAAGTTCAGGGCTTAGGGTAGGAGTAGTACGCATGTGGTGTTGTATTGAAACTGTCTTTGAATTGTTGAGAATTAATCGGTTTCTACAGCACCAGGCATTCATATCATCTATCACTTCAATAATCTTTGTCTGCAATTGTTCTGTGGTTTCAGAAGATATTGTAACTGCAGTGTCATCAGCAAACATAGTTACACAGCCGTCTTTGATATAGTCGGATAGATCGTTAATATAACAAAGAAACAATATAGGTCCCAAGATAGAACCTTGTGGTACACCTAACTGTACAAGATGACTGCTGGAAGACCCACCATTGCACGATATAATCATATTTCTATTACTCACATAAGAATCAATCCACTTCACGATGTTGCTTGGAAACTGGAGAGCGTGTAGTTTAGAGGACAAGAATGTGGGGTCGACAGTATCAAAAGCTTTAGTTAAATCAAAAAATAATGTTACTACTCTATTGTTGCTATCCAAATGTGAAAATATGAAGTTTAGCATATGCGAGGAAGCTGACTCAATTGATCTGCCCACCCTGAATCCATGTTGCTCATTTGCTAATAAGTTATTGTTTTGGAGATAGCTAGTTATTCTAATATAAATGACTTTTTCAAATAATTTTGATATGCAATTTAAAAGTGATATTTGTCTGTAGTTATCTATGTCGTTTTTGCAACCTTCGTAAAATGCATTAAGTCGGAGCTAGAGTATTGCCGACACGAATATTATCAACAGTTTTGAGCACTGTAGCTCGCCATCATTCGCGATTTACTGTCAGTTTAGTGGCGCTCTTGACACTCATATCCAGCAACTGTTTCGTCGTATCCACCCAGCGTGTAGGGGGATGACCACGGCGCCGCCCACTCGGGGCATGACCCTGAACTACAAGTTTCTCCATATTATCGCTTCTGTGAATATGTCTGAAGAATGTAAGCATCCTCGTCGACACAATGGAGGATAGTCTCTTTGGATTACCGAGCTCATCCAGTATGAAAACGTTAGTTCGATGGGCGGTATAAGGAACTCTCAGCATTCTCATTTCAAAAGCATCTATGCGAGCTTGATCTGCCTTTTTAACAGTCCAAGTTTCGGAGGCATATAAAAATATGGAGGACACAAGAGACTGAACCAGCGACATTTTTGTAGCTTTAGTGATGTTATGGTCACACCATATTTTAGTAAGCTTTGTCATGGCCACACATGCCTGTTGAATGTGCAGTCGAATCTCATTTTCACAGCTACCCGAATTGTCGATCAAAGAACCGAGGTATACAAAACTTTGAACTACTTCACAAGACCTACATAGTTTAAAAACCATTTGTTTATGCAGATGGATCTTTTGGTGTATCTTGGCCCTTCACAAACTGCTTCGGTTTGATATACTTCTTTAGGGTAGTTTGGCGACATTTAGATTTTAATGTGTGATTTTAAGTATCCATTTCTGAGCAATTTTTTCATAACTGGGCCTCCTCAAGCCACTAGATAGATAGATAGATAGCTTTATTTAATAGGAAAAACCTACTACAACAGTTATATAATATTCACAAAAATAATGGCAAGCTCTTATAAACTCCATGCAGTATTAAAAGGATAACCAATAAACAACCCAAAACACACAACCAATAAAAATAATAAGATGCGATTATATAACACAACAACGATAACACTAACCCAAGAATTGACTTTACCGCAGACCTAAGCTACAAATATCACTAAATTAATTGATCTAAATAGACTTAAACTAAAAACGTTCTAATACATATTCTTTTAATTTCATTTTAAAGCTCCTCAGAGTCACAGCGTTTTTGACTGGCGCTGGTAGGTGGTTAAATTCACTCATTGATTTATGGAACAAAGATGTTGCAGTACTTTGTTTGTTTGTTTTGAATACATTAAAATCATTTATATTTCTTGTACTGTATGAGTGAATTTGGCCTCTGAGCACTACAAACTCATTAAAATAGGTAGGTAACATACCATTCTTCAATTTAAATACAAAAACCATAGTAAGGTAGTATAGTCGCTCTTTTACTGACAACCACCCTAGGGTGGACTGCATTAATGCTATAGGTGTGTAATGATTGCATCGAAGGATTGTTCTCATCCCTTTATTAAATAAAATTTGCAAAGACTGAATTGAACCTAAATCACCTAAGTATAAAACACTAGCACAGTAATCAAAATGAGGTTGTATTATACTTTTAAATACAGTGATTCTTGCGAATAGTGATAGATGCTTACTAATTCTTTTGAAAAAGAATAGCTTTTTTGAAATTTTTTATGAACATATTCAAAATGAGGCTTCAGAGAAAGTGTGTGGTCCATGATAAATCCAAGATATTTTATTTGAGTCACCCATTCTATATCTTCACTATACAATTTTAATTTAATATTTTTGATATGTAAAGACTTTATTCTCTTAGGAGTAGAAATTAACATTGCTTTGGTTTTAGTCGTATTCAGTTTTAATTTGTTAGTATCTAAAAACATTTCTATTTTATTAAGCAACCATTGTATCCTTTCGATTAGTTCCAAAAAATTACTCCCAGCACATGCAATTAAACTGTCATCTGCAAATAAGTTGATAAATTCCAGCCCTTCAATATAATTTATATCATTCAAAAAAATTATAAATAATAATGCTCCAAGAATACTACCTTGGGGTACCCCATATTTGCTTTCATTGTTTAAAGATTTACTTTTACCCACTCGGACATGCTGAAATCTGTTTGTTAAATATTCCTTAAACCATTTCATAACATTTTTCCCAAAACCATAATATTTTAGCTTCTTTAACAGTAACTCTCTATTTATTACCTCAAAGGCTCTTCTTAAGTCTAAAAAAACAGCAACTACAAATTCATTATTGTCCACCACCACTAGGTCATAGGTTAATGACATTTAATATCTTTTGTTTTTCAGACTCACCAAAGCTGGCAAATAAGCAGTTGGTGAAACCAAAAGCTACCAGAAAAATACAACAAATCAAGCAGCTAAAGTCTAAATCTCCTCATAACATTGTTGTTGTCCGAGGTAGTACTGTTGCAATACCAGGTACAGAGAAGGACCCAGATGTTGTGAGACTACAAGGTATGAGATTTTATCACTACAAAAGCTGATTCTGTCGCATTTCTAAGTCTAAGCCATTCAAGTTTCTATAGTACCTCTGTATGATTAGTTGTTATTTTAAGTTTACGCCCCACTTTGTACAGGCATTCCAATGTTTCTGCCGATAATGAGAGCCACATTGAGTCTACCAGCAGCTAGAGATCCTGAAATATTGGAGAGGCTTGACCCCACACCTTTGCGAAACCTCTGCCTGAGGTATCAACATCATTTGACATCTGCTGCAAACCTGGTTGCTACCGAGCAAAATCAACTTACTCAGAAAGTACGAGAGGTGAGTATAATGATAATAATAATAACAATTGAGGACCTGGTTCAAAGCTGCTGAAGTAGAATTTAATTTAAGACATTCGCAAAGATCAGCCAATGCATGGAATCTTCTACAGACATCTAGAAGAACATGTCTTGCCTAAGCAGTTGATTTCTTTTCCTAAGGTCTAAAAATCTAGAGGGTTGAAGTTCGAGACTGAGATTGTTATAATGGTATGAGGAACACTGGGTAATGGAACGGCAGCTTGGTGTTTTGGAACCCAGACTGCACCTTTTTGTTTTAAATAATAAGATTTAGACCAATTTGTAACTCTCTAAGGATCGTTCTGTTTCAGAAAGAAAACCAGTGGTTAAGGTTATTTATCTTCAATGTGGCAGCACGGGTGGGCCTCAGAGTACTGCCATAATAGGGTACTTGCAGAGGTCGTGAAATCGCCTCGGGAGTATACATAGCGTAAAGAAAACCATATCAAGAAGCAGTAGGAAACAAAAAACATGATTTTACTGACGGCCAAAAAAAGATATTTGCAAAATAAAATAAGGATATATTCAAATTTTTCCACGTGACTTAAAACAAGGGCTGACGTCACAGGTATCTTATCGATATCGACAATCGATACTGCTACAGCGTAGG
Source organism: Callosobruchus maculatus (assembly GCA_951848785.1). Classification (NCBI taxonomy): domain Eukaryota; kingdom Metazoa; phylum Arthropoda; class Insecta; order Coleoptera; family Chrysomelidae; genus Callosobruchus; species Callosobruchus maculatus. The sequence goes on along the minus strand of CATOUR010000048.1, from coordinate 3,656,193 downwards.
TCAGTAAGATTCAACTGCAAACCATTTCTGATGTTGCCAAATTTCTTTTTAAATATTTACGTTGGCCATATATCGATAATTAAATTTACGAGCGTGTTTTGTTATATGGGTATACATATTCCCAAATGAAATGAGACTTCTCTTTTATCCTACTACAGCCGTAGTTCCTCATTGAGCAATACTGCGAGATGCAAAATGCAAAACGAAATCATATCAGCTGCTCGAATGCAACCATATTTTCTTTGTGGTTTGCCAAGTGCGCATTCGACTAGAGATGATCTGAATTCTTTAACAATGCGACTCAATTTATTGATACTTAAACATATTTGAAACAGACAATTAAACCACTAGCATTTTCGTTGCAATACATTTTTATATCTGATAGGTATCACAGTTCATCCTGTTTGTGACCGAGATTCGCAACTAATCGAAGCCATCATTTTATTTCGGCGCATCCCATTATGAATGATTCCAAAGATAGAATCTAATTCAAGCCCATCCCTACAAAGTGAATTAGTAATCTCGCCTAACTTTTATTCTTTTGAGTTTTGTACTTTTGTGTGTGACTGTGTTTTGTGGTTATAATGATCAATGTCAAAATGTTGGGTTAGCACTGGCTATCGATTTCGAATATCAATACTTCAATCAATACATTACATCACTATAGGATATCACTGACGTCAGAGGTTGTTTGCGCGGCATTTTCCGGCATTTGAAATAGTTTTTGGAATATCTCTCACAGCCGATTCCAAAACACGAAACAAGTGATTTTGTCATGTTTACTAGGCTCTAAGGAACGCGTAAACGACATAATATTTTTTTTATGCAAGTACCCTATTGTGTTCTGTAAATATAACCTAACCCTTTGACAAATAAACCTAACCTTTGTATTCATATTTTTGACTTGTGTCACGAGTGACTAATAATCAAAATCCTTCGACGTCCTAGACGTCAGTGTCAAAATGCATGTATTTATAACCTCCAAAGCTAGCTTATGTATCATCGGGGTTGACCATAACAAACGTCAGAGAAAACCGATACTTTATCCTTCGGTTAACTTAACTACTGGATAACCAGAGCTTTTGACGTAAACCGCCGATTATGGGCCGGTTTATCAATGCTCAATTAAGTTAATTCAACTGACAGTTATCTGTTAACTAGCAGTTACAGTGTTTATCTTTCTCCTGCTAACCGTTAACTGCCAGCTAAAGTAACTGCTAAAGTGACTGGAAGTTGAAAGTGTCAGTTATGAGGTTATCTGGCAGCTAAGATTTTAATTGCAGTAGAGTATTATGTTCTGTGATTACAGGCTTAACCTAACTTTGTTATTTTTTTCCTTTGGTTCTGGTTTTGAAGCTGCTGCTGTATAAATATTTTGAGTGTGGATTATATTTTGTATCTAGAGTAGGGATTTTTTTATATTGCTTTATTATTCTGACAATCGATAACGGTAATACCTAAGATCCTCCATGTTGCACCGTCTGTGCGTTTATTTACTATCATATCATACATATTGACAACTTTTATGAGCAGCTGCCTTTCACTTTCAGTGAAATTTGGAAGTCTTATTTTTTACGTCAGCCTTTGCTAGCGATTCTGTAGCTAAACTCATTTTAATCCGATTTATATACACACGATATTTACGATTAGGAACTGCTATCCAGTATTCATCTGCCATTAAAATTTCCTATAACCGACAGTTTGTTCTAGCCAATAGGATTCAACAACGAGTTAGGGATATTTTAGCAGTGTGGCCAACTCAACGCAAACTCTTAGCTACATAACTTTCAGTTACACAAAGTCCCCATAAACAGTAATTTACTTAACAGGGTCTTTGACTGTTGGCTATGCCAGACTGTCAGGTAGGTAACTGGAACTTTTAACTGAGCATTGATAAACTAGCCCATGGCCGACTCTACACTAGGCCGGAGCCTTAGATGTGGCAACGTGGCTTAGCTGTCAAATAGTGGCCCTATAGTTTCAGAATAATTATTACATTTTATATGTATTAGAGTTCATCTCGGTTAATAAATTAAGAAAAATACTTTTTAGAACTACTACTACTAATACCACTTACATCTGATGTCTGGTTCATCGTAGTCAGACACTACAAAATAAAAATAAACGCAACCTGTTTCCTGCTGCCACTTCCACTTCCACTTAAATGAACACTCAATTTACTTTGTAAATTGTCACTTGAGCTAGAAAAATTCACTATTAGGTCACTGTGAAGCCAATCTTGCTGGTCTTGATTTCCCTTTCACTATCAAATCCTTTCGTAGGTATGCCCCAGGCCATGCCCAGATGAGTTAACTATTTATTAACTGTATTTTTCTGTGATATTTGGGAGGTCCACAAAACATTATAGGTACCACATTGTGCTTTAAAATAGGTCTTATCCTTTGAAATGCTTGTAAATTATTGTCTTTATCCTTATAAATATAACCAGCCCTTCCGAGGAATACCTTTCACCCACTTCTGTTTATGTCCCTTATTGGACGCACAATTGCTAGTGCAACCTGGTACTACACACTTTGCAGGCATCTTTTTATCTTTATAGTTTCATTTGTGCAGGTAAATAAGTAGAAACCCATTAAAAATCACCTTGCAACGTTCTTTTTAATCTGGAATAAGGTTATGTTGGGCCATGGTTTGGTAGTCCTCTACCCATGCCTCTACTGAGCTGCAACCTGGTACTGCACGTTTTGCAGGCATCTTTTTATTTTTATAGTTTCGTTTGTGCAGGTAAATAAGTAGAAACCGATTAAAAATCACCTAGCAAGGTAACGTTCTTTTTAATCTGGAATAAGGTGATGTTGGGCCATGGTTTGGTAGTCCTCTACTGGGCTGCAACCTGGTACTACACGCTTTGCAGGCATCTTGTTATCTTTATAGTTTCGTTTGTGCAGGTAAATAATTAGAAATACATTAATAATCACCTTCCAACCATATTTTCTGCACCTGGAAGAATACACATGACATAACAACAAATGGAAACTCGGCCCCCAGATTCAGTGTTGCCATATTTCATGCTCCGGCCTAGTGAGTACAGTCGGCCATGACCAGCCCTATGAAACGCAAAGTGTTCACTAACCAGTAGTTTTCTTTTAACCTCTAGTTAACTACCTATTTTAACTGGGCCTTAATCGCAACATGAAGGAATATTATTTTTTTTCAGACTGACATGGAGATAGCCAGAATCGTCGGGGTCACGACGGAAAAACAAAAACGGTTCGCCAAATACGCGGAAAAACTGTCAAAAGTACAAGAGCTGTCGCATCAGCTGAATAGATGCCACATGCTTTTGAACCAGCTGTTAGAATCCATGGAAACCTTGAACAACTACTTGGACATCGAAGACAGGCTAGAACCGTTCATTTGGACGACTGGATGAGAATCAGAGAATGGACAATCTGGATTGGACCTACAAGAAGATACGTAGGAACGGTTTCATAGGGTTGTACAACGTCATATGCAATGTGTCCGATCATCAGTATCGAAGCCTTTAGGGGGATGAAATATGTTAATTTTTATCAACGAATCACCCTTAGATAAGGAAAGAGAGGGGATACCCCACTCCCATTAGATGTTATATGAATTAGCTGTTACCAATGAATGAATAGCTGTCAAAATTTTGGTGGAAAACGGATGGTGGTGTCAAGGTGGTGTCTTTTGCGATATTTAACGTTTTTAAGACCAGTCATTGTGAAATGTTGTGTGCGTAATGGTAGGGTGTGCAGCTTACCGTTGTAAAAGCCACATCAGCAGCAGGAAGGAGCCAGGAATCACTTTTCACAGGTAAATTTATGTTCATATTTTTTGGTGTCTCCTAAATTTATGCAAATATCTCGATATCTAGTACAGAGATATACCGGGTGTCCCAGAATTTCCTTGACACGTGATATTTTCGTAACGGAAAACGGTTCAAGCAAGAACTGAGTGGTACTTTCGAAGGTACTATAGGGTCTATCATACCATGCATTCAAAACATTTTTTTTGTACGTCAACCCCTAAAACTCACCCCCAACTTTTTTTTTCAAATAGCACCCCATGGGTTTTCCTACATAAATGATGTCCCCATTTTATTTAAAATCTTGTGGTACCTTTAATTTTATATGCAAACTTATTTTTTCCGTAAAAGCATAAGCATAAGGCAAATGATATTTTTGTAACAAAAACGGATAAAAAAGAAAAGTGAGTTTTTCAAGGGTAGTGAATGACCTATCCTTGCTTATGAACCAGTTTTTTCTTACTTAAACCCCTGGAATCCACCCGTAGCTTGTTCTTTCAAATTTCAATCCACAATTTTGCCTGGAAAAATGAATTCTTTACTTGAATTTATCTATCGTAGTGCCTTACTTTTTATGCCTCTACTGCAATTTATCGTTAATTTTTTTTCGTTTAATCCATGAAATCGTATGCATAAATTAATTAAAACACATGTATGGAAAATATTTTTTTATTATCATGAATCAACAAATAAAAAAATGTGACAACAAAACTAAGTGCAAAAACGTCAAAAAGTTTTATGGTTACATCGGGCCGCGCCAACCCCGCGTGCAGGGTGTGCCCCGCAAACGGGTGCCAAATTTAACGATAAATTGCAGTAGGGGCATAAAAAGTAAGGCACTGCAAAATTGTGGATCGAAATTTGAAAGGACTAGCTGGATTCCAGGGGTTTAAGTAAGAAAAAAAATGATTCATAAGCAAGGAATGATAGGTCACTACCCTTCAAAAACCCACTTGCTTATCTTTTTTATCCGTTTTTGTTACAAAAATATCAGGCGTCAAACAAATTATCATTTCATTTGTCTTATGCTTTTGATTTTAGGGAAAAAATAAATAATAAATATAAAATTAAAGGTACAAGATTTTAAATAAAATGGGTATATCATTTATGTAGGAAAGCCTATGGGGTGCTATTTGAAAAAAAAGTCGGGGGTGAGTTTTAGGGGTTGACGTACAAAAAAAATGTTTTGAATCCATGGTATGATAGACCCTATAGTACCTTCAAAAGTACCACTCAGTTCTTGCTTGAACCGTTTTTCGTTACGAAAATATCACGTGTCAAGGAAATTCTGGGACACTTGTGGTATATGTATCCGAAATATTATTTCAAATGTTCCACTAACATAATGTTTTTGACATGTAAAGTGTAAAAATTATATTTTTAAGGGATTTTTTGGTTCGAATACAATCAGTTTTCCAGTGACATATCTGTTATAGTTTACATTTTGCAAGACAAGGTATCGGTCAAATAGAAGTTCATGGTTAAGTTAATTACTTAAATTGGAACTAGCGCTTTGGTGCCATTTGGTAACAGAAATGTCAGTCGCGCGTTCCGTCCTCTCTCTCTTTCCTTGTCTAAGGAATCACCCCTCATCAGTAGTTTTTCTCCCATCATAGTAAAATGCCAGCCATTTTTTTTTTTGTTCAATTGATGTAAGAGTGTTGTACTACCTATGTAGAGATCCTATAAACACAAAATAAGCCTCATTTGACAGCGGATCATGTCGATAAACTATGGTAAACATTTTCCAAATTTCATTTCATATCGGGCCAAAAAAAAAAATTATTCAAAGAAAATAATTATGTAATTTTTGCGTTTTTTACAATTTTAATTTTTTCAAAAAATCTAAGCTGTTAACCTACATTTTTTTAATTTCTAAGCGATAGTACATGATGTTTCGTGAAGTAATAGCTGTACATCTTAGCCCTAAGTAAAGTAGTTTAGAAGCTGTGATGGTTTGAATATGACCCATTATTTTCTGAAATGATCTACAAGAATGTTTTGAATTTTTGAGGGTAGATACCTATAAAAACTGAAAAAAAAAAGATTGATTTAATCTACCAATACCAACTTGTTGTCTGTGCGGGGAGAGAGGTAAGAGAAAAACAGTAACAGTATTTTTTAATATTTATTCTTAAAACAGTTTACAAAACTATTAGTACTATGTTCAACAATAATTTAAACTTCCAGATTAAAATATATACTTATTTGGCACATTTATATTTTAAATATCTTTTAATCCTGGATAATTCAACGCAGAATTTTCATCTAAGATAAAATTGTGCAGCATTCATAATACTTATCCTATACAGTACGTTATAACGTAACACAGAACACAAAAAAAGACGTACACAATAGCAACAACCAATTCTAAAATTAATATCAAACAGCCTGAATATAGCACAATGGAAATACATTTAACTGATTCAAAGAATGTTTTTCTAATATACAGTGGTTTGAAATTAAAAAAATATTTTTATCAATTCCATTTCGTCTTGTGGGTTACAAATATACGATTGCAGCCAATTAAATTAAAAAGAATATTATTTTAATTCCATCAAACACTGTAACCATAAATTATTTACATAAAATTTGTGCACTTGGCACTTATGTATACAACAAATAATTTAAAACATTATTTAGAAATAGTCCTATGTATCTGCTAGATTGTGAGTTCATCAACTCTACATATAGAATAGGTATGCAATGTTTAAAAAAAGCTAATCTGAAGATGATGTATTGACAATGCCATTTTAATACGTAAAAAACACTTTTTAGGTTAGGTTATATACACTGCTCAAAATAATTAGAGGAAAACTTATTAACGTCTCAATAACTTTTTTAATTGCAACAATATACAAATGTAATAACACTTATTTAAAAGATTTACATTTTCTTCGAATAAATTTGCTAAATCAAAACAAATTTTACATGACACTTTCAAGATTACGGCACCAATTCGAAAGAACTACAAGCAATAAAGTGGGGCAAGCAAGCATCTCTTGCCTGTACAACCTAAAATTGTTAACGCGTGTTAACATTAATAACGCGTATGTCTTCCATTAGCACGAATTGCTGCTTGACATCTCCGAGGCATGCTTCGTACGAGCCTACGGATGTCTTCTTGCGGTATATTTTCCCATTCTTCGATTAGTGCATTTGTTAGCTGTTGGAGGGTTTGAGGTGGATCTGGGCGCCTTCGAACTCGTCTATCTAACAAATCCCAAAGATGTTCAATGGGATTTAGATCTGGACTTAGCGGAGGCCAATTCATGGTATGAATCCCGTGGTGCCGAAGGAAGTTCATGGTGATGGCTGCAGTATGAAGTCTTGCGTTATCTTGCATAAACACAAAATTTTGGCCTATCCCATAAGCGGCTGGTATAACATGATCCTCCAGAATGAGATCGATGTATCTTTGAGCGTTCAGTCTTCCAGGAACTACCACAAGATCTGCTCTTTCATCAAGACTAATTCCGCCCCAAACCATCACAGATCCACCACCAAATTTTTCGACTTCTTGTATGGTAGCAGCAGAATGGCGTTCATGTGGACGTCTATATACACGTACTCGACCATCACAACGACTCAAACGAAATCGTGACTCATCTGTGAAGAGTACTGGTCTCCACTGTCGAAGCTGCCATGCGACATGTTCACGAGCAAAATTTAAACGAGTCCTTATGTGGTACGGAGTTAAAGCAGGTTTTCGCACAGGTCTTCTTGGTCTCAGGTTGGCTTCTTTCAGTCTATTCCTAACTGATTGGTCGGATAACTCCACGCCATGAGTTGTTCTAAGCCCAACTTGAAGATCTTTTGCTGTAGATGTGCGGGTACGCAAGGAGGATAAGACTAAAAACCGATCCTGAATTCGGTTTGTCTTCCTTTTACGACCTTGTCCAATGCGTCTTTTGTATTCTCCGGTTTCTAGGTATCGATTCCACACACGATGGATGACGGAAGGGCTAACGTTAAAATTTCTTGCAACTTGACGAATACTGGTGCCATTCTCGACAGCAACAACAACGCGAACAACTTCTGTCTCATTTAAATGCCTCATTTCGATTACCAGGGTAAAACTTAACAATTAATGATGAACTGTCAACATTGTTTACTATTCCAAAGCACACTACAGTATTTTGAATTAAATTTTCTTGTTTGGTTTCTTGTCGTTTCTTTAAACAGGAAGTGTTATCTTAAGAGTGATGTGTCAAATATGCTTTGTTTTTGCATTTTATTCAAACAAAATGCAAGTCTTTAAGATATACGTTACCAGATATGTATATCGTTTCAATTAAAAAAGTTATTGAGAAGTGAATATGTGTTCCGCTAATTATTTTGAGCAGTGTATTTTACTTTTTTCATAAATGAACTAAATTCCTAACCATATAAATAGTTGTAGTCATCAAACTGTGGATTGTATTCCTTTTTTGTTGTGATGTTATTGTGATGTGATGATGCGCCGTAGGTGACGCCCTCTATTTTCATGATAGCAAAACCAAACCCTCCAATACGTAATTTTGGATATTGGGCCATTTTATTGTTGAATAATTGAGAAAAAACGAAAATAAAAGTAAAACTTTTACACCCTGTATCTTGAAAATTAAACATTTTAATGTTCATTAAAAGTTGAGGTTATCACCTGTCAAGCGTTGTCAGTCGAATAGCCGGATAATAAAGAATTGATTCAATCACAAGGATAACCGACTATAAAACCTAAAAAAAAGTCTTAAGGAATTTTTTCGACAAAATAATGTCTTCTCTTTGCCATCTTCAGATGTAAGCTTTCTTTTTTGGACGCGTTTCAAAACCAATTTAAAGCACATAATTAATATTGTCATTAAAACGATTCCATATTGTCTGAATGGTCCGATCATACTTTGGTTTATAAAAGACTTTTTCAATCTCACCTCAAAAGTGATACAACGATGCAGCAAATATTTTTACTGGGAAAGTATCGGAATCCTTAGACTAATTTTACGTCGATAAGGTCAAAGATAATTTCAAGAATTAACTGTGGAATGCACGTTAGAAGTTTAAAGATATAAATGTAAAATAAATTTAAAATTCCTCTTAGGTTATAACAGCTGATGATTATATTTTAGCTGCAATAACCGAAAATGCAGATATCATGTAAAAAATATAAAAAAAGATAGGATAATATAGAATTACATTGGTCCCAAACTATCGAATGCAACTTATGGCAGTGAAAATATGACTCGTTTGGTCTATAGTCTTGAAAATAGACAGGAGTAGAATGCAGAGTTCGAAAACGAGGAATTGTAAACCACTGACGTCTTAAGGGCTGTGTGTCACGGTCTTATTTTCCATCCTAAATATTGGACAAAAAATTTGACAAAAAAATGATCGTGAAAATGGGAATGATAGGTTATTTTCCTTGTATGCAACCGTCAAATATTGTGTTACGAATATAGGACAAGGGCATGCGCATTAGTAGCACAGTCTGTTGAAAGTTACCGTTTCTTTCAAAGTCATTGTCGTGGTGTCAATAAGCCACTCCAACACATGGTTCTATGGTAATTTTAACATTCTGTGCATAATCTCTAAACTGTCAAGTTTGTGATCTTATTCTACGAGTAACCTGATATATGCGGTGTTTTTCTTTTTTCGAGGATTTGTCTTTGATGCGGTTAATTTATTTTGGGACATGGTTGCTACCAACTAGACACTAGAACAACATTTCACTTTGCGGGTATTTTTTTTGTTGAGCGGTCCCGCTTTTCCATTTTAAAATATCAGCAAAAAACAAAAACACAACCTCACACCCATTTGCCTTCAATGAAATGTCAACTGTCAACATTCAACTGGGATGCCTTGCCAAAACATCCAATGTTGCCAGACATTTAGAAAACATCAGTGCGGAATATGATTTCTACTGTATATAAAATATTTCATAATTATACACTAGTGAGTACACCAGCTTCAATTTTCCCACATGTATAGTTACCGTGTGAGGTTTTAGTGAAATAACACTGTTTCATCAGATTTCACACTGTCTGTGAACAGTGTGAACATGTATACTAATTTTTAACGGCACCAGTTAAAACGTCTCGCATAACCGCCCGGTTAAATTTTGTGTTTACCGAATACCAATGATGGTTAAAATTTTAACCTGGCTGTTATAATGAACTTTTTAACGACCCTGTTTAAAATAACCAGAAATTTTGAGAATAGACCCCTCAATTCGTTAAAGCAAAGTTTACGGAATACATATAAGTTGTATCACTCCGCAAAAATATCAAAACAGCCTGCCCCTTGCTCCGTCTCCCCGGTACACCGGTAGCAGTGTACCGACGTCAGCCGGGAGATATAGGGCGGCGCAAAGTAGAGGTTGAACGTGTTTAACGCGAAGTCTACACAGTGTCTCAAAAATATCGGATTCTGTTATCTCGGATTTGTTTGTAGGAAATGGATAATCTTTTTAGAGGTTTGAGAATAATCAATTTCGTGAGAAAAGATATTATCAATCAATTTAAATTTATTAACAGATGGAGAATGACAATCAGATCCATCCTTATTTTGTGGTAAACCTTAAAATGTAAGGGATATAAATACAGGGTGTTTCACGGCGATTAAGACAAGCAATATGTCGGAACTGGGCAGTAGTAGAGAATTATAATTTTGGGCATGTGAATTAGAGCAGATGTTGTGTCTTTTTTTTTGTCATTGTACTTACCCAATGAGGTATTTGTTTTTGGTCACGTGACATTCAATTCAAAATTATTAATGGGACACCCTGTACATTTGCGCCTTTCTGTGTTCCTCCCGATAAAACAATTCCAGCAAACTAGCACACCTGGGGTCTAAAGTGATTAATTCAGACCTACAGGTACTTAAATGATTGTATCACGCTAAAAGCGTATAGTGAGACAAAATATTCATTCGGTGGTCTTACCATACCATCCAGGGACATTCTACATTATATTCTAGAGTTCAGAAATATTTTTATTGGTAACTTTAACAATTTAGTTTCTACAGTAGCAAGTGGAATGACACTGAAAAGCAAAGTATCAAAAATTATTTATTCATATCCATTTAAAGCATCTCCACATGATTATCCTTTAAAATTGTACCATACGAGTTCGTATGTACTATACCATAATTTTTATAAACTGTGATCTCAAAAATAAGCCAAATAAACAAAACACTAAGGTAAAAATACTACAGCACCTTTGAACCAATTTTTACTTATCTACGAAATAGCTACAATATGTGAAATCATTTGAGATTCGTTAGTAATAGTTTTACTAGGTTTTATATTTGATATCCATTTATGTAACTTAGTGTATTAGCAAAATAAACGTTATATTTGGATTTGTATGTCTAAATCGGCTGTCATACCTAGTCTTTCAATGACCCTCGTATATACGTACAAGCCAGGCGTTAGCAAGTCCCCGCTAAAAGACCCTCGTACTTGGGCAAAAACTAACTGGCGCGTGCGGCCGGGGCTTCGCTTTGATGTGAGATCTGAAGAACCTTGAAAGGTGCCGACGGAGAGTGATCCAACTTATATGTATTCCGTAAACTTTGGTTAAAGATAACCCTACAATTTCCGTTCAAACCCTGCATCCCATAAAAAAAATAGCATCTTGAAATTATCTAGGGACCATCGACGTTTGCATTGCACAAGATCACCGCGGGTGATTCCCCGAATATCATTCGAACCTCCCCACCATCGCCTTCACCCAACTGGTGGTGGGGGTAACCGCATCGTCCTGTCGCTCCACGTTTTCTTCGTTCTGTCCGTTCGCGATCGGTCTGGTTCCCAAACAACCGTCGCTGGTGCTGGCTCTGATGCTCAGTCTGGCCGGTTTTACCGGAATCGGCGGTGGAGCTTTCGTCGGCCTTTTCACCACCTGAAACGAATCGTTTATTTATTTATTTATTTATCATAGTTATTATTATTATCATTATTATATAACAGTTATGAGTTGAGCTAAAAAGCTATAAACTCAAAAAAAAAATTACAATTGTAAAGACCACTAGCAACTATCGATGTCCTTGCCATAACCAACTATCGTACAGTTTCTTGAAGATTTTGACCAATGACGCGTTCACTATGTCCAGGGGAAGATGAAGAGTTGACGAGGCACGGACCAGAACTTCTATTTCAACAGCTTGGAATTATGTCCACGTAGGTGGTTCGAGTTTATGGAAAAAAGCGAAGAAATGTCAGTTCCAAATAAACCGTGCAGCGAACGGTAGGCGATAATAAGGTCCCCCCTCAGGCATCGATCACCGAAGTGCATCAGGTCGAACAGCTTTAATCTTTCTTCGTAGGTAGGGTGATGGGTGCCACAAGGAATACGTCTAGCCCTTCTCTGCAGGTTTTCCAACAAATCACGGTCTCTTTGTAGGTTTGGATACCAAATAGGCCAGGGAATTCTATGAACGGTCTTACGTAGGTTTGGTACAGTAAACTACCGGAGTTACGAGTTTTGGTCACAACACCACCTGTCATATTTGGTCTTAAAGCTTGTGACGGACAAAAACGTGTATGAGTGTATATGTTAGGAGCAAACACCGATTTCGGCCAATGGACGGAAAATATGGCCAAAACGCGTTTTGGCTGCTACCATTTTGCCAATGTCCGAAGTATCGCTTTCAGACTGTTTAATGTAGCCCAGAACGTGTTTTGGGTCGACTACGATTGCCAAAACGCGTCCCGTTCTACTGCGATTGCCATAACGCGTAGTGGATTTTGTGCGTGTCTTAGCTTGTAAACGATACCTCTGGAGCTAGTGTATCTGTTAGGAGCAAACAACGATTTCGGCCAATGGACGGAAAATATGGTCAAAACGCGTTTTGGCTGCTACCGTTTTGCCAATGTCCGAATTATCGCTTTCCGGCTGTTCAATGTAGCCCAGAACGCGTTTTGGGTCAACTACGATTGCCAGAACACGTTCTATATTCTACTACGAATAATTAAGTATCAGTTATTTGCCGTGTTGTATTTCCTCTGAGCTTAGAATCCATAACTAAAATGAATAAAAGCACTTGTAGATCTTAGGTCGTGAAAAAAAAAACTGAAAGAAACATACCTCACAATCTCTTATTTCCAGCTCCCACATGAGCGGAATGAATAATGTCAAATAACTCGTGGGTCATGCAAATATAACGCAGTTCGGCTGTTTCGTCTGTCCTTCTTTCAATTAGTTTTCGATATAGCCAATTTTTAAAATATCATACCTTTTCAATCGTTGTCTTTGTTTCTAAGATATTGTATCACCGTTACTTTTACAAGCTTTTGCCGCCTTTACCTCTGTGAGTGTTTGGTCGTATCTTTCTCTTGTACAAATATTACTACGACCATTGCTACCACTTATGACTTTTTGCAGTTCGTCATTAAAACATGTCTCCATGGCACTCTCTAGCTACTGTCTAACCCGCACAAAGATCAAATACTAAATGAATACACTAGCTCCAGAGGTATCGTTTACAAGCTGAGACACTCACAAAATCCACCACGCGTTATGGCAATCGCAGTAGAACAGGACGCGTTTTGGCAATCGTAGTTGAGCCAAAACACGTTCTGGGCTACATTAAACAGTCTGAAAGCGATAATTCGGACATTGGTAAAATGGTAGCAGCCAAAACGCGTTTTGGCCATATTTTTCGTCCATTGGCCGAAATCGATGTTGGCTCTTAACATATCCATTTAGTATTTGTGCAGGTTAGACAGTAGCTAGAGAGTGCCATGGGAGACTTAAGGTTATGTTTTAATGACGAACTGCAAAGAGTCATAAGTGGTAGCAATGATCGTAGTAATATTTGTACAAGAGAAAGATACTACCAAACACTTACAGAGGTAAAGGCGGCAAAAGCTTGTAAAAGTAACGGTGACACAATATCTTCGAAACAAAGACGACGATTGAAAAGATATGGTATTTTAAAAATTGGGTATATCGAGAAGCTAATTGAAAGAAGGACAGACGAAACAGCCGAACTGCGTTATTTTTGCATGACCCACGAGTTATTTGACATTATTCATTCCGCTCATGTGGGAGCTGGACATAAGAGGTATGATTCTTTCAATTTTTTTTCACAGACCTAAGTCTTACAAGTGCGTTTATTCATTTTGTTATGGATTCTAAGCTCAGAGGAAATATTGAAACACAACACGGCAAATAATTGAGATTTATTTATTCGTAGTAGAATATAGAACGTGTCCTGGCAATCGTAGTTGGCCCAAAATGCGTTCAGCCGGAAAGCGATAATTCGGACATTGGCAAACCGGTAGCAGCCAAAACGCGTCTTGACCATATTTTCCGTCCACTGGCCGAAATCGGTGTTTGCTCCTAACATATACACCAGGTTCTTTCCAAGAGGCCTGAACACCGTACAGTGTATCGTCACGGACATGTGCAAAACGTGAAATGCGTTCCAACACGTTTTGTGACCGTTCATGAAACGGTCCATAAAGCGTTGCAACAGAATTCGTTACCGTTCATGGGACGGTTTCTGTACGGTCAAATCGGTACTTGGTCCAGAGCGAGGACTGTGAGGACTGACATGCGCAGTAGAAAGTAAATCGCCCACTTGATGCACAATTTCATTTTGTCATTTCTATGCGCCTTCTGTTTTCTTGCTTCCTTGAGTCTTGAGTGTGATTTGATTTTGCTTCTTTTGTTTTTGCTGTTGCTAAAGTTGCTTGTTGTTTGGCTGGCTCGTTTGTTGGCCGAAACTTCACCAAAGCCAAAAATGGAAATGGAATCAAACAATAATGTTATACATGGTATGTTATGATAAATTGGGTCATTTTTATGGAAAACATAACCCAGGTTCTTTGTTTATAGAGCTACAGGAATACCTGGTTGTGAGTGGCAACCATTATTCATGGCTAAAATTGCCCAAATAATCCTCATTTTTCGGTTCTGGTTGATAGACTAACACCAAGTCATCGTCAGAAAACTCAGGCCCCGATCAATTTTAATAAAGCTTTGGCGTCTTGGCTTTTGACGGTGGCTTTTGAAATGAAATCGAGGTTAGTTTTTTTTATAGCTGTCAGAACTGACACGAGTCCAGTGAAATAAGAGAAAGAACCGTTCCAACAGATTTTCCTGTTTGTACGGTCACGAAACCATCCAAAATCAACGCATGCGCACCACAAACGATCCCAACAGTTTCGTGACGGTTCAATGGACGGTACAAAATATGCTGTTGGAAAGAATATACCGTGTACAGGACAACAAATTCGAATAGGTTAGAAGAAGCAAACAAGGTTTTTGCTTGTGCCCACAATCGTAACGCGGCAGCTGGCACTCTGACCGCCGAATCCCTGATAAACCCATATACCCTTTGTACAGATAGCAGGTAAAGAATCCTAAAAATAACAGCACTCATGTAGCGACATAATATAAATAGCTACTTTGTTTTGGTTGATCGTTTCGGATTAATTGTTATAGTTTTGAATGAATTTAGGGTTTTAACAGTGCATAAGTGTTAAAGGACTATTTTAAACAATTCCATAAAATTAAATCCCGCAGATTTCTGTAAAAAATAACATCGTGTTTGTGAACACATTAAATAATAACAACGGGATCATGGGCACACTCATATGCCTGTTAGAGCATGGGCGTTGCTTTTTCTAACCTATTCGAATTCGTTGGTCCAGGAAGAATCCCGAAAAAAGAAATGCACGTAGGTTTCGGGATGTGAAGCCGATATCAAAAGGAATTATTCTGAAATTCGCATTTGTTACAGAGAAATCAACGTTTGAAGTTTTGTTGTAACGATGATTGAAACGTGTGTGGCCCGCCTTATTTTTACAGCATTTAGTACCGTTACGCTAACAGATCTTTTTTAATGTTTTTGTTGATTGTTTACCTCAGCTGGTGACCTACAGTATATTCAATCCTAATACAGACTTCACATAAACAGTCGCATGCAGCATTAGCGTGGTTACTGTCCGCTGCCATCTGCGAACGCGCCAGCTATAGTCCAGTGCAATTATGGAATTTTATATTACTATTACTCATGTCACGTGTTACGCAGATGATACAACTATCCTGATTATTGGAGATGATCTGTTAGGGCTAAAACAACAAGCTGAAAGTATATATCATAGGGTAACTTGCTGGTCATCAAAGAATAGCTTGAAAATAAATCATAACAAAACTGAGTTAATGTTATTCAAACAACAGATACCATTTAGCATTGAATACAAAAACAGTGAGATTATGAGCACTAACAAAGTGAAGTTGTTGGGAGTAACTTTTGACGAGCATCTGCAATGGTCTGACCATGTAGATAACTTGTGTCTCAAACTACACAGTAGCTGCTATGGGTTGAAGTTCATGAAAACCCAATGTAGCGAAAGTATTTTACTCACTTTGTACTATGCCAATTTCCACTCACACGCACGATATGGAATACTATTATGGGGAACTTCACGATATGCAAGCAGAGTGTTCATGTTACAGAAGTTTGCGGTACGCATAATTGCGGGTATCAATTCTAGGACTAGTTGCCGTATGTACTTTAAAAAATATAAAATTTTAACCTTATACTCAATTTACATATTGGAAGCTTGCACATATGCCTTCAAAAACAGGACAAGAATGAGTAACAACGGAGCTACACACCACCACAACACACGAAATAAAGATATCTTACAACCAGATCAGCATAAGACCACATTATATCAGAAGGGTTTCTATTTTAATAGCTGTAAGCTGTATAATAGTCTCAGTGACGACTTACGAGCAAGTTGTAATATATGGGTGTTCAAGAAGAAACTCAAAAGCCTTCTATTGGAAAAAAATTGCTACAGTATTGGAGAGTTTTTTGACTAAGATTTCAATTTTTTAAATTTATTTCATTACTTTTATGTATGTATCTGTCATCTAAGTATTTGTAATCTGTGTAAGTTAGGAGTTTGTCTATTTACATGTAGTTATGTGTTATTGTTTGTATTTTTACATTTAACATATACTTTAACTATTTATTTACGTTTCACAGTGACGTATTCCTGCATTTTATGTCGTTTATTTGACAAAGAAGTGTGGAAATAAAGATACATTATTATTATTATTATTATTATTTAAAAGAGTTGCCCTATTAACCCATTGCAACCTAAAAGTAGCCATTTGCCAGTTTGAAATGATCATTTAGGCAATGAACACTTGACATCGCATATTTGGCTCTTATTTCCAGTCAGTCTTGGGGGTTTTTACTTGCCGGATTATAACATACAATTCACACATAGTGTACTGGACTATTAGGGACCCTACCGACATGAGCCGATCACACTCGCGGGCTTGTTTTCATTTGGTCTAGCTTGGCTGTGAATACAGTATAGTGACGAACGAATATGATAAGGGCGACCACACATTAACCATTTCGCGATCTGATTAAGGACATTTCAAATTTTTAGCTACTGAGGATAAACGTATAATTTAAATATATTATAACATAAGTCGGTACCAGAAATCATCCCTTAAAGTTTTCGGGATTCGTCCTGGGGCACGGTGTATACAATGCTGGTTCTAAGATGGCATCTTCAGAAGCTTTTACCCGTTCGAGATGTCATCTTCAGAAGCTTTTACCCGTTCGAAGTTTGGAATTTTGTTTCGCAGTAGGAAGCTGTATACACCAGAGCAACTGCTGCTGCTCTACAAGGCACAGATCCGACCATCGTTGGAGTATTACTCCCATGTGTAGGGATCCGCTCCGAAGCACTCTCTAAAGCTTCTGGACACTATCCAGAAGAGATCAATTAGACTAATCGATACGCCTAACCTCACAAAGGGCCTCCACAGCCTGGAAGATCGAAGAAGGGTGGCCGACCTGTCCCTGTTTTACAGATTCTATCACGGAAGATGTTCGAGTGAGCTCTCCCAGATAACACCGAAGGCCGTCCGAACGAGGAACACTAGAGAGGCTCTGCAAGCTCATCCTTACCAGGTCGAGGTTCCTATTCTCCGAACCAGTCTCCTCCGCATTCCTTCTTTTGGAGAACTGTGGGATGAGTTGCCGAGGAATTTGTTTCCCGGCGGCTACAACCTGCAGCGTTTCAAATCTACGTGCACTAGTACTTATCCTCTCGCAGCGATTCTACAGGGTGGCCAATCGGGTGACGATAATAATTTTTTTTAGATAGCCCGTACCGAGACCTATCCAAAACACCCCCATGTATGTGTACCGATTATTGATAGTTTTCGAGTTATGATTTTTTTTTGAAAACCTAGAGATTTTCCAGTTTTTCCAAGAAATTATCAAAACCAAAAACAAAAATGCTTTTTGGCTTTTATTTTTTCTGCAATTATACTCAGTATTAAACCTATTTTAATATTCAATAAAAGAACCTGGACACCCGAACAATAATTAAGTACATTTTGGGGCCAAAGTTTGAAATCTCTGTTTTTAGTCAGGAGACCAAAACCTTCAAAATAAGATTAAACATACTTATGTCTGGTTCTGGAGCTTCATACTAATCTTAAAAACTTTGCAAGACATTGCACTTTCGAAATACTAATGAAAAAGTAGCACTTATGGGAACATTTTGCGGCGTACGTGAGTGTTAAAGGTAAAAAGGTCAGAATTCGCGAATTTCCAAAATCATTTAAAAAACTATTATTTTGCTTTGTTATGACAAATTAACGAAAAAAAAACTCGTAGCAACTAATAAACCCGATAATCATTGATGTTTTGATGAGTTTTAATAAAAAAACTAATACCAAAATTGTGATTTTTGAAGTGCTTCTACTATGTACTATTAAACTTCTACTAAATTAAGTTGTATGGAAAGTTAACAAAGGAAAGGAATAATAAACAATAATCTGACTTCCAATTTCATGGCAGAATTACCTGGGAAGCGATGTCGTAGCATACGCCATCCCTTTCTTTCAGAGTAGCTTTTTGCGAGCTCATGTCGGCGAAGCGCAGTTGTGTTAATTAATTTTCGGTAATAGGCAAGGCAATGTTCGGATGAACCTAAAAAGGTGATTTATATCGCTAGGTCTTCCTTGACAAGTCAGTAGACAGCCTATCATGAATACAACAAGTTTTTCAGTTTTTCAACCCCCCACCCCCCAAACACCCAAATTCCACCCCCACCCAAAAAAATGCAGAAAATGATCAAGAACCTGTAAAACGCCTAAAAACGAAGTTTGAGGAATATCTGAAATTACCTACTAAGACCCCACAGCATATTGCTGCCCAAATTTCATCACAGTCCATGATGCAGCGGTTACTGAGATTACGAGGCTAGAAACACGCGTACAGACAGATAGAACGACGGAAATGAGTGACGCGGACTTTCGTTATGTAGACATTATAAAACGCCCAAAAAACCTATTATCTCAAAATCGAAAATTTTCACGATCACAATCCTCCCCTCACCTATCGGTGGGGGAAGTAAAAGGGATGGCGTATCCTACGATAACGCTTCCCAGGTAATTCTGTCATGGAATTAAAAGTCAGATTGTTGTTTTATTATTCTTTTCCTTTGTTAACTTTCCATACAACTTAATTTAGCAGTAATTCAATAGCACACAGCAAAAAGCACAGGTATTAATTTTTTTTATTAAAAGTGATTAAAACATCAATGATTATCATGTTTATCGGTTGTTATGAGTTTTTTTTCTTTAATTTGTCATAATAATGTAAAATGATAGTTTTTTAAATCATTTTGGAAATTCGTAAATTATCACCTTTTTACCTTTAATAGTCACGTACGGCGCAAAATGCCCCCATAAGTGCTACTTTTTCATTATTATTTCGAAAATGCAATGTCTTGCAGAGTTTTTAAGATTAGATTGGAGCTCCAGAACCAGGCATAAGTATTTTCAATTTTATTTTGAAGGTTTTGGTCTCCTGACTAAAAAGAGAGATTTCAAACTTTGGGCCCAAAATGTACTTAATTATTGTTCAGATGTACAGGTTCTCTTTATTGGATATTAAAATAGGCTTAATACTGAGTATAATTGCGGAAAAAAATAAAAGCCAAAAAGCATTTTTGTTTTTGGTTTTGATAATTTCTTGGAAACACTGGAAAATCTCTAAGTTTTCAAAAAAAAAATCATAACTCGAAAACTATCAATAATCGGTACACATACACGGGGGTGTTTCGGATAGGTCTCGGTACGAGCTATCTAAAAAAAAATTATTATCGTCACCCGATTGGCCACCCTGTATACAGTGCCATAGGTTTTAAAATTATTAAAAATTAAAAAATTGTCGATGCCTACCTTCGAAAATTAAAGGTATTAAAACCCAGTTTTCTATATTATTTGCTTTTTACTTTTCCTGCGATCACCACAAGGGGGCTATTTACTTCGAATGATCGAATGTTTTTCACCTTTTGCTTTTTCTACCAACCACAAAATACTTCTCCTCGCAGAACACCAAGCCTTCAATACTTTTTTGACATACAAGACGTCGCTCTCAAATGCTCTGACCTGGCTTCTCGGAGCAATTAAGTTCAATCTGAGAGCGTTCCGCGAGCGAACAACAGGTAAATCGAATTTGCAAATGTGGAGCAGAGTCGTCAAACCGAACATACAATTTACATCAAATGCGCTCTGAGAGCGTCTGAGAGCAGTAAATCGAAAACGCTATAAGTTAATCTTAGAGTACGGTGTTGCCAGTTTCTGTTACATCCGGAAAAATGTCCGGCACAAAACACGAAACACTGGCACAAAACAAAAAGAGATAACAGGAATCATCAAAACGCGTAGACATAATAAATTGACTTATATTTGAAATATGACAACGTCGCCAAATGAATCCCGCCATATCGTAGACGTTGTCTAGGAAACAGATACACATTGAAAGCCACACTTGAGGGTTCCTCAATTATCCCTTGAGGGACCCTATGAATACGGCCTTTAGTGGGTGGTTTAAACATAAACCAGTGCTTATGCCCATTTGCACCAACTGTTCTAAGGAAGCCTTAAATGTTAAGCATCCTTAAATCATGCTTATGTAGAATATTTCATTGCACCAAAATTTAAGGAATACTCAGTCTCCTTAAACCTTCCTTTATAAAGTGCTCGATTTTAGCGACTTAAACACGACTTAACTGCTTTTTGCATATAATTATCACATCATTGTGATCTGTTGCTGTCTTTTTATCGTGATTATGAAAGATTTCGATTTTTTTGATGATTGAAGTTGTTGATATCGTGGAGTGTGGAGTATGGAATTCCTAGGCGTATTTACCACAGGCCAAATTACTTTGAGGAGCTAGATGATTTAAGCTTTTTCAAAAGGTTTAGGCTTGACAAAAATACTATGGCATCTATATCTTGTTTGCATTCACTCATTTTTCTTTTTTTGTAATATATATTCCAATGTACAAAAACGGTAAGGTTTAAGGTTAACTTCAATACTTTAAAGTTTGAACTCCAACCTCCAATCCAACCATAGTGTAAATAAACATGGTCTGCTCACGCGCATGCTGTGACGTCAGCAACGAGAATTTTTGTCGGCGAACTGGCGGGAATACCACATGAAGGATATCGGAATTAAATTTTATTTTCAAAGTGATAGATTAAAGGAGTTCAATAGCCAATTATTGGTGAATTTTGTTATAGAGGAGTGGAAAATAGGTAATTAAACGACTTTCTAGAAAAAATGTATTATTTAATGGTAAATTTCAACATTTTTTTCTTAAGTTTACGCCTACAATTTTCGATGATTTTTCGTTTATATGTCTCAGCCTGATGTATGTCCTCGTTCGTATTAGACATAATATTATTTTGTCAGGAAATTCTTTAATGGTTTCCACTGGGGTTGCTCTAACTATCTTGAATAATTTTTTAAATACGTTTGATTGTTTAGATAACAACTGTCCAACTGTCGGGAACTTATAGAACTTTACATTTAGCTCTTTCATCTTATTGTAGTTTTTACAACCAACAACTGCACAATTTGGCATTGTGTGTATAAATGACAGTCTTCTATAACTCAAAATAAGAAGGAATACAACGTAAATCAAAGAAAAATCGTTATCGAATAGCGATTCTATCGAAAACGCGACTAAACACCACCGTGGTATTTCGAATTTCGACGTCTAATCATTCCCCGCGCGAAAAATCTTCGTTGCTGACGCAATGCGCAGAGCGATCGCAATTTCGTACGGCTGGCGAGCACACCATCTATAGTCCCACCACGAATCCAACCCAAGGAACCACAGAATTTAACAAGAAGAAATGGTGAACACGAACACAATACACAAAATAGGAGTGACAAAACACATTTGGCGTTGCCACATATAACAAGTACTTAACTAAGTAAGGTTAGATTGACGTCCGTGCAAACGATTGGAACTTTAAGGTCATCTTAAATGTTGAGGTTTACTTTGTTAATCGTTCCTTAAGTGAAAGTTGGTGCAACTGGGCATTAGTGATGTTCTTCCAGCCTTACCTTCTGCGTAGTAGTAGCAGTGCCGCATTGGTCCTCGAAGTATTTGTACTTTTGCGCGAACACGACGGTGCACCTGTTCTCGTTGCCGCTGAAGCTGTCCTGTTTGGCCACCAACCGACCGCTGGAGTCCTTCACGTACTCCTCGGTCAAGTTGTCCTCCAGGAGGCTCTCGTAGTAGCTGTCCGAGATCTGACTAGAGTCGAGGCAAGGGGCGGTGACTGGCGGTTCTTCGACTACAGTCGTCGGCGGTTCTTGACCGGTATCAGGAACTTCAGTGCTGCTCCCTTCACTGCTGCCGTTCAGCCGTTTGTCGATTTCGTTCAGCACCTGCAGAAGAAGAAATGACAAGTTTAATTAGAATCATCGAATTACTGATAATAGGGTCTGTGGTGATCCGGAACGCGCTCCTGGCTCTCATACGTTAGAACGCACCTTTAGCTGTCAGGCTGCCAAAGTTTAACATTGACGGCAGTGACAGATGGTAGAAGGAAAAGATTAAAATTTGTTGTTATAATATACGTGTACGAGTGTAGTCATTTGATGAAGTTCAGTTAAGTAATTTATTTGATTATCCTATACTGTTCAGATATTTTGTTATTGGTCAATTCATGAGTGATTTTTCATAGAACAAAAATTCCTTTCAATCCGTGTTAATTGTCAATCCGTGTTCACAGAAAAAGATATTGTTTTGTGATGCTTTTGGGCTTTGTCACTCGAAACTTGAATAAAGTAGTGGGCTGTGATAATCGTTGCTATGGTTTTGTAAATAATTGTAAGAAGCTGGAGACCAAAATTTCAACAAAAGGGTTTTTGAGTCGTTTTCACGAATATTTGCAGGTATGTTTCCTTTTGAGTTTGTATTATTAACTAATGTGGTCTGGCTACGATATTTTAAAGTGTTTCACAATGTATAGTATATATCCGAGCTTTAAGACGACTTTAAATGGTGTTGGGTCTCTGATTTACGTCTACTCTAGGTAGGTCCTGAGGTATTGCAGGCTGGTGGTGAACAGAGATAACTCTGTCTTATTTAGATGTATCTATTTCAACCTTCACTGATCCCCTTTATTTATATACGATATTTATTTTATGGTTGTGGAAACCGTGCTCTGACCGGGACGGCCTAATCACTTACCGTAGGTGGAAGTGGGTTGACTCACGTGTTTCACGAACTATACGGTTTCCTCTAACCAGCCTTTTTATGTTGTTTATTGTTTATATTTATTTATTGATCTATTTATGCGCTTAGATACCATGCTTGCTATGCTGTTATGCTTGCTACGCTGCTATACTTGTGATGCTATGTTTATATTTTATATACCCTATCCCATTTACCCCCTTTATTTACTCCTTTATATGTTTGATTATATTTATTTATTTATATATGCTGATATTTTACATTTTTCCACATTCTATCCATTTTTCTCTCCCTGGCGTTGAACAGAGATCTAGCCCACCATGTATTATTATTATTATTATTATTTATAAGAGCCAGTTTACCACTATTATTGAGTAAAATATATGAAATACAAAGCACACATGATTTGATAAATACAAGAATCAAGTAATAAAATCATAACAAACACTCAGCACT
The DNA here is from genome assembly GCA_951848785.1 of Callosobruchus maculatus. Classification (NCBI taxonomy): domain Eukaryota; kingdom Metazoa; phylum Arthropoda; class Insecta; order Coleoptera; family Chrysomelidae; genus Callosobruchus; species Callosobruchus maculatus. The sequence continues at coordinate 3,632,419 of CATOUR010000048.1, read as the reverse complement.
CATGATTAATAAATACAAAACAAATGTTAAGAAACAAATAATAAAAAAACCATATCATAACATTTCTGTGTTTGATTTGATTCTCTCTGAGTTGATACACATGCATGCTAAAAGAATCTGGTTACCATGGGCACACATACAACATTGGGTTCTAAATTCCACCACTAGACGTCTTGATCACTTTGGCTATTTCTAAATTGGGTATCGGTTTTGACAGTGACCAGATGCTCACTACAGGTCCTTGCATCAAAAAAAAAAATATTGCTTTAAAGCATTCATTGTAACGTATTAAACATCATAAACTGGAAGTTTTTAATTTTGTTTATGAGACTTATTTGAAATATAAATTTAAACTATACCGTATTCAAATCCAAGGTGCAGAAGATTGTAAACAAACAGGATACCACGCACGCCGCCCGAGTAAGGCGGCATTCATTGCGATTGGCCGAAAGGCAATAAACACCTTGAAGGCTTGCCGCTCTGTCGCCCGTCTGGGTCGTTCAACAGAGTACAGGGATGTATTTTATTCAGTTGCTCCGTGTGTTTATCATTGTATACGACGCGTCGTGTTAATGATAGCGTACATCGTGTTTTTATCATCGCATACCTGCCGTGTTGTTGTGCGAATTTTAGTGTTGATCTGTTTTGTACTGTTGTTTTAATAGCTATTAGTGGTGTTTGTGTTATTCCCCGATAACTTGAAGGAGATATTGAAGGATGTCTAGTAGTACATCAGACACTGCAGATGAATCCATGGATTTGGCTACAAGACAGGATTTAAGTCTATCAAGGAAAAGGCTGAGTAGCACAGACACTGCAGATGAACCCATGGATGTGGCTATACAAGTCAGGATTTGAGTCCACCAAGGAAGAGGTCAAAAAAGAGCCATTTAAACGTGAGGCTTAAGGAGGTAATATTAAACGTATATAAATACGAAACCCAGAAAAACTCATTAACAACTGCTGCTGACGATATTGTGGAAGAGGTTCCATTTAAAATAGGTATCTGCAAACGGAGTGGTGCGAGAATACAGAACCAGACACTCATTTGCTGCACCTTTAATCAGAATCGCAAGCGTTGCATTGACCTTGTGAATCATGGTGATAAAAGTGCAATTAGGAGAAAGGTGCATCAGTTCTTTTTCCGCAATGAACTTCCGACTATTGACAAAGTCTTGAAAGAGGTGAATGACGATAATGACTTGCCCAATTTTAAGCGGACCAGGTTTTATAAGCTATTAAAGAAGCTTAACTTCGTATTTGGGAAAAAAGTACAATCTCATACATCGTCTGAACCTCGAAAACCGACAGAGTATAAAAAAATTCCCCACACCGTAGACGAATTTGACAGGAATGCAATAAGACGCAAGGTACATAGTTTTTTTCGGATGAGTTACCACCAATCGACAAGTTATTAAAAGAAGTGAACGATGATCCCGATTTGCCAGGTTTTAAGCGAACTACATTTTATAAATTACTGAAGCTACTCAATTTTGAATTTAAAACCCGCGAAAGAAATAGTGTATTGATAGAAAAAGAAGAAATCATTTTATGGAGCAGAAATTACCTGAAAATGATAAAAAATAAAGGAATGAAGGTAGGGAAATCTATTATCTAGACGAAATGTGGATCAATGCAGGTCACACGAAATCAAAGGTGTGGATTGATATGTCGATTGCATCCTCAAGGCAAGCTCTTTTGCACGGACTGCGCTGGAATAAAATTCCGTCAGACATGTATAACTTCGTTTATTTAAAAAAATGTGTTTCGTTTGAAAAAAGTATCACCATCAGGTTTCACATAAATTACGTCAAATTAATTGGTTGAATATGTCTCATCTCCATATAATCTTTCTGTTTTCATCCAAAAAATAATTAATATGTCAGTACCCCCGTATTCCAAAAACAAACTTATTTTCGGATAAAATTTACATCAAGTCAATGCCGGATCAATCCATTTTTTATCTATGCCTAAAGGCAAAACCTTACTTTTCCCGGGCAGATTTCTTTCCATAATAAATGAAGTATCAATCTTTGAAAAGCGCATCGAACCTTTGTTTATTGATATCGTAGGGTAGGTACAAAGACAATTAGGAAGTGATTATTAGAACTAAGGGAATTTCAGACCAATTGGTCTAGGAAAGGAAATATCCGATCCAAAATGTACCTGTAGTTCTTAGTATTTATTCCTAATTTTGATTTAACACCTGGTGCACGATATATTACACTACTAATAACCATATTGATTTAAATCAAGCCCTTATGCAAGGTAGTTCGTAGCCAAAATTTTTCGGTAATCCCCTTCCTTCTCCTAATAACTTACCGTCGTTGGACCTACCGCGATTTCTGCATATATTATATATTACTCATTTCAAGCATAAATTGTATACATCTGTAACTGCCAACTCCATCAAATAATTACATTCAATCTTTCAGGGAACGGCAAACGGCTTATCATATGCCATATTGGAAGCGAAGGTGGTTTTGTACCAGATGCTTTGTGGGCCTCCAATTCGAATTTTTAACACTTCATAATCATAAAGGGCAGTGCGGCCCTGGACAATTTCAAAGTTCGCAATCCTATGTTTTGACGCGGCGCAAGTAAAATCTGAATGGACTTTAGATGATTTACATTAAATTTGATTTTTTCCTGAACCCCATTTGTTTTTTAAAAATAAAGTGAAACAGAATTTAGGTACTATCCACACAGGCTTATTCCATGGTGAGTTACACGTACCTCTTTTTCGTTAATGGTGAGATCGAGCCGTTCCACCTCTCCCATCATGTCGGTCTCCTCCTCCAACCGACTGTCCCCCGCCGCCAGGTTGACCTTGGAGCCCAGCAGCAGCTTCTGGGGGTCCGCGTAATCCGGGTTGGCCATCTTCTCGCCGATGCTCCGGGAACAGCTCCGGTGCGGGGGGTCCGGGGGGTGCCGTTGGTGTCGGCGCTGCTCCTCGGACACTATGTGGCGCAGCCGCTGCAGCAGGCTGAACCGGATCGCCGATTTCCGGTAGATCTTGTGCTCCGGGTGTTCGCCGTTATCTTGTAGACGGGACGACAGCTCGCTAAACGGGCCGAGAAAGTAACATTATTTATGTATTGTGTAAAGGGGCTTCTAAACGGGCTACACTTTTACTGCAATAGTATAGCCGGCAATATTCTCGGCAACAACAGCCAGACTGAGCAATATTTCTTGTATGGTCAGCCCATATAGCCACATATGCTCAATATTACCATAGGTGTTCCTCAGGGGTCTATCTTGGGACCAGTTCTGTTCACTTTATATATAAATAATTTGGAGAGCTGTTACTGTGATGCTAAGTTCACTCTATATGCAGATGATACTTCCGTAGTTATATCAAATAAGTGTGATGTCACTTTGCAGGAGGATTGTGGAGTGCTACTTCAAAATATTCACCAGTGGTTTGGTAGTAATCAACTATACATGAACACAGAAAAAACATCCCTGGTGCAATTCCATAATGCTCAGAAAAGGCCACCTCAATTACATGTTGCTGTCAATGGCACAATAGTGCCCATTGATAGGCAAGTTAAATTTTTGGGGCTGTATCTCGACACGAGCTTAAACTTTAAAGATCACTGTGATTACCTTAGTGCAAGGATAAACTCTCAGTCTTATGTTTTGAAAAATTTAAGAACAGTGCTTACGCATACTCAACTAATTTCGGTTTACTATGCCCAAGTTGAGTCAAGACTGAGGTACGCTTTGTGTTTCTGGGGCTCATCAGTTAATGCTCAGCACGTCTTTTTGAGTCAAAAAAGGGCCATCCGGTGCATGACTGGTATCAACAGTAGGCAGTCCTGCAAGGATAGTTTTAGACGTCTGGAAATTTTAACACTACCGTCTTTGTTTATTTATGAAATGGCGGTGTATACATTTTTAAATAAAAAAAAGTTTTTGAATGAAAATTCATGCTCTGTTGTGACCAGGCAATTTGAAGATCTGCACGTGGCTTTCGCTAAATACAATGTGGGTAGGAAATCGCCCGATATACTGGGACCTAGAATCTACAATAAATTGCCAAAAAATGTTAAAGACTGTTTAGATATCAACAAGTTTAGGATCAAGCTGAAAGACTTCCTTGTTTCTCAGTGTTACTACGCTGTCTCTGAATTTGTTTGTTTATCATTGTTATATACTTGTTTGTTTTATATACCTATTTTCTCTGTGTTTTATATTTTGTATTTTTGTATTTATGTATCCTTTTTATGACGAATCCTATACATTCGTTTGAATGTCTAAAGGGCAATAAAGAATTTGAATATGAATATATTCGGCATTGCCGATATATTTTTATGTGTTGCCGGCACATGGCCGGACGATCGCTTGGCTACCGAAAACATCGGCAATATTGCTCTATTTTGGTGTTTGTTTATTGTTGATATTGAACATGTTGGTAGGAAAATGGCTAATATTTGGACCAACGAGAGGATTATAGATTTCGTCAATGAAATACATTTAATCCTGAGTTATGGAAAGTGGAAATTCCCAGAATTTCCTTGACACTTCATATTGTAACAAAAAAAGTTCAAACATAAACTGAGTGGTATTTTTGAAAGTAGTATAGGGTCTATCATACCATGCTTTTAAAACTTTTTTGTGTACTTCAACCCTTAAAATTACCCCCAACTTCTTTTTTAAAATAGCACCCCACAGCTTTTCCTGCATAAATGAAATGAAGTCACTATTTTATTTAACATCTTGTAGTGTCCTTGATTTCATATACAAACCATTTTTTTCGTGAAGTCATAAGAATAAAATAAATAAAATAAGAATTTGTTTGAGGCGTAATATTTTCGTAATAAAAAAGGATAGAAGAGACATTTTTTCGAAAGCTTGGCATTATAGGTCACTCAGTACCCCTAAAACCCACTTGGTTTTTGTTTTTTCGTTTTTTTAACTGTCAAATAAATTCTTATTTTATTTATATGATTTTATGGGGTAGAAATTTTTGTAACTCAGTGATACAAATAAATTGAATTGAATAAGTTTGCGTATAACATCAAAGGTTCCATAAGATTTTCAATCGGTGCTATATTTGAAATCAAAAAGTTAAGGGCGAGTTTTCGGGGATGACGTACAAAAAAGATTTTGAATGCATGATATAGTCCCTATAGTATCTTCAGAATTACAACTCAGTTCTTGCTTGGACCGATTATACATGCATCTCCAGTTGCTAAAAACTGTAGAGTTATCGCCAGTCTTGTAGTAACAGGTATTGTTTTTTTCATGTAAAGGCGAATCCATTGTCTTCTCTCTTTTTTATTTAATGTTTTGTTTAAAACATAAGCCACTGCGTCAGCCATTGCTGCCCGATTATATAGCCCGTCTATGAACAAATTTTTGGGCTATACTATTGCAGAAAATATTGCCGGGATATATATTGCCGAGCCATATGCTGCAATAAAATGTTGCCGACATGGCCGGGCTATAGTTACCAGGAATATACCCAAATATTGCAGTAAAAGCATTGCCCGTTCAGAAGCCCCTTAAGACTTTCGCGGCCATGATCCGATGAACTGTTGGTTCTTGGGCTGTTCGGCCGGCATCGACTCTCTCTCTCTTTCTCTCTCTCTCTCTCTCTCGGAACACACCGAACAGGTGACATCAGCCTCTGAGGATGCCGACCACTCGTGTTTGAGAAACGTCAAGCAGCGAAGCGCGCCGACGCCAAGGCGGCGGAGCGTGTCGACGCCGGCCAAACAGCCCAAGAACCAACAGTTCATAACATTTTTAGTTTTGATTTTTTCACTTGAAACACCGACAACTTTCTAATTGCATGTATTCACTGAGGGGTTGTTTTCTATATGTGGAAGGTGGCTGCGTACAACCCATCCCTAAGAAAGGCAAAAAAAAACTGATCCCACCAATTATAGACCTGTGGCTCTTCTCAGCATCATGTCTAAGGTTACGGAGACTGTCATTAACACACAGCTCCTGAAATACCCCGACAACAATATCATAAATGATCGTCAGTATGGCTTTCGTAAGCACAGGTCTACTGGTGACCTCCTTGCCTACGTCACTCACTTGTGGAACAGAGCAATAGACAATCATGGCGAATCCCGTGTTGTTGCACTTGACATATCGAAAGCCTTCGACAGAGTGTGGCATGAGGGACTTCTGGTCAAGCTTGCTGCTTATGGACTACCACCTGGCCTGTGCCAGTGGCTGAATAGCTTTTTCAACGACCGATCTTTGTTGTAGTCGAGGACTGTTCATCAGACGTATTTTCAATAAACGCCGGTGTTCCTCAGGGATCTGTCCTATCCCCTACACTGTTTCTGATGTACATCAACGAGCTGCTGGAAATAACATCCAATCCAATCTACAGCTTCGCAGATGACAGTACATTAGTGTCGTGCATGGAACCAGGCAAGCCACTATCATCCCAGGAGACGGTACGTCGGCGACAGTAGCATGCCTCACAGATCAACGCAGATATCAAAACAATTGTCGAGTGGGGCTTAGCAAATAAAGTACAGTCCAACGTACAAAAAACTCAGGCAACAACACTTACAAAGAAGTCTCACGATGGCTTACCAACCGTGGAAATGGAGGGTCACCCCATAGTCGAATCACCTTCCGTCAAGCTTTTGGGGATCAACATCAACAATAACATGTCCTGGCACAACCACGTCGTCAGTATTGCTAAAACGGCATCCCAGAAGCTTGGAGTTTTGTTCCGCTGTAGGAAGTTGTATACACCAGAGCAACTGCTGCTGCTTTACAAAGCACAGATCCGACCATCGCTGGAGTATTGCTCCCATGTGTGGGGATGCGCTCCGAAGCACTCTCTAAAGCTTCTGGACACTATCCAGAAAAGAGCAATTAGATTAATCGATACGCACAGCCTGGAACATCGAAGGAGGGTGGCTGACCTATCCCTGTTTTACAGATTCTATCACCGTCCTGTGACTGTGGAGAGCCCCGGCAGACTGTTCAGCATATTGTCACCGAATGCCCGATTACCGCATATGCTGGACAACAGTCGGATTTCTTCGAAGCCTCGAAGTCTGTAGTTGACTGGATAAATGATCTTAATTTTAAAATCTAAAAACTATTTATTTTTGTTTGTTTTAAATTTAATATTTGTATTTTGTTATATTGTTTAAGACTTATTACCAATTAATCCATGTAGCCATACGCTAAATAAATAAATATCACGGAAGATGTTCGAGTGAGCTCTCCCAGATAATAACACCAAAGGCCGTCCGAACCAGGAACACTAGAGAAGCTCTGCGAGCTCATCCTTACCAGGTCGAGGTCCTTACACCCCGAACCAGTCTCCTCCAGCATTCCTTATTTTGGAGAACTTCGACGCTGAGGAATGAGCTGCCGGAGAATTTGTTTCCCGACGGCTACAACCTGCAGCGTTTCAAATCTAACGTGAACCAACACTTATCCTCCCGCAGCGCTTCTACAGCGCCATAGGCTTTCAGCCTTTGCGGGAGGCTGACAAAAAAAAAATGTGTGGAAGGTAGTTGACAATTTTGATATTCTTTTAGATAACTTGCAGATCGGAGGGTGATATTAAACTGTTTCTCCTATTCCATTCATCTCTTCCTGCGACAAGGACGTTGTAGGAATTTCCGTTTGAGCCTGGGGAATCATAGAGTCCGAGACCATTCCGGATATATGGTGGTTTATAATTTCACTCATGACACTTGTTGTGTCAGTCCTAGTCCATTACTTATTACGTTTCCACGTGCTTTTAAAACTAGTTTCAAAACGTTTCGTGATTTTGGATTGCCGGTATTTCCACGATAGGTTTTGAACCGACTTTCGAAACGCATTCAAAACGTTTTCAACTGACACTCTTGACAAATATCATTTCCTAGTTTTATAGCCTTTTTTGTTGTTTATCATAAATCTTGAATTTCGAATTCGGATAAACTTCAATAAACTAACGATAGCGACATTAGACAGCTACGCACTGTGCACAGTTCATTTCAGCACGTTTTGAAAGTGACAGCTGGTGTTTCCACGACATTTGGGTCTCGATATGATCCCAAAAATTAGCGAATCGACTTTGAAAAGGAAAGTTTTTGAAAACGCATGCAATTAACGTTTCCATGGTATATTCGAGAACTCAAAACGTTTTGAAAACGTGGAAACGTAGTAACTGTCCTGTCTGCCAGTTGATAGCAGTCTGTAGGCGACCATTTTGTCACCTCAATGTTTTATAGGTTAAAAAGCTTTCTATGTTATTTTTGCCAATAAAATATTATAAAAAATACTCACTTGTCAACATCACCACCTGCGTTTTCCTTCGCTGAAATGTCATGCACTAGCCTTTCGTTCTTGCATTCCACCACCCTGTCGGCGTCAGTCTCAATTTTATCACTCAGCTGAAAAGATCGAGGCAGTGAGTCAGACTTTGCTGGCAGATTCACCTTCTCTTCGTACCATGCAGATGTCGTTGGATCACTTGTCACGTTGCGTCTGAAAAAAAAAGAGATTGAGTCATGTGCTACCGGTTTGATTCGGCTACTTTGTGTGGTGTTGCCCTCCGAAGCACTTTCTAAAGCTTCCGGGCACTATCCAGAAGAGAGCAATTAGCCTAATCGATACGCTTAACCCATGATACTACGACACTGACAGATATGATCACTTGACGGACAGATTTCGAACCGGTCTGCGCATGACGTCACCGTGTGACAAAAGTGTACAAGCACATGGCGCCAAAGCATTGATTTTTGAAAGTTTTATTTCGTTTCCTGTTACATCTGTCTTAAATATTCAATATTCATACAAAATTAAAATAGCTCATGCACAGTATAATATAAACGATACATATTGCTCTGTATCTGAATAAAAAATTGGTGAAATAGTTATACAGAGAATTGATATTAATCGACGCCTGACCCGTTTGCAGTAGTTCCGAGCGTTCTGAATTTCAGATACAAAAATTTGAATCTATGTACTCAAACAAAATTTACATTGTGGAAAAAGAAGAGAGCCAGAGCGGTCTGGACGTATTTTTCTGAAATCTCACATAAGAGGTTGATTGGAGTGCCTAGTGAAACCATCTTTTTGTGGGAAAATTTCTCGGGTAGGGGGTGGAATTTTTATATACTCAAAATGTTTTCACACGATGTATCTGTTTAATAATATGTTTGAATTAAAAAGTTAAAAATTAAAAAGTAAAATACGTTCTGCAACCTGTAAATCTCCAACCATCTTTTAGCGAATTTTTATTTTATGTAGCTTTTTTTTATTCCAAATAGGAAAGGCGCTAGGAAAGCTGGATACACCGTCGCAGGACCCTGTATACTTATTACTTTATACTATTTTACAATGTTAGTGAATTTCAGTTTTCTAATATTCGAGGTCTCTCTAATTCCCCTATCAAGAATTCGTATTCTGAAATACATTTTGCATCTAGAAAAAAAAAACAAGCTCATCTTTGCTTCATCAGTCACATATACATTCTCTGATAATTTGTTTAAATTCGCAAGATAGTTTTTCTTCAATTCTCAAAGCGTTTCCATTATAGTTGGAAAATATATGGCCGAGCTCATTACATTTTGCCAAGAACTCATCTGTATGTTTTTGTAGTCCACCTTCTGTTAAATGGTTGACCCAATTGAGAGAAGTATCTGTGCAATCTGGGATATAACCCAGTTTCTCCTTATTTTTCAACTTAAATGCAATGAAACCTGCCCAATTTTCCAAACCATCCCAAGTAGCGGTAGTCTGACGAATAGTTTTTACTTTTTTATTATTACGTCCCACAGCCACACAATAAACCATTGTTCAAATATGTGTTAAACTCCAGAATCGAAAATAATTAATGTTTTATCAAACTTTACTACGGTAAACGAGTAAACTCAAGAAAATAAACTGAAAATGTTCGGCTATAACCTGTAACTAAACGAGTAAACAAACCCCGTTTGTCACACGCTGACGTCACAGGTGGAAGCGAGACGGAAAACATCATGCGCGTGAGCATACCTTCTAAAGTCGTAGTATCATGCGCTCAACCTCACAAAGATGTATCAACTGTCTGCTCGGAAGTTACAGAGGTTATTCATGTCGGCATGGAAGCATACATCCCGCATACAACCACATCATACAAACCAGATTCCAACGGCTGGTTCAACAAGTCCTGTGACACAGCTCGTCTGCAAAAAGTTCTGTCCCACCGAACTTACAGAACCCCACCGTCGAAAACAGACAGGCTGATATTGAGTCCAGGAACAGATACAATGAAACCATCCGACATGCAAAAAGCCAAAATAAAAAAGAAGGTTATGTTACATCCCAATGGCAGCCGCTCCTTCTGGACTCTGGTCAAACAAATAGAGGGTAACTTCTCGAGGAGTAGCTTCCCACCGATCACATGTGCGGATGGAACAGTAGCAATTGCTTCCAAGGACAAGGCCGAAATATTTGCCCAGACATTAGCAGCAAACTCCACTGTAAAAGTCCCATCCAGTGCCCAGTTACCATCCATACCGAGAGTACCCCAAGCCATGAGCGAAATAACATTCAGAACAAAAATAGTTCGGAAGGTGCTGCAGTCACATGACATTAATAAGGCGAATGGGCCCGACATGATCCCCTCCATTGTTGTCAAGAAGTGCGCACCGGAGCTCGCTCCCATATTTACCCGCCTCGGTTGTCTTAGGATTCCGGCATTTTCCCAAAAGACTGGAAAACGGCTTGCATCCAGCCGGTGCCAAAAAAGGGATCCAAAACTGATCCGACCAACTACATTCGATCACTGTGGCATGCAGCTCTCCTAAACAAGCTCCCGTCTTATGGGCTCCCTGTTAAGTTCTGCGGTTGGCTCGCAGACTTCCTCTCGGGTCGGAAAATCTCTGTCGTGGTAGACGGCTTTTCCTCTTCTTTTCATAGCATCAATGCCGGGGTTCCGCAGGGAGATCGGTGTTGGCTCCGACATTGTTTCTGCTTCATATTAATGATCTACTCTCTAGCACTACAAACCCAATCCACAGTTTTGCGGATGACAGTACGCTGCATGCAGGCATCATGAGCAATAGACAGATCTCTCTGGTCGAGCTGGAACGCAGAAGACTGGCAGTGGCAGCTTCACTTTCAAAGGATCTCGATACCATTACCGATTGGGGGCTTAAGAATATGGTTAAATTTAATGCCTCCAAGACCCAGTATTGTACGCTATCAAAAAAGAAGTGCCCAAGCCAACACCAGGTTCTAATGAACAACCAGGCTCTGCCAAGGAGTCACTCATTGAAGCTGTTAGGAGTCAACATTACAGAAAATCTGATCTGGCACGAACACGTCGCGTCAATTGCAACAGCTGCTGGTAAAAAGCTTGGGTACCTATTTAGAGCCAGAAAGTATTTCTCACCATGTAACCTCCTCACGCTATATAAAGCACAGATAACACCTTGCCTGGAGGATTGCTCTCATGTCTGGGGAGCTGCTGCCCCTACTACCCTGTCTATACTACAGTATATTCAATCCCAAGATAGACTTCACATGAACAGTCGCATGCAGCATGAGCGTGGTTACTGTCCGCTGCCATCTGCGAACGCGCCAACTATAGTCCAGTGCAATTATGGAATTTTATATTACTATTTAAAAGAGTTTCCCTATTAACCCATTGCAGCTTAAAAGTAGCCAGTTGCCAGTTTGAAATGATCATTTAGGCGTAGTCATACCAGTGTATAAAGTTAGTGTAAATAAATATTTCAATCCGTACCAAGTGTTTTGATGCCCAATCAAACCAAAGGCTTGTAACACAATTAAATGAACCACAGTATCAATTACCTGTTCGTCGTCTGTCTGTTACTAAACATCTTCTGATTCTGCATCAAGATCTCCGAAACGATCTTCTCCAAGTTGGTCTTAACGGGGTATTCGTCAGTCTTCTCGTCCTCTCTTTCTTCAAGCCTCGTATCGCCGCCATTTTGCGCCAGACTCTCAGTGCTCTCGCCAATCGCATCGCAGGTTTCGGAATCGCTCAAATCGGTGTAGAAAGTTGCGTTCATCGCCTGCTCTTTGCTCTTCTTCAATTTGGTGATTTTCTTGGGGATTGTTTTGGAGTTGTACTGCGGAATCATGCTAGGCTCTGATTTCCTCCTCCAGCTGCCAAGAGAGACGAAGGATCGGTCTTGGGAGGAGGCTCTTCTGTTGGAGAAGTCTCTGGTCTTCCTCATCCTGCTCCTGCGTTCCAGATAGTGGGGGGTTGTGGATGGTTTTAGGGGTGACCATTTTTCGGTTATTTCAGCATCTGAAACATGGACATCACAAAGAGGTCAGGTAACGTAATGAATAGAGATAGAGGGGTGATAGCAAATAGCTCTTAAAGGTATTTTCCAACGTCCTAATATAGCCTGTTTAATCGCTGATATTGTTTGCATACAGATTGTAATAACTTAGATGAGAAAATCTTGGGGTTGTAGCCAAAATTTTGAAAAAAGAGACTGGGTCACAGCATAGAGGAGACTCTGGTGCTAACAGCCAAGCTTTCGGCAATGCTTATTGCCATCTTCAGGGCTTTCTACATAGAAGAAAAAGAAGAATTTAGTTTCAATATATATAAACAATTTTTAAAAAGATATAGTCACAACGTTGAGGTTAGCCAATTTAAAACAGCAATAGGGTACTTGCAGAAAAAATATTATGTCATTTACGCGTTCCTTAGAGCCTATTAAACATGACAAAATCACTTGTTTGGTTTTTTGGAATCAGCTGTGAGAGATATTCCAAAAATTATTTCAAATGCCGGAAAATCCCGCGCAAACAACCTCTGACGTCAGTAATATCGTATAGTGATGGGATGTAAAGTATTGATATTCGATATCGATAGCCAGTGCTAGCCTAACATTCTGACATTGATCATTATAACCACAAAACACAGTCACACACAAAAGTACAAAAGTCAAAAGAGTAAAAGTTAGGCTAGATTACTAATTCACTTTGTAGGGATAGGCTTGAATTAGATTCTATCTTTGGATTCATTCATAATGGGATGCGCCGAAATAAAATGTTGGCTTCGATTAGTTGCGAATCTCGGTCACAGACAGGATGAACTGTGATACCTATCAGATATAAAAATGTATTGCAACGAAAATGCTAGTGGGTTAATTGCCTGTTTCAAATATGTCTGAGTATTGTGGTGATCCGGAACGCGCTCCTGGCTGTCATACGTTAGAACGCACCTTTAGCTGTCAGGCTGCCAAAGTTTGACATGGACGGCAGTGACAGATGGTAGAAGGAAAAGATTTAAATTTGTTATTATAATATAAGTGTACGAGTGTAGTCGATGAAGTTAAGTAATGTATTTGATTATTACTACATCATATATTGTTCAGATATTTTATGTATCAGATCATGAGTGACTTTCTATATTAATTTTCCATCTGTGATTCTGTACTACTGTTCTGTAATGCTTCCTTCCTTTTCTTTCATTCTGTGACTAAAGCTACTGTTTTGTGATGCTTTTGGGCTTTGTCACTCGGAACTTGAATAACGTAGTGGGCTGGGATATCGTTGCTATAGTTTTGTTGATAGTTTGTTTAGTAATTACGAGGGGGGATTGTTTTTGAAAAACGTAACAAGCTGGAGACCAAAATTTCAACAACAGGGTTTTTGAGTCTTTTACACGAATATATGCAGGTATGTTGTCTTTTGAGTTTGTAATATTAACTAATGTGGTCTGGCTACTATTTTTGGAGTGTTTCACAATGTATACTATATATCCGAGCTTTTAAGACGACTTTAAATGGTGTTGGGTCTCTGATTTACGTCTACTCTAGGTAGGTCCTGAGGTATTGCAGGCCGGTGGCGAACAGAGATAACTCTGTCTTATTTAAATTTATCTATTTCAACCTTTACTGATCCCCTTTATTTATATACAATATTTATTTTATGGTTGTGGAAACCGTGGCGACTGCCGGGACGGCCTATTCACTTACCCAAGTTGGAAGTGGGTTGATTCGCGTGTTTCACGAGCTATACGGTTTCCTCTAACCAGCCCTTTTATATGTTGTTTATTGTTTATATTTATTTATTGATCTATTTATGCGCTTAGATACCATGCTTGCTATGCTGTTATGCTTGCTACGCTGCTATACTTGTGATGCTATGTTTATATTTTATATACCCTATCCCGTTTACCCCCTTTTATTTACTCCTTTATATGTTTGATTATATTTATTTATTTATATATGCTGATATTTTACACTTTTCCACATTCTATCCATATTTCTCTCCCTGACGTTAAACAGAGATCTAGCCCACCATGTATTATTATTATTTATCATTTAGACTGTGTATGTTTATAACCATTTCTATATTATACGATATCAATAACAAGAGCCAGTTTACCACTATTATTAAGACACTTTGAATCATATATGTCAACATATCAATATAAATACTTCACCAGTAAAATATATGAAATACAAAGCACTCATGATTTGATAAGTACAAGAATCAAGTAATAAAACCATACCAAACACTCAGCACTCATGATTAATAAATGCAAAACAAATGTTAAGAAACAAATAATAAAAAAAACCATATCATAACATTTCTGTGTTTGATTTCATTCTCTCTGAGTTGGTACACATGCATGCTAAAAGAATCTGGTTACCATGGGCACACATACAACATTGGGTTCTAAATTCCACCACTAGACGTCTTGATCACTTTGGCTATTTCTAAATTTGGTATCGGTTTTGACAGTGACTAGTTGCTCACTACAGTATCAATAAATTGAGTCGCATTGTTAAAGAATTCAGATCATCTCTAGTCGAATGCGCAGTTGAATCTCAATGACCTGCGCTGTAGCAGTATCGATTGTCGATATCGATAAGATATCTATGACGTCAGCCCTTGTTTTAAGTCACGTGGAAAAATTTTAATATATCCTTATTTTATTTTGTAAATATCTTTTTTTGGCCGTCAGAAAATCATGTTTTCCTACTGCTTCTTGGTAGGGTTTTCTTTACGCTATGTATCCTATTGCATTGAGTGCAAACGACTTCTTAATGCAGCTAATAATCGTCACAATTTTCCATAAAATTTTAAAAAACTAGACTATCTTCCACTAACAGGTCAGGAAACAAACAACATATAATTGTAAATTACAAACACACAGAAACGACCCTTTACATGTTTAAATTTTAAAATCCGTAGGTATTGCTAAATCCGTGGCTTAAAAACACACATTTTATGATCTAGACTTTCTTAAATGAAGACCTTCATGGTCTAACAGGTGATAAAATGGCCGTTACTTTGTGAAATGTGGAGACAGAAAGCAGCAAGGGAAAACGAATGACATATGAAATATTAATATTAATTATATTGACAGTTGAAACAATATCAACTGTGAGAAAACAAAAACCTGAAAAGTCAAAAAACACTAGATAACCAAGATCTCAGTTGTAAAACGTGAATACACGGTGGCCTAAAATAGGATAATAAAAATCTTAGTGAAAAATATATAGAGAAGAAAAACTCTCCATATTTAAGATATAGAGTAAATACAGCTCAAACCATCAATGTCGGACTTCTTATTTAAATTTTTAGGGGTGTTTTTAATATGTACCATTTCCAGAAAAGTTCTTTTAAAATAGTTTGATTCGTATTAGGATTGTAATAACAGTACTGTTTATTCAAATTTTTTCTGCCCAGTAAAACTAGAGTTTAAAAATCGTGCCTTTAAAGAGAAGTCATTTTTAATCTTCTCGAACCTAAGGAATCAGCCAATGAGGAGTGATTTTTATTCCGGATATAGATATAATGTGACTATATAATTCGTACTGAACGTAGATTTAGCAAGGTTGCCACATTGTTGAAATTTTACGATACTACGAGTCATTTCAACTCAACGATTTGCTTATGCCTCAGAGTAACAAGTGAACATAGAGGTAGTAAACAAACCACTTCTGCATGGCGTGCTCAAAGCCATCATCTTTGACACTTCAGCCTCCAAACATTCATCAGCTGTGACCTCGCAGTGATAGTTCAAATTGTAAACAATGCTGTGTAACGCCAACTAACCCTGAAAATTCTTCCAATGCAACCCACGTTACAAACACTGCACTTTTTGAGTTCCATCTCGAAAAACTGTTAAACTACACTCGAGTATAGCACAGCACGTCCGTAAAGCTTCACTACAGTTACCAACAAATAGCAAATTCGATTTCACTGACCAAGCATAAAAGACGCACAAACAAAACAAACTTTTGACAGTCGAGCTTCTAGCGTAAATAAGTCGCATGAAAATTATGTGGGCGTTGCCAGCTCCTCAAAATTTATGTAAGACTTCAGAATTTGCGTTTATGTTGAAGAAATATGCAGTAACGCAGTAGTAGAGGTCAACATATCTATTGATTTTGCTGCAATCATTCCTGAACCATTGAAATACCGCCTTTTTAACGTAAAACGGAATATTTCTGAATACTATACACTTAAAACGATAGTAAATAATTATGATTGCCGTATCTGGTTGTGAATATGACATCGTAAGAAAAGATGTCGGCCTATTAGAATTAGTTGTTTACTACCTCTATGTTCAGTTGTTTACTCTGAGGCTTATGCCACACTTTGCAACACTGCAAACGCTGAGATGGGGCATCCTTTTAGGACAAAGCTCTGGCAGCCATAGTTGCCAGGACTCACGGTTATTTGTAAGAATCGACAATTTTGGTTCCAATATCAGGATATCATGGATGAAGTAGAAATTTCAAGGTTTCATAGACGGTTTTCTTTGCAATATAAATATAAAGTGGTAATATTATGTCTAGCAACGGTTCTCAGAGATGTTTCAATTGTGAAAAATTTGTTTTCAGATACTTTTGCAAAACTAGAAGGATTCTTCAAAATATACTAAATTAAAACCTGATTAATACGAGATACAATAAAAAAACGATAGAAATGACTCATTTTATTGTAATAAAAAAACTCTTTACTCACTTTTTATAAATAATCTTTGGGTTTTTGAATTTTGGAATTTTTATTTTTGGATTTTTGAATTTTTGTTTTCTGGATTTTTGATTTTTGGATTTTTGATTACCCAAACTCGGGTGGTACTACCTGCAATTGATAAAAGTAAACAATTGTGCAATGAAATCAATGGCTGACAATGAAAAATGGCTCTATACATTTCTGAAATGCACTATAGCACCGATAATATGTGGGAACACACTTGACGCCATTTGTTTTTGTGAGCTTACCTTTTTCGTTGAGATCCTGCCCCAACTGCAGAACTAGCTGCCTGACTCTATTCGGTATGACCGACGTGTAATTCTCCAGGATGGCCCTTTTGATCTGCAAAGTCCATTCCCGTTTGTGCTGAAGAGATCTTGCTTTCAGCGTGGATTGCAGCCGTGGATTGTCGAAGGGTAGCACTTGGAAGGAAAGGGGTTCTCCTCTGACTTGCTCCACTAACATCAGGTTTGAACACTGAAATTGCACAAGTAAAAACATATTTAGTAGAAAAGTACACTAGTGTACAGTGTACAGCAGCAAATACTAAAATTTAGATGTGTTGACAAATGGCATTTATTATTCTTTTTAAACATCTTCTGGAATGTTTTTTGTTGTTTCACCCAAAGAGACATGTCATCTCTTGGTGCTATAGGGGTGTGCTCGATAGCCCTGAAAAAGGCGTAAAATAAACGCCGAAACGTCGGCTTTTTGAGTAAAAAAACCTCTGCAGTACCAGTATTTTTATCCCAAAATCTGAAGAACCTTTTCTACTAAATAGTAAAAAAGCTGGAATAGGATTTACTTTCTACTGTATTACCACAGCATAGAAAACAACCAGCATAATAACTCAAGATGGCGGAAATTACACGCGCATCCCCACTGTTGGAGGGGTTTTTTGTAGGGATGGTAACGGTACTTCGATACTTCTGCACTAATATCGAGTATTTTTGTCATCGATATTTTTTGAGGCATTCCAAGCTGGTATCGATACTTTTGTATCGGTATCGAAAATTATTATATAATTATTGAGGGGTGTAATCAGTTGCACAAAAAGCTCTGTACGAAACAAACGCGCCTATTTGGCTAGAAAATATCGAGTTGGTGCCGGTATCGATATTGTCATTTTCGCATCCCTACCCAAACTTGACAGCCGTAAAGTCATTCAAAAACCTTCCCAAGGTCAAATTTTGTGGGAACCTTTTTTATATAGGAAATCCTCAAAGATATTATGCTGGTTGTTTTCTATGCTGTGGTATTACCAAGTGAATACATTCAATTACACATGTGGTGAAGGTTTTCTTCTATTGGCAGTATTTTTTGCTAATAAATTGTTGAATATCAGCCTTTGTTTTATTCTGGTCTTCGGCGTTCTCTGAGGAGAGATCAGCATTGTCACCAGCTGCTTTGGAATTTAAATTTAATACGTTCTGGCGCCCAATGTTGATTCTTTATTATTTTTAAGGTTTCAATCACTGATTGTTTAAGTAGTAGACTTAAAGGTAAAGACGCAACTACAATCAGCCTAAAGATAGATTTTGCAGATAGATAGATAGAGCTTGCACCTATTCTTTACAAGCTCTTCAAACTCTCGTATCAGCGAGGTGTATTTCCCGCTGCATGGAAGATTGGCTGCATACAACCCATTCCTAAGAAAGGCAAAAAACCAATCACACCAACTATAGACCTGTGGCTCTTCTCAGCATCATGTCTAAGGATATGGAGACTGTCACTAACACAACTACTGAAATACCTAGACAATAATAACATCATACACGATCGCCAGTATTTCTTCCGTAAGCATAGGTCTACGGGTGACCTCCTAGCCTGCATCACTCACTTGTGAAACAGAGCAATTAAAAATCATGGCGAATCCCGTTTTGTTGCACTTGACATATCGAAAGCTTTCGACAGAGTGTGGCATGACGGACTTTTGGTCAAACTTGCTGCATATGGACTACCACCTGGCCTGCGCCAGTGGCTGAATAGCTTTTTGAACGACCGATCTCTGTTTGTTGTAGTCGAGGGCTGTTCATCAGACGTATTTTCAATAAACGCCGGTGTTCCTCAGGGATCTGTTCTATCCCCTACACTGTTTCTGCTGTATATCAACGAGCTGCTGGAAATAACATCCAATCCAATCTACAGCTTCGCAGATGACAGTACATTAGTGTCGTGCATGGAACCAGGCAAGCCACTATCATCCCAGGAGACGGTACGGCGGCGACAGCAGCATGCCTCACAGATCAACGCAGACATCACAACAATTGTCGAGTGGGGACTAGCAAATAAAGTACAGTTCAACGTACAAAAAACTCAGGAAACAACACTTACTAAGAAGCCTCACGATGGCTTACCAACCGTGGAAATAGAGGGTCACCCCATAGTCGAATCACCTTCCGTCAAGCTCTTGGCAATCAACATCAATAATAACATGTCCTGGCGTGACCACGTCATCAGTATTGCTAAAACGGTGTCCCAGAAGCTTGGAGTTTTGTTCCGCTGTAGGAAGCTGTATACACCAGAGCAACTGCTGCTGCTCTACAAGGCACAGATTCGACCATCGTTGGAGTGTTGCTCCCATGTGTGGGTATGCGCTCCGAAGCACTCTCTAAAGCTTCTGAACACTATCCAGAAGAGAGCAATTAGATTAATCGATACGCCTAACCTCACAAAGCACCTCCACAGCCTGGAACATCGAGGAAGGGTGGCTGACCTATCTCTGTTTTACAGATTCTATCACGGAAGATGTTCGAGTGAACTCTCCCAGATAATAACACCAAAGGCCGTCCGAACCAGGAACACTAGAGAAGCTCTGCGAGCTCATCCTTACCAGGTCGAGGTCCTTAGACCCCGAACCAGTCTGTTCCAGCATTCCTTTTTTTTGGAGAACTTCGACGCTGTGGAATCAGCTGCCGAGGAATTTGTTTCCCGACTGCTACGACCTGCAGCGTTTTACAGCGCTATAGTCTTTCATCCTTTACAGGAGGCAAACCATAAAAAAAGTTCCTTTATAAATAAAAACGTTTGCATACCTTAACTGGCAACACTGGAATGAAAATATCAAAAACATCTGATCATTATAAGTATTTCTAGATGCATGCAGGTTATGTGCGCTATCGAGAAGTCATAAAATTTATTGAAGCATAAAAATTTATTTCATTTTAACAGTCCATTTTGTGGACTGTATTAAGGAGATAGCAGGCGATTTGCATACGGAACAAAGGTGATTCACAGTATTCTAAAAATAGTTTTTTACGACAGCCAAAGTTGACTAAGGTAAACGTAATCAATATTAATCGGATTGCAAAACATGCTACATCCATATAGTGCTTTTCATTGATGAATGTTTTGAGTCATTCGACAAAAATCGCGTAATTGTTAACATCCAAAATATGGAATTTAATAATCATACAAATTCTTATTTTTTCTACCTAACGTATGTTGCAAAAGTTTTGAGAAGTTTCTCAAAAAATTAAAAAAAGATCTCACAATAATATATTTAAACTGTAACAAGAACTACAAAAAATAACAATATCTCAATATAAAAATGATATTAAAGTACTGCTAATGGGCCATGATCTTCCACGGCTCGCAATTTCCTCTTAACGTTCCTCATTAGGTTTTGGACAGATTCTAAATCAACTTCTCTGATCTTTAGCATTATTCTTCTTCTTAACTGCTGTTCGTTTTGAACTTCCCAGCCATTGCTATAAACTTTGGCACTCAGTTGAGCCCAAAAGTTTCGATAGGTCTTGCTTGAGGAAGATTGGGAGGGTTGTCGTTTCGTGATACAAAAGGTATTCCGTGTTGCTCTAGCCAGTTTCTCGTACGCAAAGCATAATGACTTGAAGCCAGATCTGGCCAAAACATTATATTGTCATTAGCATGGTGGGTATTAATAAAATTGAGTAGTTTAGGCAAACATCTTTGAGCATAGACTTCTGCGGTGACCGCTTCGGCCCTAACTCGTCCAACGTACGGCTGTGAAATACCGTTGTCTGATATAGCGCACCATACTAACACTTTGTTTTCAAACTTCTCTTTTAGTTTAAATTTTTTATTACCTGGACAGGCTTAAAAGTCTCTTGTATAAAAACCATCAATACCTTTGATTTCTGAGTTCGAAATGGTGAAATACTTTTCATCGTCAAGAATAATTTTTATGTTGCCAGCAAAATGAGTACGACGTAAATTCCGACAGCATTGAGGAATTCTTTCTAACTGGTTTGGGGAATACTTTGGACATTTTCTTCTTTTTCGGAATTTTAAGTTAATCCTCTTCATTTTTCTACAGATTGTGCTAGCATTGACGTGAAAAATGCATAAAAGTTTTCATGTTGAAGTTCCAACTCGATGATCACTTCTGTTCACCATTCTTTGAACTGTAGCAGCCATCAACGCCCTTGAACGTCCACTTTTTGGTAAATTTGTACGAAGAATACCTTCTTCGCATTCACGGATCGCTCGATAAATTGTGGCAACAGAAATATTTTGGTCTTGATATAGGCGAACTATTTCTTTTGGTAAGACTTCGTTTTAGCGGAAACCGAAATGGGGGTCGAGAGTGGTGTCAAACGACGCGGTTTGACGTCCTGAATCGAACGAGACCACTCCCAGACCGAGGAAACGTTCTGGTGAAGAGCTACGGCATTTTGAAGTTTCGTTACCTAACCTAACTTATCCAGAAAAGTTTACTTGTTGAGCTCAAAATGAGTGTTAATCGACGTGGCTGGACATCGTGACTCGAACTTGACCACTTCCAAAGTGAAGAAACATTGCAGTGAAAATCTACGCCACTTTAAAACTTGGCAATTTCAATATCTTACCTGATATAACCTAACTAATACGGTCGGGCTAAAAAAAGGGTGTCAATCAACTCGGTTTGATGTCCTGACTCGAACTGTATCAAATGGTAGACTGAAAAAACGTTTATTTTGATTCTCAGTTTAGGAAATTAAGTCAAAAACGGTCTTCGAGGGTCTGCGCCTAGGGTCTATTCCAGCATACTGAAAAAACTGAACAGGTGACCTACCCTACTTACCTGGGAGTATATTACATGGAGTATTCAAAATCTACAAAATTGGTAACGTCTGGGGGGGCCAGCCCCCCCAGGCCCCCCTGTCTATACAAGTGAACAAACCTAATCCAACTTAGACCTACCTTATTTCTAGGAACATTAAGAATTCAAAGTATCATAACTTTTTTATTATCCATTTCTTAGTGTTGCTTCTGGTGTCATTGTACCCTAGTCGTCAAGTACTTTCAAATTGATCATATATTTCGTGGCAAAAATATACAAATTTCGAAGTCGTTTTTAGGTTAGGTTTGAAATTTTAAAGAGGCATAGATTTTTATCGGGCCGTTTTCTTGGGCTGGGTATGGTCTAATCCCACTCGAGGCGTCAAACCGAGTCAATTAACAGTCCTTTAAACCCCATTTAACCTATTTTGACCTCAACAACTTGACCCGTCGGGTTAAGTTAGGTTAGGTACTGAAACTTTAAAATGCCGTAGTTTTTCACCGGAGCGTTTCCTCGGTCTAGCAGTGGTCTCGTTTTACTCAGGACGTCAAACCGAGTCGATTGACACTACTCTCAAGCCTCAAATCGGTTTCCGCTAAAACGAAGTCTAGCCTTTCTTTTTTTCAAGTCGTCCAACTAGACTGTAAATACTCTTCCGAATATCTAATTTATACAGCATTTTGACAACTTATATCATAACCAAAATGGTTTTATTGTTAAGTTTAGATGTTGACTAGTTACCATGGTAACGATTTCTGAATTGTTTCCAACGGTGAAACTACCTCCCGAGTTTTGAAAAAAATTCTCAAAACTTTTGCAACATACGTTATCTCAGTTATTAGTGGAATTTTTCTGAGTAACAACTACTCATCGCTAAAATATTTCCGATTTTTTTTTTTATTAGATAATATGATGATATGAATTCTCGGCATATTTAATTTTTTTATTAGATAATTGATGATAAGAACTCTCGGTATATGGAAAAAATAATTCTTTTCATCTGATTCCAATATATACAGCACACACAGACACAACATTTGCTCTAATTTACATCCCTAAAATTATAATTCTCTACTATTAATACTGTCACGACGGCCTCTTTTTCTTCACCAAAGAATCAAACTGGACGTAACTTTCACCGTTTTACTTCACAACTCAATACAATATTTCTTAACCTTATCTCAACTAGAACTGAACTCAACTGAACTACTGTCACGCTAATCGTGGCGCCTTATATACTTCATCGAACCATCTAGAGAATTCGATGACGTTCTGGAATGCCATCCGTCATTCCCGAAAACTCTAGACGATTCGATGACGTTTACACTTCAAAGATCTAACCTAACACTTTGACTTTACATCATGCATGACAACTATAATAATACACAATACACGAATACCACAATATACAGTATGTTACATTCTTCCCCCCTTAGCGTTCGGCGTCCTCGAGGAACAACTTCGATTCTTGTATCACCACAGACATCAGTATAGTCGATCTTCGGTTTTCCACTTCCTGTACATAACCTGTAAACCAAGTCATTGAGGCGGTTCGTCTCCAAGTAGGGTCCCTCCAAATGATGTTGAAGCTTCGGACATCTACCCTTCTTTCTGTCGTGTGTTGTAAGACCATACCAGATCACCTTGTAACTGCCATACCCTTTGCTCAACTTGTGATTCTCATTTTCAGCTCCGGCAGCGTTCTCTTTTCCTAACTCTGCTATCGTCCTCTTCAGTTGGGCCTTTTCGTCTTGTCGGCTGTCAACTCTCGACACTCCCTTCTCGTCACTCAGGTTGCTCTCCAGTTCCTCTGTGAGTCTGCTCAGTTTGTCTTCCTATTGCGCAATCCTGTTCTTCTACTTACCATTCTCGCTCCTTAGGTGCGCGGTTTGATCAGAGCCCCATGACACGTCCTTGAGCGCAACGTTAAGCTCTGTTCCTATCTTCGCGTTTTCTCTCTCCAGCTGTGCCAATATTTGCCTCAAATCTACATCGTCATTTTGCATCGCTGATATTTCGTACACACCTTTGCTTGCATTTTCAATGACTTTGTTCGAATTCTTCTTTAGCCTATCGCTATCGATCTCGCTTTCCATCTGCGCAATCTTCTACTTTATCTTATTATGCCGGTACGTCAATTGTCTCATCCCAGAACTATCAGCCTATGCTGCAGCCAAATCGCCTTCCAGCTTCTTTTTCAGTCGAACGTTCTCATCTTCCAAATTCGCCAGTTGCGCTTTCATCTTACTGTCAACGTCTCTTGCTTTATACAAGTCTTCCATGACCTTTCTCACACTATCTAGCGCATCTGTCATATCTGATTTCATCTTCTTGATTTCCGCTTTATGATGCACAAACCCTTCTCTCAACCGTGACTCGTCTTCCTTGATCCCAGTCATTTTGGCTTGCACAATCGCGTGGTCCAGGTATTTCTTTAAGGATGCGTTCTCAGCCTCCAGCTGGGTAATCTTCTGTTTGAGCATTGCATTTTCGTCCTTAACTTGATCACATCTATCCTACACTTTCTTCGGCTGATCCAAAGCCTTCAATCTCTTGATTTCATTTTTTAAAGCAGAAACTTCTCTGTCGTGTTTTTCGTTGAGCTTTCTCAATGCTGCTTCGTGTTGGTCATTCTTCTTCAACAGATTCTTTTTGTCCCTTTCAAACTTGCTCTTAATACCCATACATTCCCGTTTTTGAGAGTCAAGCAACTGCTTTAGCCTATCTCGGTCGATGACGTTTACACTTCAAAGATCTAACCTAACACTTTGACTTTACATCATGCATGACAACTAATACACAATACACGAATACCACAATATACAGTATGTTACAATACAATTCCGATATAGTGCTTGTCTTAATCGTCATGGGACACCCTATATTTTAGTTATTCGTTAAATATAAATAGAATTCGATAACACTTTCTCAAAATAAATAAATTTCAGTATACAAATAGAAGGTATATTTATTAAAAATTTCTGAGTGGAAGCGCTACTTCTATCGCTTCCATGCCCTAGATAATCCTCAGTACTCACCATTATATGCGTCTTGTAGGCAAGAGCGCCATCCTGCTTGCTCTTAGCCATCAACAGGACCTTCTCGAACAGAAAGACGTGCCTTCGTCCCCTGGCCCCTACCACTCTGAAGGTCCCTTCGGCGATTAGCTCTCCTAGGGCCGTTAGGTCCCTGCCAGGCCAGCCGTACAGCTGGGCCTGGATCTCTTGCACCCTAACGGCATGCTCGTGCTTGCGCTTCATGCTGTTGATGTCTGACGCGATGCCTGTCATTGTTGTCAACGCCAGGTCCACGGCTGGCTTGTGGGCGCTGGCGCATTGCTTAGACAGACGCTGCAAAAGCGGAGAATAAGTGAGGTTAGAGGTCTATGTACTGGAAACAGAAAGCAATTATTCGAGTCCATAATGTAGGCTCAACAGATGACGATGAAATACAAAAGGCAGTTACAGTATATTCAATTCCAAGGTAGACTTCACATAAACAGTCGCATGCAGCATTAGCGTGGCTACTGTCCGCTGCCATCTGCGAACGCGCCGGCTATAGTCCAGTGCAATTATGGAATTTTATATTACTATTTAAGAGAGTTGCCCTATTAACCCATTGCAACTTAAAAGTAGCCAGTTGCCAGTTTGAAATGATCATTTAGGCAATGAACACTTGACATCGCATATTTGGATCTGATTTCCAGTCAGTCTTGGGGGTTTTTACTTTCCGGATTATAACATACATTTCACACATAGTGTACTGGGCTATTAGGGACCCTACCTACATGAGCCGATCACGCACGCGAGCTTGTTTTCATTTGGTCTAGCTTGGCTGTGAATACAGTATAGACAAGGGTGTATTTTGTCGCCACTTATATAGGGTCGATCCGGTACTAAAAACTCACCCTGTATATGCATTATCAGCGTCTGGTCGAAATGTTTGATAAACAGCTCATGGTTACACTTTATAGTTTACAAAGTACTCAGTAATAAGTTTAATTTTCACAATTGAGGTTTTGAATTAAGAAAAAAAGTACTTTTTTGTGATAAATGGAAATACCATATATAAGTTTTATAACAAAACTGTTTTTGTTTTCTTTTTTTTTCGCAATAATTCAAAAGTTATATCAAAATAAAAACGGGTTTTTGAATCGAATACCGAAAACACGCCGACGGCTCCCGAACCCGTGTGACGTCACCCTGGCGGTAAGGATGCCCTTTGACCAACGACGTCCTACTCCGATACTAGATTCTAGATTCCCAGCCAATCGCGAAAATACGTACTGCTAAACTGGTAACTAGTGTATATTTGTTGCAACACAGTCGATGAATGAAGTTTGCAGCTCGAGACGAAGTCTACGATCGAAATAAATATGTTTTTGAATGTTTGAAGTTGAAGTCAGATTACAGATTCCAGTAAGTAAGTACCTAATCAAATATGTTTCGTTGAAAAGATCTCCTCAATCGAAGGATGGCCCAGTGGTTAGAGAGTCCGATAGTGGATCTCAGGGTCTTTGGGGTCTTTGGATCGAAATCCAGGCCTTCCAACTTTTTTTTATTTTTTTTATCAAAAATTTTATTGATGTGCTTTTTGCACTTGTTACGCACATTTTTTCTACGATCAACATAAATATGTGTTTGAATCTAATTTTGTTAGACATATTACTTGCACTGCACAGTGCAAAAGCTAAGTACAGGAGGCAGTGGACAATTCAAAAAATAAGTGAGGAGGAAATGAGGTTTGTCCGTCAATATCAATCACCATTAATTTTTTTTAAAATGTAATAGTTGGTCAATAGAACAAAATCCCTTCATCCATTCGATCCATTCATTTTTAAGTTTTTAATGTAAAAAAAGTAACTCAAACTAGTAATCACATTCTGTTTATCACTTGGTATTATTATTTATTTAACTTTGGACAATGAAGCTTAACAATATTAAATTTTCATAAAAATTTAACAAGCACTGTGCAGTGCAAGTAATATGTCTAACAAAATTTGATTCAAACACATATTTATGTTGATCGTAGAAAAAGTGTGCGTAACAAGTGCAAAAAGCATATCAATAAATTTTTTGATAAAAAAAATAAAAAAAAAGTTGGAAGGCCTGGGTTTCGATCCAAAGACCCCAAAGACCCTGAGATCTACTATCGAACTCTCTAACAACTGGGCTATCCTTCGATTAAGGATCTCTTTTCAACGAAACATATTTGATTAGGTACTTACTTACTGGAATCTGTAATCTGACTTCAACTTCAAACATTCAAAAACATATTTATTTCCATCGTAGACTTCGTCTCGAGCTGCAAACGTCATTCATCGACTGTGTTGCAACAAATATACACTAGTTACCAGTTCAGCAGTACGTATTTTCGCGATTGCCTGGAAATCTAGAATCTAGTATCGGAGTAGGACGTCGTTGGTCAAAGGAGCATCCTTACCGCCATGGTGACGTCACACGGGTTCGGGAGCCGTCGGCCTGTTTTCGGTACTCGATTCGAAAACCCATTTTTATTATTTTGATATAACTTTTGAATTATTGCGAAAAAAAAGAAAACAAAAACAGTTTTGTTATAAAACTTATGTATGATCTTTCCATTTATAAAAAAAATATATATTCAAAACCTCAATTGCGCAATCTATAGGTGTTCCACTTTTGACGAAAACGTGGCAACGTGTGGTACTAACCTGCAACAGCAAGTGGTACTTCAATATCCGCTGCACCGGCTTGAGGAGGTACGACCCTAGAGGCAGCTTGTGTCCCAGCGCCATCTGCCGTTCTCTGAAGATGGCGGCCATCCGATCGTCGTTGGTCAGCCTGCTGAGTACTTCCATGGTGCGCGGGTAGGCGGTGCAGTACTGGGTGTACACCGAGAAGCCGTTGTCGTGCACCAGGAAGCAGTTCGCCGTTTCCGTTGGGTCGCAGTCGGCTTTGCGGAGGTCCTCCAGGAACGACCTGCAGATATAATAATAACAATGATAACTTTATTGAAACATTTCATAATAATAATAAAGTGCATGCAAAACCCTCGCTGGAACCGAGTATCAGACATAACTCTGCAGCCAAAATCATACACCAATCCCTAGCCACAACAAACAAACTAATCGAAAACACAGATCCATATTATAATTATACACCGACATCAGTAGTCGACACCAATCAATACAAACTATACTGGGACGTCGAAATACACACAGATAAAACTATCCCAGCCAATAGACCAGATATTGTTTTTCAGTCGAAGGCAGACAAAGTTACCTATTTAATAGATACTGCTATCCCTAATGATACGAATGTTCAAACCACCTGCGCTGGGAAGATATCTAAATACACAGACCTAGCCATAGAAGTAAAACAAAGTTGTTATTGTACCCCTAATTATGTCGGTCTCAGGCCTTACACCTAACACATTCACACCACACCTGCACCAGCTATGCTTGGACGAAAAGATACACAAAATATTCCAAAAATCTGTCATCCTGAAGACCTGTAGTACTGTGAGATCCTTCCTAAATTCAGACCAGTAATAGTTCAGATGTTGACTTGGCACAGCCCGTCACCACTTGTTGCTACCGCTATCATGCGAGATGAACTTAGCAAATCAGAATAACAATAATAATACAGGATCAGGTTATACCAACAAGAAATTATCAAAAGTATATAATAAAGAGCAACATAGACAGTGACAACTGTAGAATCTGTAAATCAGCACCAGAACCAATACTACACATAACGTCAGGGTGTTCCAGCTTGGCCCAAGCAGAATATCTGAATAGACACAACCTCACAGCCAAGATCCTCCACAAACGCTTACTCCACAAACACAACATTAGAACAATACCTGAATCAGTGAATGAAAATCAAAACTATAAAATACACTAGGATCGGGGCATCACAACGGATAAAACTGTAATAAACAATAGACCAGACACTATTGTAATAGACAAAGTTAAAAAAAAACATCTCTAATAGATATTGCGCACATCTTGGACCACAACCATACAATTGCAGAAAAAATCCGAAAATATGCCGAGTTGGAAGATGGAATAATAGTTATGCCGGGGTTCCGCAGGGATCGGTATTGGCTCCGACATTGTTTCTGCTTCACAATGATGATCTACTCTCTAGCACTACAAACCCAATTCACAGTTTTGCGGATGACAGTACGCTGCATGCAGGCATCAAGAGCATTAGACCGATCTCTGTGGTATAGAGCTGGAACGCAGAAGACTGGCAGTGGCAGCTTCACTTT
The DNA here is from genome assembly GCA_951848785.1 of Callosobruchus maculatus. Taxonomy (NCBI): domain Eukaryota; kingdom Metazoa; phylum Arthropoda; class Insecta; order Coleoptera; family Chrysomelidae; genus Callosobruchus; species Callosobruchus maculatus. The sequence continues at coordinate 3,603,192 of CATOUR010000048.1, read as the reverse complement.
CAAGGACCTCGATACCATGGGGACATAAAAAATATGGTTAAATTTAATGCCTCCAAGACCCAGTATTGTACGCCATCAAACAAGAAGTGCCCAAGCCAACACCAGGTTCTAATGAACAACCGGGCTCTGCCAAGGAGTCACTCATTCAAGCTGTTAGGAGTCAACATCACAGAAAATCTGATCTGGCACGAATACGTCGCGTCAATTGCAACAACTGCTGGTAAAAAGCTTGGGTACCTATTTAGAGCCAGAAAGTATTTCTCACCATGTAATCTCCTCACGCAATGTCCAGATAAAATCTTGTCTGGAGTATTGCTCTCATGTCTGGGGAGCTGCTGCCCCTACTACCCTGTCTATACTACATGCCGTCCAGAGAAGGGCAATTCGACTAATTGGCGACCCGGCCTTAACGCGCTACCTCCAGCCACTTTCTCACCGGCGTGTTGTTGGTGACCTCTCACTCTTCTACCGATATTCCAACGGAATCTGCTCCTCTGAGCTATCCTCTATCGTTCCGCCGCTCATCGCTCCTATCAGATATACCCGTGCGACCGCTGCATCTCATCCTAAAACGGTCATTCTTCATACATCAAGAACTGAGCGTTACAACCGCACATTCATTCCCAGGGTATCCAATGCTTGGAATGGGCTGCCAAGAGATGTATTTATTGGGCCTGCGGGTATTGGCCCATTCAAATCCCGCGTTAACAAATTTCCCCTAACATAACCCTTTCACAGCAGCCGCGGTACTCTGGTATTTAGGCTCTGCCTACGCGGTCTGCTCAGTTATAAAAAAAAATTGTGCTGTGAAAGAAATGCTGTGTAAACGTTCTTATAACTTTAAAAGAACTCAGAAAAACTAGTTGGGATAGAATAATAAAATTCCAAAAATCTAGCTATATAGTAACAAACGCAAAAATTACAAGACTAGTTTCCAACTAATCCTCGCTTTCAATAGCAGTTTCCGTCTACTTTCAGCAAGAAGAGTGAAACTTTGCATTTGACGAACCTAATGAATATGATCGACACATAAATTAATCGATATAACTGCCGCTTCTCGTAAAACTGTCAGGTCTATCGAAAATAAGACTGGCGCCAGTGTTATTGAAAGCAGATGTCGAATGCCTATAGGATTTAATCTTATAATAGCCTAATTAGTTCATTTAATTATGAATGCCTATCTTGATTTATTCTTTCGTATATGTAGATCAGACCTCTCAAAAAATAGGTGCAAGTGTTCAGTACCGAGATTTCGCTTTTGATTTGTAGCTAACTTTTATGTCTTTTGTAGTATTGTGGGAAAGTACGAGGATGTAAGAGGTAGGTATACAATAATAATGATAAAGCGTCTTTATTGTCTCCGATAATACTAAAATAATATGTGTATGGTGAAAAACACATTTCTCTAATAAAAAAATATAAAATTTACCCTATGCACTCTCAAAAAGGATCACACGGTACACCAGTAGAAAGCGGGTAGTAGGACACATAGCAGGCCATGCGTCTGTCATCATGACAGTGAAAAAAAAAGGCTTGAAAAAAAGTCCGTCAAGCTGCGGCGTCATTATCAATTCTGTTCTAGTCCGAATAGTGTACTTGCAGAGGTCGTGGAATCGTCTCGGGAGTATACATAGCGTAAAGAAAACCATATCAAGAAGCAGTAGGAAACAAAAAAACATGATCTTATTGACGGCCAAAAGAAGATATTTGCAAAATAAAATAAGGATATATTCAAATTTTTTCACGTGACTTAAAACACGGGCTGACGTCACAGGTATCTTATCGATATCGACAATCGATACTGCTACAGCGCAGGTCAGTGAGATTCAACTGCAAACTAGAGATGATCTGAATTCTTTAACAATGCGACTCAATTTATTGATACTTAAACATATTTGAAACAGGCAATTAACCCACTAGCATTTTCGTTGCAATACATTTATATATCTGATAGGTATCACAGTTCATCCTATTTGTGACCGAAAATCTCAACTAATCGAAGCCATAATTTTATTTCGGCGGATCCCATTATGAATGAATCCAAAGGCAGAATCTAATTCAAGCCCATCCCTACAAAGTGCAGTAAGTGTAGTAATCTAGCCTAACTTTTATTATTTTGACTTTTGTACTTTTGTGGGCCGTTTGCACCGCTCACTCTTAAATATGCAGTTTAGCTAGGGTGTACCTTAGAGTTAATCTGAATCTTAGATTAAAGCGGTTTGCTGGGGTTCCTTTTAACGTAATCTTAGCTAAGCGAGCTTACAATTTGGCATCGCCGGAATTCTAGGGAATTTTAATTTGGACTTCTGAAATTTCACTTTTATGATTTGACGTATGTCGCAGGTCCAGCTATGTTTTGTGATCCCGTCTACTCTGCAGCCTCAATATACATATATGTTTTGTGTTCGCATGTGGTTCGCAATTCGCAATCGCAAGACGCAAAGTTGTTTATCGCAGGGCTCCGCTGAATAACTGTATTAACTGCTTTCTCAAAAATTATTTCATTATTTGAACAAAACGATGGAGGACAAAGATACGAAAAGGGGGCCAAATTATACACAAAAAAAAAGAGAAATAAACTCCAAAATATGCATGGCCAGTGAGCTTCGTCACCCTGAATCTTTGAAAAAAAGTTAATTCATCGAGCATATTGAAATTGTTCAGTCGGTCTTTAATTTGCCTAGGTATCCCTGAAATAATTAAATTCACTTCCACCCACTCCTCATCATCGTGTATTAATAAATTATTTCTGAATAAATCCATCTTTGAACTTTGCCTTGCGAATATCGAAAAGAAGCTGAAAGTTTTTCAGGTTATATTACTAAGTATCACCTTAAGCCAAAGAAATCTTCGGCTTAGTTTGATGTCACTCTAAGTAAGGCTTAACACAGATTTTGTGGACCGTGCAAACGAATTTGACAGTTTAAGCGCTACTTAAAGTTAAGGTTCACCTAAGTGTAACCGGTGCAAACGGGCCTGTGTGTGACTGTGTTTTGTGGTTATAATGATCAATGTCAAAATGTTAGGTTAGCACTGGCTATCGATATCGAATATCAATACTTTACATCCCATCACTATAGGATATCAGTGACGTCAGAGGTTGTTTGCGCGGCATTTTCCGGCATTTGAAATAATTTTTGGAATATCTCTCACAGCCGATTCCAAAAAACCAAACAAGTGATTTTGTCATGT